>CM070838.1:32172924-32637924 GCA_036326025.1 Chrosomus eos
AGTGAGTGAGTGAGTGAGTGAGTGAGTGAGTGAGTGAGTGAGTGAGTGAGTGAGTGAGTGAGTGAGTGAGTGAGTGAGAGAGTGAGTGAGTGAGTCAGTGAGTGAGTGAGTGAGTCAGTGAGTCAGTGAGTGAGAGAGTGTGAGAGTGAGAGAGTGAGTGAGTGAGTCAGTGAGTGAGTGAGTGAGTGAGTGAGAGAGTGAGTGAGTGAGTGAGTGAGTGAGAGAGTGAGTGAGTGAGAGAGTGAGAGAGTGAGTGAGTGAGTGAGTGAGTCAGTGAGTGAGTGAGTGAGTGAGTGAGTGAGTGAGTCAGTGAGTCAGTGAGTCAGTGAGTGAGGGAGGGATGCTTTACCTTGTAGTCAAAGCTATGGCCGTGGAAGTGTGCAGTGTGTATGTCCACCTCGTTTCCCATTCCCATCAGATACCAGTACACTTTCTCTCCAACCTTCATGGTCAGGCCCTTAAGGTTGCCGTAGACTAAACCATTGATTCCTGTAATAAACAAAGGCATAACCATTAGTTTAACATTAAAGCATCATTGCCTCAACATTAAAAATCAGTTAATGTTCCTGTTATTATTATTAAAGGTGGGGTATGTGATTTTCTTTTTTGACCAGTTTTTCAAAATCACTTGAAATCCTATTCCTAACCCACTTACAGCCACTGAGTTAGAAGCACTGAAATGAAAATTAAAAAAATGTAATCATCTGTGGAACGGGCAGGACTCGAAAAACTCCAGCCAATCATTTTCTAGACCGTCTAGAATCATTGGACAGTCAGTGCGTCAATCAAACGGTCGTACCATACCCCCATCCCCCATGCCCCTCTTCGAATGGGTGGAGTCAGGGAAAGAAGGTAGGACCTTTTGAGTTGTGTATTTTCAAAATCTGCTGGCTGTTTTGCAAATCACATACCCCACATTTAAAAGCTCTAAAGGCAATAAATTAAAAGAGGAATTTCTCAGAGAGAGTCTAACAGAGCTAACAGTTACTTAGAACATATTATTGTATGCTAAACCATTTCATGAGAAGAACACAATTTTAGAAATATTAAGTCCTTACTAAGTAACATGTCCTCGTCCTCAAAAACCATGACCAAATCTATGCAACCCAGAACACATTAAACTCACCATGCATTTTGTTGCTTTCGATAAACTCCTCATCCTCCTTAAGTTCTTTTGGAGGGGTTTTAACGTGAGCTTTGATGTTGTCATCCAGATACCAAGATTCATTCTCATCAAAGACCATGAAGAGCAGAGCAAACTCCTCAATCTCTTTCTTCAGCCCCAGTGAACGAGCCAGGCTCTTCTTGCAGATGACCAGCGGCCCGATCAAACCACTGTACATGTCCTGCGCGGGAACAAATCAGATTTACATAGATAAAAACATTTTAGATATCATGGGTCATAATATTGTTCTATAGATATAATTATGCAACCGTCTACGATACCTTCTTTTGACTAAATTCTAAGGCAGCATCACAAATGCTTTTCATTGAACAATAAATGATCCAAGATGGTGGACAGTCAAGAGAAAATAAATACACTTACATTTCACTAAATAATGAAAAGTATAATGAATATATTCAGAAACAACTGTGAGTGTGCGCTTTGAATACAGAACTGAAATTTCAGGATGCTGCACACAGTCTGATCTCCTAAGAATATATATTTTTTACGAACTTATGAAATTGTACAATTTGAATGAATTTGCATTTTTAAAAATAATAATAACAATAAGCCTCGCCTCTAACCAGACCCATAAACACTCAATGGGGCGTGAGCAGATTATGCGAAAACCTGCAAATGATATCATATAAATTCATACGAATTCGCAACCAAAACACAAAATAGTTACGAATGTACATGTATGGTCTGTCTCCTATGTTTCACTGTTTTTTGTTTAGACCTGTGACCTAGTTTTTCCCAGTCTGTTTAATTAGTTATGCCAGATTTTGAAACACCTTAAAGGTGCAGCTTGAACACATCTTCAGTGAAGGACCCAGGGATACAGGGTGTTTCGGGTCTTTGATCTTCAGACACCCTCACCTGGGCGACCCAACCGGGGTTGATCAGTCCCCGGTTTGTGTCCAAGCAGCGCGCTACTCCATGCTTCTCCCCTTTTTATGCATAACCACCTTGAGGCTTTTTCGGCAGCCTCACTGATGTTTTTAGTGGCTCTTCTTTCACGCAACCCTCTGATGCCAAGGAGCCCGAATGCCCGATGCACAGATTGACTAAGAAAGCCCCTGCAGCCCACTTCTATTGGCTCAGAGCGGGCCCTCCATCCTCTCCCTATGCATGCCTCAACCAGCTCAAGATATTTGGCCTTCTTCCTTTCGAAAGCCTCCTCCATCCTGTCCTCCTAGGGGACAGTAAGCTCCACTAGCACAACTTGCTTTGTTGAGTCAGATGTTAAGACCAGATCTGGCCTCAGTGACGTCCTTGCTATGTGCTCTGGAAACTTTAACTACCTCCCAAGGTCCGCATGCAACTAACTGCCAGTCACGGCCATGGCTAGCAGTCCAGTTGAGGCCTTACGTTCTTCCTGAGGTTTCACCCCTGCCCTAACAAAGGAGATATTGTGTCTCACTGGGACTTGATGTTTAGACTCTCGGATTGCGGTGCAGATGGTGTCCGCTACTACCTTCAGCACCTGGCTATGGCGCCAAGTGTACCTCCCCTCTCCTAGTGCTGTAGGGCAGCAACTTAGGAGGTGCTCCAGGGAACCATTAGTTTAATTAGTTATGTTTAATTAGTTATGTCATTCACCTGTATACTGTATATCACTCTGTATACTTAAACCCTTTGTCTCTGTCCGTTCTCGTTAATGTTTGTGTGTTTTTTTCTCTTGGTTTCTAAGTGTTTGTGTTTTTTTTTCTCCTGGTTCCTGAGTGTGATTAAAGACTGTTTCCTGGAATTACTCCTCGTCATGCAAGTTTTTAATATACCAAGTTATGTGACTGTGTTGGCAAACAGCAAGCTCATTAGGGTTTAAGAAATATCACACTTGTTTTCTTGGACTGACAGGAGATATTCTGGACTTTCACAAAAGATTAGATCCAAAATGGTTCAAAACAAGGTCCCATGACCTTGTTTTATCTACTGAATAAGGTACCTTAATAACATCTACGGTGGAGTAATATGCCCCGACACTGCATTCCTCCTGCTCCTCTGTCGGCCCAGAACTCTTTGGGAGGTACCAGGTGTAGGTCTGAGTTTCACCTTGAGTGAGCAACATGAGTGAGCTTTAGACTTAATGAACAATATAAACTTTGAAATTTGTCTAATTTACAACTGTCAGATCATCTTGTCCTTTACCTGGACGTGTCAGGGCGACGTGGGGACTGTCAGTTTTAACTCCATGGGCATGTATGGAGTACGGTCTCTTAGCCATGTTCTTAAACACAATCTTCACTTTTTCTCCCCACTTTACCATGGATCATGGGTCCTGAGGTGAGAAATACCACAGCTGAGCATATTCTGAAGGTTTACAAACATTTACACCAAATTATGAGTCAACCATCAATATACAGCAAATTCTGTAGATACTTACCCATAATCCCCAAATGTTCCATATCTGCAGGTCTGTCCTTGGGTTTAGTGAAGGTTTCATCAGTGTACTCTCTGTACAACACCTTCTTATATTTTGAACCAATGAATTTCCCTTCTTTCTTGAGGAACGCATTGCCTGGACTGAATATATCAAAAATAGATATGATACAGAACTTGCATTCATGCTTAAATGACAGTACAGTCTAAAAACACGTTGTTGTCATTGATGTGGTTTTTCACTGATTATCTTTTTCTGAAACTTGGTGTATAACCAGGTTTGGCTTCAATCACGCTAAACACCTTTGGTGTTCTTCAATACCTTAAATAAAGTTTGAAACGTAGGTTTAGGAAGAGCCTAATCACTCAGTCCTGGCAATCATGATTATGAACGTATACAAGCAGCAGTCCACAGTTACAATTCCTCTGGCATCCCTCCACCTCCCCATCTCCTTCTCTATTCCTCCCATTGGGGGAGCCGCAGTTTTATGTGTCACAGTTATAAGCTTATAAGGTTAAGCTTACTCAAGAGCCTTGGGTTCGAGCCTGACTCGATGACAGCAATTTTTTAAAATATTGCTGATTACTTACAAAGCACTAAATGGTTTAGCTCCCCAGTACTTGAGCAAGCTCTTAACGTATTATAGTCCTTCACGTCTATTGCAATCTCAAAACTCTGGCCAGTTGATAATACCTAGAATATCAAAATCGACTGCTGGCGGTAGATCCTTTTCCTATTTAGCACCTAAACTCTGGAAAAATCTTCCTAACATTGTCCGTGAAGCAGATACAGTCTGTCAGTTTAAATCTAAACTAAAAACACATCTCTTTAACCTGTCATACACATAGAAAATTATACATTCCTATTATTCAAATCAGTTAAATGATTATTAGGCTGCATAAATAAGGTCAGCCGGAACCGGGAACACTTCCTATAACACCGAGTACTCGTTACATCATAAGAAGAATGGCATCTACGCTAATGTTAGTCTTTCTGCCTATTCCGAGGTTTACTGTGATTAGCCGGATCCAGGCCGTATCCCGATCAGTTTACTCAAGAGCAGCTATAGCTATTTTCTACTGGAAACAAACTTTGTTTTGCATTATTTTCCTGTTATCTCTGTAAAGCTGCTTTGAAACAATCTGTATTGTAAAAAGTGCTATATAAATAAATGTGACTTGACTTGACTTATATCGTTGACTACTTGACTACAACCCAATATTGTTTACCTATTAAGACTGGATGGGCTGGCAAATTAAATTTGCCAAGTACTGTTAGCAAATGGGAGTTCAGGTGAAGGATGTGAAATACCTTTCTTTCAGACCATGGTACATTTGTTCCTCCCAGGTGCGGGTGGGTGAATAGTCCCAATCCATCTCAACTGCAGCGATGTAATACTTCTTCTGGTGCAGCATAATCTCAGACTGACGGTTCCAGATGCTGCACTTCTCCACAGTGTAGTTGGCTCTCATGCCTCCATGATAATGATCTGTGGTTTTACAGCTCACCTCAAACTGTCCTGCGGACGCAGCATGTTAAATCATCAGAACAGAATAATGTGTAATACTTTGAAGTTTATCAAAAATGCATATTTATGTCATTATGTAAGGAATAAATGGTAACACTTTATTTGAAGGGGTGTGCATAAGACTGACATGACACTGTCATAAACATGACATAACACCTGTCATAAACATGAAGGAGTCTTTATGAATGTTTATGACTGTTGTCATTAAGTGTCATTCGGTAAATTATGACACTTTCAATGCAAAGTTGACATTGTTTAAAATGTCTTTGTTATGACAACTTGACATTACCCAAGACAAAAATGTCTTGATTATGACAACTTGACATTAACAAAGACAGAAATGTCTCTGTTATGACAACTTGACATTAACCGAGAAATCATAACCTGTCAACCTGTCACAACTTTGGCCGTCATGACACCATTATAACTGTGTCATGAATATTACCTGTCCTCAAGTAAAGTGGAACACATTGTACTAGTTATAAAGATGTCATTAAGGGTTATTACACTGCAAAATGCTTGAAGTTTGATAATTAGACCTGTTATGACATATTTGTGACAGGTTGACAGGTTATGATTTCTTGGTTAATATTAAGTTGTCATAACAAAGACATTTCCGTCTTTGTTAATGTCAAGTTGTCATAATCAAGACATTTTTGTCTTGGGTAATGTCAAGTTGTCATAACAAAGACATTTTTGTCTTTGTTAATGTCAAGTTGTCATAACAAAGACATTTTAAACAATGTCAACTTTGCATTAAAAGTGTCATAATTTACCGAATGACACTTAATGACAACAGTCATAAACATTCATAAAGACTCCTTCATGTTCATGACAGGTGTTATGTCATGTTTATGACAGTGTCATGTCAGTCTTATGCACACCCCTTCAAATAAAGTGTTACCGAATAAATTATTATTTTTCTTGTTATACGCATACATCTACATTCAGTGAAACTCCAAACCTGTATGGCTTTCTTTCCTCTGTGGAACACTTTATTTTAAAGAATGTTTCAAATCTTTTTGTCAAAACGATTGTGGTGAAGTACCGTTCACAGATAGCTCAGCGATATATAAAGGGCATCCCTAGATTAGCGAGATATTGCTTCATTTGGGCGTCATGGTTGTCTGTACTCTGCTCTGTGTTTGAGGTAGGTGTATGTTTGGCATGGCTGCAGTTGGGCATCTATATTTTTTGTTCACTTTTCTGCTCAGCTGGTGTCTGTTTGTGGGTACTTATTGTACTGCCTAAGAGGTTGGTTCTCTCTTTTGATTTTGTTACTAATTGCTTGGTTTCCTTCTCTTTCTTTTTCAGAAACATAGGGTGACCCAGAACCGGCAGGCTAGTTATCTTTGGAGGGTGTATGGAAACTCTCCTCTTTCAAGAGTGTGCGGGGTTTCTTGCAGTGGATTTCACTGGAGTGTGTGTGCTTTTAAAATGAGGTGCACAGGGGTTACTCATTGCGGGCTGATTTGAAGCCGACTGCTTAGCCTGCCCTACTTCTGGAGCACCCCAACTCAGTGTCGAGATCTTGCTTTTCTTTGTTTGATCAACCTGCTCATTTATAAATCAGTGGCCTTGTTTGCCACCACTAGTATTTTATTGCTACCAGTGCCCCTCTTTTGATTTGTGGGAAGGAGATCGAACTTGTGTACCCTTAATTGGTGTTTCCCCAGCTAATTCAATGCTGGGGTGGTGCAGTCGCTACTTGGTATAACTCTGTATATGAGAGTGCCCCTGTTAAGCCACTCAATAAAAGTCAATTTGGTCCAAAAAAACATCAGACCCCACTGAGTCTTCTTTGCATGGACAAAAATATATTTTAAAATAACTTATTTTGTGTTCTGCAGGAGAAGGAAAAGCATGCAGGTTGGAACAACATTGGTTGGATACTTGTCAAGAGTTTCAATATAGCACTTGATTGTTCTTTAACATAGTGAGGTCAAATAAAGATGTGACGGGACTGTACCCATGCTGTCAGGCTCCATGATGACGGTGTGAGAGATATGAGGAAACACACTGATGGTGTCTCTCCTGGTGTCTTTGTAGAGGAACCTGTTGCCCTCAAAGTAAAGTCCATGGATGTCTGTCTCTGATCCTAGCCCGGACAGATGCCAGGACACCTTATCACCTTTACACATAGTCAAACCTTTGAGATTCCCATACATGAATCCATTGAGCGCTATGAATGGTAGACAAAAATTAGTTTGGATAAAAGAGCAAGGAATACGCTTTGTGTGCGACAGAAATTCATCAACGTTTTATCAAGGAATTTTACTTGCACTCACAGTGCATTTTATTGGACTCTTGAAAGTCTTCATCATCTTTCTTTATAGATTTGGGCTCTTTCACTCTTCTTTTAATGTTGTCATCCAAATACCAGCTCAGGTTCTCGTCAAACACTGTTGCAAGAAGGTGAAACTCTTTATTCACGTTTTTCTGGAATGGAAAACAAATATTGGCAAAGCTGTAAGCAAATAATTGTTACACAATATTGTTAGAGCTCAGAAATCACAGAAGTTCTCTGCTCCTGTTTTCAGCCACCAATCATGTAGAAATCTCATCTTAACATTTTGCAAATAATAAGAATTCTGCATAGTTCACTCGGCGTCCGTCTCTCCCACCTGCTTTCCTGATTTGAGGGTTTTTGGCTTGCAGATCAGAAGAGGTCCGACCAGCCCAGAGTTGGTGTCTCGGATGGGATCTACCGCTGAGTAGTACAAGTAGGTGATGCAGTCTGGATCTTGTTCAGTGGGTCCTCCACCCTTAGGCACCACCCAATCATAGACGTAAGTGGTGTCAGGACGGACCAGAGCTGCTGGAAGTGGCTCAATCACCCCTGAAAGAGATGATCAACACAACTTTTTACATTCCATAATTGATTTCTTGCCTTATAAGTAATATGAAGGATGGGAACTGATTTTATCCATTAGGAATTGATTGAATTGTTAAAAGTGGGTGTTCTATAGGGAATGTGGAGATGACGTCACGCCGTGTTGCATTATGGGTCCGCCGCCATATTTACAGGATCGCGCCCAATACCGCTGTATTTAAATGCATGTGTTGGAAGCTGTGTTTGGATTTTCTGTCGAGATTTTAATAAACGTCGATATGGTTGTTCAGTTCAACTGCCATAGCAGGTCACACGATCGTTCAGGGAGGAAACTGAACAACGGAGTATGTTTTTTCACCTTTCTTTCTCGGAAAAAACAACAAGGGAAGCAGGTTGAGGAGCTGACGAGAAGACGCCGGATCGCCGCAACCATGAGGAAAAACTTACTTACTGTCCTCCACTGCATGCTACGTTTGTTAAAAGTTGTACAAAGCAAGAGGTTGTGTATTGTATATTCATCGATGACTAACATTTAGGAGGATAGTTGATGAATGATGTTGAATTTGCGGTTAATGTCAGCAGCAGATGATGAAGCCAGGACACATTGCATGAATCAAATTATATTTATTTTCAATTAACAATTTGCTTTGATGTTCTGTACATCTTTTTACATGCCTTTTTTAAAATGTCTGTGAATCGTGATTTTATATATCTGCTTAATAAATACATTAAGTGACTTCTCTGTTTCTGTACTGATTGCAACCACAAAGACCCTTTAAGTACACATAACAATGGGCTAATATACATCAAACTTTTAAAATAAACGACCAAATACTCTCATTTTTACACGTGTCAACATTAAATGTTGACAATAAGGCACAGTTGTATTTAACAAGTTACCACATCTTGTGGCATTATAATGTAAAAAAAAATTTCTTGCACAACCTATGAAAACTTAACATATGCTGAAAATAGCAAGCTGACATTAACTATGAGAGCTGCTGTACAGGTAAAATAGCTTGATTTTTATGTACAATAGTAATCAACTTAGCATAGCTAGGCTTCGAACACCAAAACTAAATCAGATGTATTAACGTTTTTTATCGCGGATAGTTTGTCCAAATAGTTTTTTGACAGTGGCATTTAGTTTATCCCAGTAGTGTCCCTTCTCTTTTTCTTTAAACATCTCCATTTCTTCCGTTCTTCTTCAATTTTACCTCGTTTTAGCCAAACACCCACTATTATACCGAAGGTAAACAGAGATCGTGCCTGTAAAGATGGCGGCCACGTCCCATAATGCAACACGGCGTGACGTACCTCCGCATTCCCTATACCAAGATGAAGTCAGAGCTGAATATGACAATGAACATGATAATGTCCTGCAGAGTTTAGCTCCAACTTGCTCCAACACACTTGACTGGGACTGTAGTGATCCTGAAGACCATGATTAGCTGGTTCAGGTGTGTTTAATTAGGATTTGAGCTACACTTTGCATGATAGGGGCCCTCCATGAGTAGGTTTGGACACTCCTGGCATAGTGGATCCCAGAACACCACTTTTGAGGGACTTTTTGACTAGAATAGGGAGGTTAAAGGTCAAGTTTACCTTTGAAAGCAAGACGGGAAAGGCTCTAGCATCCCTGCAACTCTATGTAGGACATGTGACTTAGAAAACAATCTGTCTTTATAATCCATCCATCCATCTATTCATCCATCCATTTTCTATGGAGTAATGTGAACTGCTAAATTGTTCACAATAAGACCAGAAACAAGTCTTAAGGAAGATCATAGTGTGAATTGATTGCATTAGCCTCTCTGTTCATTCTCAGTAAAGCCAGTCATGCGCTCATAATCACCCAGATAATTCAAAGAGGGAACTTTGCTCTCATAGATTTGGACTGATTTGTTTGAGTCCAGCCAGGACTGGAAAATACACTTGCGTAATGATCCCTGACCTTGATTCGATATTTGACTTAATAGACAACAGTCTGGAATTGCTTATCCCTTAATTTCCAGATCCTTTTATATATCATTGAGAGATTTTCCTTACTGGCTTCTTTTTTGAGTTCACGAAGCTTCTTGGCAGTGTATGTCTCTGCATAAAAAAAGAAAAGAAACAAATGAAGACTGTCATACATTTTATACATGTATTTAATGAGGTTACTTCTTTACCTTCCAGGACGTTGTGGTAGAGCGTCCCATCCATTTCTACGCTATATTGCACTCCATGAGGTTGAATACTGTAGGGCCTGCTTGCTTTATTTCTAAATGTCACTTTAATTGTGTCCTCTTCCTCTGCTCTGATGACTGGACCTAAAAAACAACTCAAAGACATTAATGTGTGCTATTAATCTCAGTACAATCACAACATTTAAATAAATAAAAGACAAATAATGTTTGCACTTAAAAGTAAATCACTGCAACAGCCTCATAGTAATATCACAGTTAAAGGAAGATTCCTTGTTAAATACAATGTTCTGTCAACAAAATCTACCCATAATTCCCAGGTGCTGCTCCTCTGGGGTCCTGTCTTTGCGCTTGGTGAATGTGTCATCAGTGTATTCCACATATTGGACCTTCTTGTATTTGCCCCCGATGCGATCATTGCGGGTATCAAAAAAAGTGTCAGATACACTGTGGATATTCAGAGACAAGCTTAAATTCAAGGACATTCCCTTTGACTTCAAGATGTCTCTCAGTGAAGATCTTAAAACAACATTGTTACCTGTCATCAACAAGTTTATTCCCTGTATACTGATTTATCTCTGTTGGCCCATAATCCCAGATGATTTCCTCAGCAGCAATGAAATACTGTCTCACTCCTCCAAAGGGTCTGGGTTTATGCACATTTGGGAAACACTTCTTAATCTCAAAAATGGCTTGCATGCCGGCTAAAAGTGGGGAGAAATGTGATTAAATTCAACACAACAATTACAGGTGTAACGATGCAACATTTACACTCAGATCTGGCCTGTCTGTACCTTGCAAATGATCATTGACTTGACAGCTGAGGAGCCATTGGCCGGGGTTGTCCGCCACCATCTCTACATTAACAAAAGTAGCCGGGAACAGACTGACGGTGTCAACATGGTGGCGTTTGTCCGTCAGGATCTGTCCATGGAAGAAGGCTGAGTGGATGTCCACCTCGTTCCCCATCCCAAACAGGTGCCAGTGGATCTTATTGCCCATGCACATACTGAGGTCCGGCAAGTTGCCGTAGACGTACCCATTTATAGCTACAATAAAGTTGAAATTCCTGGATAGTTATTCATACAATTTTTACTAAATAGTCGGCAGTATATAGTATATACTGTACAATATGCTACTATTAGGTAGTTAATAGATGTGTCGAACAGGGTTTGATCTGTTGACCTGTTCACGGTTCATGTTATCATTAGTCATAGGAGATTTATTACTGAACTCACAGTGCATTTTATTGCTTTCCACGAACCCTTCATCACTCTTGATGACTTTGGTTGGTGCTGAGCAGTAGGTCTTGATATTATCATCCAGGTACCAGCTGAGGTTCTCGTCAGACACCGTAAACATGAGCGTGTAAAGATAGTCAGCTGTCTTGTCGCCATGGACATCTAGAGTGCCTAAGAAGTGCACAAACACACACAAAAAGAACGATTCATTATTAGTGGACTATATCAGAACTTGAAGTGTGAAGATTATACAAGGACTTTTACGGTGGTCAGTTTTTTTATATGAATTTGTATCTGTAATTTTCAGTACATAATCTGTTGAGTTAGCCAGATGTTCAAACTTTTCTTCGAAACTTTTTAAACTAAACACAATTATTGGGAACACTTTATTTTAAAGGTCCCTTTTGAACATTTTGTTGACTATAAGTAACTTTGCAATTACATCTCAACTAACTCTCATTAGAGTATAAGTAGACTATCTTCTCAATATCTGCTAACACTTTATTGTGATGCTCCTCCGATATTCTACTGACTATAAGTAACTTTTCAACTACATGCCAACTTATTCTACTAACCCAAACCCCACCAGTCACTCTACTAACACTCTAATGAGAGTAAGTAGACATGTAGGAGTTACTTATAGTCAACAGAATGTGTTAAAGGGACCATCAAAATAAATTGAAGCCCAATTGTTTGTTATATAGGCTATTTGTGATCTATAAATCTACTCTCAATTTTAAAAATACACTAAGACAGTTGTATTCTAACTGGGTGGTTCCTGAAACCCTGAGTGAAACCTGTTCAAAACGCTTTTTACTTAATATGCAGAAAATGTCAGACCTATAATGACAAGATATACGCACATCTTCTTTTAAGATGTTTCTTTTTAAGCTGTTAATATGTCTAAATTAAGGTGGGGCTACCTTTAAGTGGATTATTTGTCACTGCTGTAAATTATTTGAATCATATTAAAATCAATGCATTCACTGGTTTACTTTGTCATGACGTGATTTGGGAAAAAAATTATATACATGTTACAGTCGATAAGTTATTTCTTTCAAACATGCTAACGTATAATGCTTTGTGGCAATACTTTTGCTTGCATTTTAAAGTAGCTTGTATTTGAACCCAAAACATTACTGTAATTGACCATTCGCAAAGACCCGCCCCCTTTAGTTACTGTTGCTATGTCCAACAAGCCACGCCTCTCTCTCACACACCATGTTCTCACACAGTGAAAAATACATCGTAGAGCAGAGAGGACACCGACAACACGCTGACAGACCAGGTTACTTTAAATATGTAACAGTCTCAACTTTCAAATTTGGTCATTTTTTAAAGAAATTTAAACAATAAATAAAGTTTCGTGGCTCTTTAATGTGTCTGACAGATTGCTCAGTTAAAGCTGCTCGTGAACCGATCATCTCTTCCTTCTAGTTCATTTTTTAGCATAAAATAAACATTAATGAACATCATAAGGAATGTTATTTTAACCGCGGAAAGACGTCAGTACACTTCGTTTTTCAAGTTCAAATCCTCCAACGTTAATCTATTAACTCCCCTGACTGCTCTGTCGGACAAAAATGGCGGATTCGGCGGATTATGATTGGTCAGATCGCCTGTCAATCAAACTCCCTGCGAAGGGTCAATTAGAGCATGTGAACCCTGAAGTGAAGAGAAAGATTTGTACCTTTTTTACATATAATGAGAGGTCCAATGAGCCCTGAGGCGATGTCTTTGGGGGCGCTAACATGCGAGTGGTATATTCTGGTCAGGCAGCTAGTGTCATCTTTGCCAGGAGTATGGGAAGATGGTAGAGTCCAAACATATGAGAACGATTTCCCAGGGGCCACTGAATCGTCTTTTTTCTCCTCCTTTTCTGATGAATCGGGATACAGTGCTCCTGGAGAGAAATCCAATATTCACAGTATTTATGATCAGCAATTCATGAGAAAATGTTAAACTGATTAAACTAATCGTATTTGACATAATTTGCGCACGCACCTTCATGGCTCTTGTTGTAACTGAGGCCGTGTGCGTGGATAGAGTACGCCCGTGTGGCCATGTTCTTCAGATGCACAACAACTGTGTCATCTTCCTCTGCACTGATGAGGGGTCCGAGGTAACCCAGCCACTTGGGTTTCTCGATCTCCTGCCTGTAGGTGGCGTCGGTGTATTGCTGATACACTGCCTTCTTATACACCCGTCCGATCCGCTGCTCTCCCCTCTCCAGAAACACCCGTGCATCTCTGTCAAACACAGAAACAACATTCTCTTTGAGGCTTTTACATGCACTCTCTCACTCACTGAATGTCTAACCAGACAGCAACATAGTTGTTGGCCCCGATCCGGCCCACATCTGGTACATGTGGAATTCATGCATATCAGATGTGGGCTACTATGTTTCTGTCTGGGTAGTGATCTACACTTATACCCAGGTATTATTTTATTTTTGTATAAATTCTAAAGGAAACTTGAATGGTTATTTCCCGTCCAGAATTTCTATCAAAATTTCTAATTCTGAGGAGTAGCAGAGATCTTCTCAAATGTTGCATGGTTTGAGATATCATTCATAACCACTGCATAAACATTTTGGAACGAGGCCATTTGGCGCAATGTGGTTTCTAGAGTGTTGTTAGGCGGTTAATTGATTATGAATAGGGCGTTGCTAAATTATCTCTTATTGCTCATTTAATCGTCCACCATTCAAAAAATATTAAGTCTAAACTCATATAATACTTAGAGTTAAGGGTTTGTTAAGGGTTTGCATTCACACTAGAAACTATATGTAGAAACAAAGTGACCAGAACTCAATCATCTTTAGTTCCAAAGTTGAAGTCATTAATCAGCAACATAATCAGTAAGAAGCGGCATTTCAACTTTATGCAAATGAGCAGAAGTGGCTTCCAATGGGAGTCGTGAGATTGGAAACGGTGATCTGCTGATACAGCTGGATACCTCAGTTCAATAATTAATATGCAGAATCAATATACAATTATCGTTAAAGTTCTAAAGGAGGCTACAATTTACAATCATATGTTCTAAATTGCAACTAGAGTGTATTTTTAATGTTTAAATGTTAAATCAAATGTTAATCTAATTTCTTTAACTCATGACTCCTGTACATCCAGAAGTGTTTGTACTCACTCGTCTTCTTTTATGGTTTTGTTCTGGATCAGATTTTTACCACTAGGAGCATAATCCCACTGAATCTCCTTAATGCCAAAGAAATATTCCCTTGTGATTGAAGACCCGATTCCAGCAAAACACAAAACCCCGAGCAGAGTCCACAACAGCCCCTTCATTTTGGATCGGTGGGATCTGACTATCAGAATGGAGCAGATGCTTCGCTTCTTTAAAGATAGAAGGTGACAGCGGTCAGCCAATCACAACAGCCGTGAAGAGGGCAGATTGACTAACACACACACAGCTGGGCGGTCTGGCAGTACATGACCCCGGGAATTTACTGGCAGTATGTGACTCAATGGACTCTAGAAAACTCCTGTCTATCAGAGAAGTTTGCAGTCATCAACCATGATAAACGATGGGACTGAATCGTGTGTTAATATCTCCCATTTGGCTCTGAATTAAGAATTATGTTGTCTGCCAAAGAAGGTGTATGGACTGGGTAGAAATTGTAATGATAGTCAGCCAGTTTGTTTGTGCATGGTAGACACGGAAAACACTGCTGACCAAAAAACACCAACTATGATTGCATTGCGAAAAAATCAATAGGGTTTGGGGTACTTTTCTCATGTTGAGTTTAGAAATGTTTATCTGCTGGGAACTGACAACTCAACAGGTAAAATGCCCTGAAACACAATTGCAATGCACTGGGAGAGATCATTTCAAAAATTTGACAGATCACACCTCACTACTTCTGAACCCGTCGAGGAGAGATAAGGCAAAAGTCAAGAGTTGTAATGAATACTCATAATGTGATAACTGCACATTATGTAAAAACTGCACATAATGTAATACGTATTACATTATTATTGTTATACATCATTATTAATGTAATGATTTTCTCAAAACGTAATAAAATCTTAAGCTTAAATTTAATAACATTTTTTATAATATGAGAAATGTATTACACTGTCATATTGTCATAATTGTTATTAAATTTAAGATCAAGATTTTTTTTTTACAGTTAATAGCTTTTACAGTTTTTCTTGATTGCTTAAACACTATAACCGGGCTTTTGAACAAAAATTCAAAACCTAAACGCCATTTATCAAAAAGCACACCCATTTCCCTAAACTATAAACTCTATTCCTCTGTTTTGACATATAAGTCAGATTTGTTGAACTGTCACTGCAAAACTCTACACACAAATCCCTTCATTTCTCATTGCCTACACCATGTTGTCATTTAGAAAGCACGAGCATTCAATATTCTTCCCTCAAGTCAGCACAGCTTCACAGTTAGCACACAATTACCCAAGAGGAAACACAAAGAGTCAAAATTGATCACATACCAATCAGAACCTTCAATAGAGGGCCAGAGTCAGTTCATTGGGTTTTGGAACAATGGATCCAGAAAGACATGAAGGAAGAGGTCGAGGAGACTGGAGTGGAGGAAGAGGAAGAGGAAGAGGAAGGGGAAGAGGAAGAGGAAGAGGAAGAGGAAGGGGAAGGGGAAGGGGAAGGGCAAGACCAAAGTGACAAGCATTGCCACTCTAGTTGCTCATGTGTTTGTCCATGGTCTGACTGAGGGAGTCTGGGCTACGAGTACAGCCAAACTTGAGTCGCTTCACCGTCGCCTCGATCATAAGAACCTTCATGGAGAAGAACCATTACAGTAGATGTGCTTCAGACTCTCTCTACTGTAACGTTTGAGTGCAGTACTGTAGCTGTTGCACTATACTACTGTAATAAAAAGAAATGCATCAATGCAAATGCTGTCTTTTTTAACAAACCGTGCCCAGTTTGTAAGATTGGGGAATTACAAATCTGATAGTGTGCCTGTTCGACAGGGAGTTCCTCAGGGCTCAGTGTTGGGACCAATTTTATTTAACATCTACATGCTTCCACTTGGCCAGATCATCAGAAAAAACGGTCTTGGTTGCTATGCGGATGATACACAGATTTACATTACCACTAGTCCTGATGTTCACTGCTCATTACAGTTTTTCTCGATTGCTAAGACACATTTCTTGAAAGCTGCTCTCCTTTTCTCTAAACTGTAAACACAAAACCCAATTATCAAGCGACATTCACAAAACCTCAGACTCTTCTTGCAAAACCAAACTTTCTCCTTAGTTCAGTTTTGAGCACAGATTGAACTGTTTATGTTGTCAAATCAGAGTCAATCAAAATTAAAAAACCCCACTGAACAGTCACTAAATACTACGTAGAAAAATAGAAAACACAATGCTCAGGACATGAAGCTGGAGAAATAAATGTTTGTTGTTCACTGTAGGCTAAATGCATGTTGCAAAACAAACAAAAAAAACTGTGCATTTAGCACTTGTACAAAAAGAAAAAAACAGAAATCTTGTGCATTTACATGTAGCACTTGTAAAAACAAACAGAAATCTTATGCGTTTGCCACTTGTGTACAGTAAGCCCATGTAAAAAATAAAGTACAAAAATATACAAATAAGTGCATTACTCAGCCACAGCATCATGTCTCCGTACTGGGTCAGGCCACAAGACTTCACACACATTACAGGCCACATTTTGTCTGGCCAGGCAACGGGAGAAAAAACCCCTGGCATGCCGTATCCAGGCTTGGCATGGCTCCACACCTGTCACCACAGGCAAGTCCCATGGCTTGCAGGAGATTTACCCTGGTGTAACGTTGGCGTTCATATACCTTCCACCACCATGAGGAGAAGAATTCCTCAATGGGGTTTAGGAAAGGGGAGTACGGTGGAAAGCAAAGATTGATAAAACCTTGCTTCATATTGAATCACTCTCTAACCTGGAGGGCTCTGTGAAAACTCACATTGTCCCAAACAACAACATAGATGCTCATTCTGCTGCCCCAACAGAGCATCTCGCATGTGATTGAGGGAAATGAGGAGTGAGTGTTGTAGGGCCCCAGGTTGGCATGATGGTGGACAACCCCATGATTGCTGATGGCAGCACATAATGTGACATTGCCACCACGCTGCCCAGGAACACCAACAATGGCCAAACACATTACGGCCTCTCCTTTTTTTGGTGAGATTAAACCCAGCTTCATCCATGTAGATGTATTCATGG
Organism: Chrosomus eos; assembly: GCA_036326025.1. Classification (NCBI taxonomy): domain Eukaryota; kingdom Metazoa; phylum Chordata; class Actinopteri; order Cypriniformes; family Leuciscidae; genus Chrosomus; species Chrosomus eos. Next base: position 32,190,470 of record CM070838.1, read on the forward strand.
GGTCTTTCCATTGCATCCAGTTGAAAAACCCTCTGTAGAAATAGATATAGTTTTGTAAGTGATACGGAAAAAGTGATTTAGGCCACTACAGTAAAATCATCATACATTGAAGTGATAATCCAATCATTGTCATATATGTACCAACAATGTATACATGGAATACTTACATACTGGAATCTTTGCTCTTTGACTCTGTCTGAGTTGCGATCGAAATGGCACTCTGTATAGCGGTTTCATGCGCAGTCTGTTGCGCTTGAGGACACGATCAACAGTAGAGAGGCTGACACTTGATCTCATTCATTCCTCTGCCTGAATTTCACTCAGTTTAATGCCATTGTTCTCATGGACCATATCAACAATTAGGGTCTCATGGTGTGGGGAGAACATACCTGTCCTCCCACCCCCTTGTGGCAGTCTTTCAATTCTACAAAAAGAGAACATGGAGTTACAAAAAATATAGATGGAATACTAAAGCCTACAAACAGTTAGACCAACCCTCCATTACAATACTACAGTACATTGGTACAGTGATGTACTGAAACATATATTTACTTACAGTATACTGTGGTACAGTATATCATACAGTAATTGCTGTCAACATTTACATACTGTACTATAATGTCAAAAAAGGTAATTACCTCTTTTCTTCTCTAAATCTTCGGATTATGGTGGACACAGCGAATCTACTGATGTTTGGTTGTACCCTTTGTCCAGCCTCCCTCATGCTCATACCATGGACAAGAAAATGGTCAATCACAGTAGCTCTGATTTCATCAGATATGTACTGTTCTTTGTCTTCATTGACCACCTCGACCTCCTCTCACACGAACTCTTCCTCTCAGATTTTATCCATTGCAGGTCCTCACAAACAAGTGCTCTCTGAACTGGCTTACTGTGTTCCCTCCCATCATTAGCCACAAGTGAGATCAATTTTGAGTTGTTGTGTTCAAGTGGTGACACATGTGCTTTAATTGTGTTTGACTTTTGCCACCTGTGCTCACCATTATGCAGCACAGGTGCTCACAATGAAAATGTGTTGGCAAGTTGTGTCTAAACAGGTGAAAAGTGCTTATGGTTTTGCCAAAAGAGTGATTGATTCAATCAGTGGGTTCAGGTTGAGCATTTGGTTCAGACAATAGGATTTAGTGTTTTAGCAATTGAGAAAAGCTGTAATAGCCTTACGTAGTTGTCTAGCAGAGATTAGTGTATGGATGTAAAATAGCTTCCTGAAGCTGAATGGCTCCAAACTGAATTGATGCAGATTGGTACAGTGGCGGCTACTCGTAAGGCCGAGCAGATTAGTTTGATTGTTGACTCCAGCATGGTAATTCCCACTTCACATTTTTGACCTCTTAGACCTCTCTTTTGCAGACACAGAAAGGCTTATACATGCCTTTATTACAACCAGGTTAGATTATTGTAATGCCTTGTTCTCTTGCCTTCCAGTAAAAATCTCTCAGAAGCCTACAGTATATTCAAAATTCTGCCGCCCGCGTGCTCACTCGTACTTCTCCTCGTGAACACATTACACCGGTGCTTTCACAGTTGCACTGCTTCATAAATGCCAGAATTGATTGAAAATTCTTATTTTAACTTACAAGGCACTACATGGGACTGCTCCAGAGTATCTTTGTGAACTCATTAGCCCCATCACATTCTCTCCGTTCTGTCAATTCATTTCAATTCAATTCAAATTTATTTGTATAGCGCTTTTCACAATACACATTGTCTCAAAGCAGCTTTACAGAAAGTGCATTTCAGAAATGTACATAGAAAAATACAGTTAGTTAATCATGTATAATTTAGGCATAACATATCGCCGGTGTTTAGTCGTCTCTTACAGGCGTGGAGTCGTCTCTCCACAGGCGTTTAGTCGTCTCATCACAGGTTTTGGGGCATCTGAAGTCTCCGTGAGAGGCTGGATACAAACTGGAGCTGACGAACGCTATTTACCTTGGGACTAGCGTCCCGAGATAACAGCAGAAAGACAGATGGGAAATAATTAGCATAGCTGATGTTCATAATATTAATGCATTCGAACTGATTCAGAAGTAGTATAAAAGGTAAGCATTAAGTGAATGCTTGGTTAAAGAGATGCGTCTTTAATCTAGTTTTAAACTGGGACAGCGAGTCTGAGTCTCGAACAATATCAGGAAGGCTATTCCAGAGTTTAGGAGATGAATGTGAGAATGCCCTCCCTCCTTTAGTAGACTTAGATATCCTAGGAATGACCAGAAGCCTCGAATTTTGTGATCTTAAAGAGCGCGATGGATTGTAGGGCGATAGAAGGTCTGTTAAATACACAGGAGCTAAACCATTTAGAGCTTTATAAGTCAATAGTAATACTTTGTAATTGATACGGAACTTAATAGGTAACCAGTGTAGAGATGATAAAATTGGTGTTATATGATCATATTTTATAAAGAACTCTAGCGGCTGCATTTTGCACTAACTGTAGCTTGTTTATTGAGGATGCAGGACAACCAGCTAATAAAGCATTACAGTAATCTAGTCTCGAGGTCATGAATGCATGAATTAACTTTTAATTTCTCTTTTGCTCTTTTAACTTTTTCAATTCTCTTTTGCTACATCAGCCTTCATGTAAGCTTAAGACAATGGGGGAACAAGCCTTTTCATATAAAGCCCGAAGATATGGAATGTGCTTCTTCTTAGCCTCAGAAATGCACCAATGTTGGAACATTTTAAAAAGTTGATTAAGACTGTTTTTTAATTGTTGTATTGCTTTAGCTGTTTTCGTGTCTTTCACTGTAACACTTTGGGTTTAAGAAAAGTGCATTTAGAAATAAAATGTATTATTATTAATATCAAATTGCCAATAAAGTGTTCTGAATGCTTCCATTTTGTAAAAGGATGTGTTAAAGTTACAGTAATCAGTACTTCTATTTTTCTAGGACACAGAGACAATGAAATGGAAGAATCCTGCCAAATATATCAGCTGATGCGTGCCAGCGGGGAACAGGCGTGCTAGAGGACTTCACCCGCCGCTAGGCTAACACAGCCGGTGCTGGGGACCAGATTCTCTGGCCTGACCCAGACCACAGACACGATGCTGCGGCTGAGTTTTTTTTATTTTTTGGTGGATTACATAAGGAATACAAAAAAATGTGCCAATGTAACCATTGGTTGTGCCTTTTGTGTTCATCATGTGAAAAGGTTTGTGAGGGGTGGAACCACAAGCAACATAACTAACCAGTTTTTCAACAAAATCGTTGATTTGAATTTATTGCACCAGTGTTTTAGACTATGTTGTAGTGTGTGTGTTGTGTGTGTGTGTGTGTGTGTGTGTGTGTGTGTGTGTGTGTGTGTGTGTGTGTGTGTGTGTGTGTGTGTGTGTGGTGTGTGTGTGTGTGTGGTGTGTGTGTGTGTGTGTGTTAGATTATGTTATCTGCTTCAGCCAATGGCAGCAGGAGCTCAAGCTAAGCAAACATTTCTTCACTTTGATACAAGTTACATCAAAACAAAACATCAGAGGGCATGTTGAAGAATACAGTACGACTTACAATCATGCGCAGTGGTTATTAAAAGTCTACACACCCCTGTTTGGTTTTGTGATGTAAAAAAGAAAGAAAGATAGATAAATTAACTTTTACAACTTTAATGGGAAATTACAATATATGCAATGCCATAATTGTAAGGCCAGTGTATAATTTTTTCACTCATACGTTATGTGCTGGTATTACCTTATGAACTGTAAATACATTATAAGTTGCTTCAGTGAGTTCATAATGCAACAAGTTCTCATACAACCTATTATATTACGTGAAAAATATTACATTGGAAAATTGTTATTACATTATGGGCTCACGATTTTACTACATTTAGACAATTATTACATTATAAACATTTGTATTGCATTAATAATGTAAAATTATGTGCAATTATTACATTATAAATTTCTACAGCCCCTCATTATATCAAAAAGTGTATCCAGTCTATTTGTCAAAAATCCACCTTTTGTGCTTCACAGACGTAAGAAAGTCACACAGGTTTGGAAATTTCAATGGCATGAGGATGAGTAAATAATGACAGAATTTTCATTTGGGGGATATTTGTTAAGTTTGTACAGAATTATAAAAAAATGTTGACTTAGAAAACCAAACATTTTCAGCAACATGAAGTCTCCATGAGGTCTCAGCAGAAGGCGTAATACATGACAGAAATGAGGATGAGGAAGAAGATGATTGACAACAGTCTAGGAACAGTTACAAAGCTGTTCCAGGTTTCTGGAACATCACAGAACCATAGTGACATTCATTATCTCTAATCTTAGACCAGAACTGGCTGAGCTTCCAACATTCCTCTAAAAGTACATAAATGACTCATCCAGCAAGTCTCAAGATCCAAGGACAACATCCGAGGAACTGCAGGATTCTCTGGCATCAGTAGAGGTCAGCGTTCACAAAGACAATGGCCATGGAAGAATGGTGATGCTGAGGAACATTTACAGTAAGCTCGTCTGAATCTTGCCAAAAACACACCTTGATGATCCTCAAAACTTCTGAGAGAAAGTTCTGCTATTCAAAAGTGGATATGTTTACATCTGGCGCAAACAAACCAGGATTTCACAAAAAGAACATCATTATAGTCATGCGATAGTGTAATAATGGCATGAAGATGATTTGCTGCTCCAGGGAAACTTGAAATCCCGTGACCCCACATAGAAGAAGTTGTTGAAGTTAAAGATGGATGGATGAATTTCGCTCTCTACCAGAAAATACTAAAAGGAGGATTTCACCAGTTTGTGAATGTGCTAAAATCATCCAAATCAATTCACATTTTATTTGTATAGTGCTTCACAACACATATTGTTTCAAAGCAGCTTTACAGAAAATGCATGTGCCTACATTACAATTTAGTTACAATTGACAGATCATTTTTTCTGTTATCAGTGTCTAAGTTATGAATTTCAGAAATGTACACTGCTGTTCAAAAGTTTGGGGTCGGTAAGATTTTTAATGTTTTTAAAAGAAGTCTCTTCTGCTCACCAAGGCTGCATTTATTTGATTAAAAATACAAAACAAACCCAGTAATATTGTGAATATTATTTCAGTGGCTGCTAGCTGGGTTGGTTTGCGTCTTTAAGCCTTGTATATCTTTCTGTTTTGAATCATTATTTACTAGCATTTCCTGTTGTTTATACTGCTAAATTTCACATATTAACTTTACATCGCTAGCTTCACTCTAAATTGCTGCTAGCACAACACGCTAGTAATCAAGGGGGTAATCATCCGCCGGAAACTGAAGCCTCTCTGGGAGCCACCATTGTAGCTGGCTATCTCCTGCTGTTAGCATTCCATTGACTCCCATTCATTTTGGCGTCTCTTTGAAAGCGAATAGCTTTACATCGGAGACGTCCAAAGACTCCATTTGTCCATTATTTATTTCTAAAGAACCACGACAATATATAAAAGGCTCCATTACTTTGTATCTTATATGTTATGGCCCCGTAGAAGCCGTTTTTGTACAAATAGGCTAACGATTGCGTCATAACACGCGACTCTCTGTCGCACAATAGAGAAATTACTGTATAGACAGGAGGAGAAGCTCGCAGGCAATCAGGGGGACGTGGAGGCATAAAGTCAATGGAGTAGACCATAGAGAGTCATAAAGTTAACCCTGCTGCGAGCCTACTCACGATCTCCGGCTCTGCAAGTTTCGGAAGGGAATGATTCAGATTTCTCTTGACACGTCACATCTCCGTCATCAAGCTCAGTTTGAGTCTGCGCAGTCGCTCAGCCATCAGGAAGTGAGTGCTTCTAAAGGGCTTCAGTTTTCTCCGTTGGAATCTATGGGGTCGCTGTCTCCATTTCTTTTACTGTCTATGCTAGTAATTTGCTAGCCTGTTAGTGTGCGCTCATTTATTTATTTATTTTGCTTGCGCGCTCGTGCCTTTTACCAATCCATCAAACATCTGAGGTGAGTATCAGTCAGTCAAACAAACATGGTGAGTCATGTCTTCTTCTCTTATTGTCACTTGCACTTCATGTAACATGTATAGGATAGCCTTCTCTGTCAGCACAGGATTTACATGTGATAAATGCAGGGAGATAGTCAGGGTGATGGAGATGATTTCAGAACTAGAGATACGCATCCAAACTTTAATTAAGGTTAATTGTAAAAGTGCAAGGGCTTTAGATACGGCTTTGGATGCGACTAGTTTAGTGAACACTGTACATTGTTCGGTTCCGGCTGAAGTAGAGCCCGTGCAGCAGGGCAACTGGGTGACCGTGAGACGCTATAGTCGCGGGGCAAAAAACACAGTTCTTCAGTTCCGATTTCAACATCAAACAGAATCTCCCCTCTCAGTGAAACACCGATTTCGAATCCTTTTGAATGTGCCCTAGTTTTTGGCGATTCTATTACGCGGAATGTGAAAATAGAGACACCAGCCACCATAGTCACATGTTTGCAGGGAGCCAGAGCGCCTGACATCAAAGCAAAGTGCTGGCTAATGCTAATCGCAAATTCTCTTAGATTATTATTCACGTCGGCACTAATGATGTTCGACTTCGCCAGTCGGAGATCACTAAAATTAACGTTAAAGAGGTGTGTGAACTCGCATTCTGTCACCTGATGGAGTTTTGGTTCCTTCACTGTTGCCTTTTTCGTCTTTCGTCGCCTTTGTCGCCATTGGCTTTTGGTTTGCTTAGTTGGGGACATTTAATTTTAAATTTAAAAGCTATTACAACATTATTTTCCTTTTATTGACATAGAAAACAGCTGTTTTACATTGTCAAGTCAAGTTAAGTCACCTTTATTTATATAGCGTTTTTTCCATACAGATTGTTTCAAAGCAGCTTTACAGAGATAACAGGAAAATGATGTTGTAATAGTATTGTTAAATTCAAAATTAAATGTTAAATGTCCCCAAATAAGCAAGCCAAAAGCCAAGGGCGACAAAGGCGAAGAAAGGTGAAAAAGGCGACAGTGAAGGAACCAAAACTCCATCAGGACACGACACACGACACAACACATCCAGCACATCCAGCACACACCAGCACACACCAGCACATACACCAGCACAACCAGCACTACCAGCACACACAGCACACACCAGCACACACCAGCAACACCACACAGCACACACACACATACCAACACACACCACACATACCAGCAATACCACACTACCAGCACACACACACACCAGCACACACAACACATCCAGCACATACCAGCACATACCAGCACACACCAACACATACCAGCACACACCAGCACAACAGCACACCAGCACACACCAGCACAACCAGCACTACCAGCACACACCAGCACATACCACACATACAACACACCAGCACATACCAGCACATACCACACTACAGCACATACCAACACACACCAACACATACCAGCACATACCAGCACATACCAGACACACCAGCACACACCAGCACACACCACACATACCAGCACACACCAGCACATACCAGCACATACCAGCACACACCAGCACACCCAGCACAACCAGCACATACCAGACACACCAGCACAACCACACACACAGTACCAGCACAACCAGCACATACCAGCACACACCAGCACATACCAGCACACACCAGCACATACCAGCACACACCAGCACACACACAGCACACACCAGCACATACCACACACACCAGCACATACCAGCACACACCAGCACATACCAGCACATACCAGCACACACCAGCACAACCAGCACACACCAGCACACACCAGCACACACCAGCACATACACACACACACACATACCACAAACCACACATACCAACACACACCAGCACATACCAGCACACACCACACATACCAGCACACACCAGCACATACCAGCACACACCAGCACATACCAGCACACACCAGCACATACCAACACACACCAGCACATACCAACACACACCAGCACAACCACACACACACAGCACATACCAGCACACACCACACATACCAGCACATACCAGCACACACCAGCACATACCAGCACACACCAACACACACTACCAGCACACACCAACACAACCAGCACATACCAGCACACACACACACCACACACCCAGCACACACCAACACATACCAGCACATACCAGCACATACCAGCACACACCAGCACACACCAGCACACACCACACACACCAGCACATACCAGCACACACCAACACATACCAGCACAACCACACACACACCAGCACATACCAGCACACACCAGCACATACCAGCACACACCAACACACACCAGCACACACCACACACACCAGCACATACACACCAGCACATACCAACACACACCAGCACATACCACACACACCAGCACATCCACACACACAGCACATACCAGCACACACCACACATACCAGCACACCCAGCACATACCAGCACACACCACCAACCACACACCAGCACACACCAACACAACCAGCACATCCAGCACACACCAGCACAACCACACACACCAGCACATACCAGCACACACACTACCACACACACCACACAACAGCACAACACAACCAACCACCACAACCACACATACCAGCACACCACACATACCAGCACACACCAACACAACCAGCACACACCAACACAACCACACACATACCAGCACACACCAACACAACCAGCACACACCAACACACACCAACACATACCAGCACATACCAGCACACACAACACATACCAGCACACACCAACACACACCAGCACACACCAACACACACCACACATACCAGCACAACCAAACACACCACACATCACCACACACAGCAACACACATACCAGCACACACCAACACATACCAGCACACACCAACACAACCACACACACCAGCACATACCAGCACACACCACACACACCAGCACACACCAACACTACCACACACCATACCAGACACACCAACAATACCAGCACACACCAACACACACCAACACACACCAGCACATACCAGCACAACCAACACATACCACCACACAACAAACCACCAGCATCAGCCAACAACACACCAGCACACACACACAACACACACACCACACATACCAGCACACACCAACACAACCAGCACACCAACACACACACACACACACCTACCAGCACAACCACACAACAGCACAACCAACACACACCAACCAGCACCAACACACAACCACACCAACACAAACACATGCACATACCAGCCAACCAACATACCAGCACAACCAACAGCACACACCACCACACACCAGCACACACCAACACATACACACACACAACACACTACCAGCACATACCAACACACACCAACACATACCAGCACCACCAACACACACAACCACACATACACACACCAGCACAACACCAACACATACCACACACACCAACACAACCAGCACACACCAACACACACCAGCACACACCAACACCACAACCAGCACATACCAGCACATACCAGCACAACCAACACATACCAGCACACACCAACACACACCAGCACACACCAACACACACCAGCACATACCAGCACACACCAACACATACCAGCACACACCAACACACACCAACACATACCAGTAGGGATGGGCGATATGGCCTAAAATCCATATTGCGATATACATTGCAGCCTCTTGCGATAACGATATATATCGCGATATATAAATTATAATAGAACAATTTCAGAACAGGTTAGATAGACCATAAGGAAAGTCAAACTGCTATGTAGGCTATTTGTTTTAAAAGAAACGTATGTAGTTTTGAGAACATTTATTATGCAAAACTTTAATTATACAACATAATGTTGCAGATTAATAAAATCCAAGTACACTAGCTGCAGAGACTTTAACAAAGAAAAAGCTTAAAAAGCAACTACATTTACTACATTTATGTTAAAATTGCAAACATTTTAAATTAAAGCATACACAATTGACAAAAACAGCTTACCATACCTTTTCTTTTGCATTTAAATCTTTTTTACAAGAAATATTGCGGTCACAAAGAACTTGTTTTTCCACCTCCACAAGAGACAAACATCCATTATTGTCGCGTTGTTGAGGTAACTTAACTGTGTAGTTTTCCTTGCTTTAATTACCCCGAGCTTAAAGTTAAAAAGAAAATGATTGAAAAATAGTAGTATAAATGCATTTAAGGAGAGATTACTATATTTTCATATCAATTCGTGTTCATTTTGACCACGAGCCATGCGCTGTCACTTTAATTTAGCACGTGCAGCACAGACTCTGTGCTGAAACGATCTCAACGCATTGCCGCACCGCATCCGCGTGCAGGCCTGTTAACATGGGTACGGAAAAAATACACACCGCATATGCCATGATATGAACTGCAAACGGAGTATGTGTGAAAGAGGTGTTAGCCAGAACTGTTGCCCCTACAGAGTATAGTTTGCTGCTGTTTGTCGGACGGCTTAAATCCGAACCTAATCCAAATAATGGATGTTGCACCGGTCTTTTTCACCAGGTCCTCCGTTTCGCTTTCAGACGCATGTTTACTCAAGATGACGAATATGATGATGCGTTGCTGCCGGTTGCAGCTCGTGGCTCTAAATTTTTGCGGGAAAATTGCGTCAACATGCAATATCGCGATAGTGCAATAGAATTAAAATCTCTATCGTAGACCAATTTTATATCGTTTATATCGCATATCGTTTATATCGCCCATTACTACATACCAGCACACACCAACACATACCAGCACATACCAGCACACACCAACACATACCAGCACACACCAGCACATACCAGCACATACCAGCACACACCAACACATACCAGCACATACCAACACACACCAACACACACCAGCACACACCAACACACACCAGCACATACCAGCACACACCAACACATACCAGCACATACCAGCACACACCAACACATACCAGCACACACCAACACATACCAGCACACACCAGCACATACCAGCACATACCAGCACACACCAACACATACCAGCACACACCAACACACACCAACACACACCAGCACACACCAACACACACCACACACACCAGCACACACCAACCACAATACCAGCACACACCAACACACACCCACACATACCAGCACAACACCAGCACACACCAGCACACACCAACACATACCAGCACACACCCACACACCACACCAGCACATACCAGCACATACCAGCACACACCAACACATACCAGCACACACCAACACATACCAGCACACACCAGCACATACCAGCACATACCAGCACACACCAACACATACCAGCACACACCAACACACACACCAACACACACCAGCACACACCAACACACACCAGCACACACCAGCACACACCAACACATACCAGCACACACCAACACACACCAGCACATACCAGCACACACCAGCACACACCAGCACACACCAGCACATACCAGCACACACCAACACACACCAGCACATACCAGCACACACCAACACACACCAGCACACACCAACACACACCAGCACATACCAGCACACACCAACACATACCAGCACATACCAGCACACACCAACACATACCAGCACACACCAACACATACCAGCACACACCAGCACATACCAGCACATACCAGCACACACAACACATACCAGCACACACCAACACCACCAACACCACCAGCACACACCAACACACACCAGCACATACCAGCACACACCAACACATACCAGCACACACCAACACACACCAGCACATACCAGCACACACCAGCACATACCAGCACACACCAACACACACCAGCACATACCAGCACATACCAACAAGGCTTTGTGCACGTGCTACAGTGTGACACGGCTTTAAGTTTGAGAGATTAGTCCTGCAACGGGATAATGAGGCTTACATTAACCACTTCCCAGGGATTTTTTTTGTATGAATCTTGTACTGCAATACTGAAACCCAAAAATGTGAAATTATCCACAAATTTCAACAAAACAGACAAAAGTACTCGAAACCTATGTATTTATTTAAGGGAATATTTAAAACATATTACATCGTTTATATATAAAACAACATTCATCAACTATTCTTCTATTACTCTCAGTATTTAAATAATTTACAAAACAGCTTCCTGTACAAAACAACCAGAACTCATACAAAAATACTTTTATATTTTAGCAAAATGCGAAATGCAGCTAGTATACATTACAAATGTTTGTTCTATAGAGAGATCATGCGCTGTTAATAGAACCTTGACTGCAGTGGAAACGCCATCAGAAACAGCAGTTAGTGTGTGTGTGTGTGTGTGTGTGTGTGTGTGTGTGTGTGTGTGTGTGTGTGTGTGTGCGTGCGTGCGTGCGTGCGTGCGTGCGTTAGTGTGTGTGTGCGTGCGTTAGTGTGTGTGTGTGTGTGTGTGTGTGTGTGTGTGTGTGTGTGCGTGCGTGCGTGCGTGCGTGCGTGCGTTAGTGTGTGTGTGCGTGCGTTATGTGTGTGTGTGTGTGTGTGTGTGTGTGTGTGTGTGTGTGTGTGTGTCAGAAACACAGCTGTTAGTGTGTGTGAGTGTCAGATCTGTGGGCCAGTGTTGCTCCAGTGCCGGTCCTCAAGCGTTCAGGCTGTACTCCTGCTTGTAGCAGCAGGGCCGGCACACGGCGTTCACCAGGCCGCTGATGAGCTGCAGGACACAGATGAGGAACTCCAGCGCGCTCAGACCCAGCAGGATCGACAGCAGTGTCACGTTCCACTCCACTACGCTCGCCGGCTGAGTGCACACAGACCATATCTGTGGATCCAGCAGATACCTGAGGAACCAACCAGTCCAGATCAGGGTCACACTTACACAACAAGGTAGTTCAAATGTAGCCTACTACAACAAAAACAATAGAACTTGATAAATGATAGTAAAGGTAGTCATGAGAAGTTTATAAAGTGTGCAGGAGGAAGTTTTTCCTCATTTTATCAGTCTTTTAGTGGCTGTTTTTAGATCATCAAGTTCAAGTTCAAGTTCGTTTTATTTATATAGCACATTTTATAACAGCCACTGACTGACCAAAGTGCTTTACAGAACTACGAAATTAAAAGACACCAACACCATGCGTAGTAGCACATCATAGAACAGTACAACAAGGTTAAGAACAGCTTAAAACGGGAGACGTCCAAGCAGTCTCAAAGATTATCAGTAATAGAAAATAAAACAGAAAAGACAGTAACAGGTTTAATACTAGTATCATACTCAAAGGGGAGAAATATAAAATAGACAGAATATATATATATATATATATACACACATACACATACTGTATACACACATACACACACACATACATATATGTATATATATATATATATACATATACATACACACACATACACATACACACACACACATATATGTACACATATACACATATACATACATGTACATGCACCTTATTTGTAGGCCAAAGAGAACAAGTGCGTTTTTAAAAGTGACTTAAAAGAAATCACAGAAGGGGCTATCCGAACGTCCAAGGGCAAATTGTTCCACAGCCGAGGCCCAACCACAGAAAAAGCTCGATCCCCTCTACGTTTAAGTCTGCATTGAGGGACTTGTAACAGATATTTTTCACCTGATCTCAGACTTCTTGACGGCGTGTAAGGTTGTAGCAGTTCAGTTAGGTAGCTAGGCGCTTGGTTGCATAGAGCTTTGTACACAAATAACAGGATTTTAAACTCAATTCTGAAATTAATGGGCAACCAGTGAAGAGACCTCAGAATTGGGGTGATGTGGTCACTTTTCCGACTATTTGTGAGGAATCTTGCGGCGGCATTTTGCACCAGTTGAAGACGAGCAGCTTGCGTTTTCGAGATACCACAGTAAAGTGAATTGCAGTAATCTACACGTGTGGTGATAAAAGCATGAACAGCCATCTCAAGAGTTTTGTGATTAAGAAAAGGTTTGACTTTTGCCAACAGACGCAGGTGATAAAAACTAGAGCTTATTACAGAAGAGATTTGCTTATCAAAATTTAAAGACTCATCCAGACAAACGCCCAAGTTCCGCACACTTGCAGAACTAAATGCCGCTAGTCTGCCTAGGTCAAAGGTAACAGCCTGGGAATTACCAGTGGATCCGAAAACAATGATCTCTGTTTTGTTTTCATTTAAAAACAAAAAATTTTGGTCCAGCCAAAATTTTACTTCATCCAGACAACCTAACAATGATGAAAGGGCAGAGGGATCATTTCTCTTGATTGGAACATACAATTGGGTGTCGTCTGCATAACAGTGAAAAGATACCCCATGTCTTCTTAGAATGGTGCCCAGTGGTAAGATGTAGAGGGAAAAGAGAGAAGGCGCTAAAATAGAACCTTGAGGAAGGCCACAGGTTAGATGTGCAACAGACGAAGAGCAATTTCCTAGCTTTACTCTGAAAGTACGACCTGAGAGATAAGATTGGAACCACTGGAGGACGACACCTTTTAGCCCCACATCATATTCTAGTCTGGATAACAGGATAGAGTGGTCGATAGTATCAAAAGCTGCCGACAAATCAAGAAGAACAAGAGCCACAGAGTCACCAGTGTCAGTGGAGCGATAGATGTCATTTAACACTCTCAGCAGAGCAGATTCAGTACTGTGAGCAGACTTAAAACCAGATTGAAATTTTTCAGAGATATCATTGCATTTTAGAAAGAGCTGGAGTTGGTCAAGAACAACTTTTTCCAACACTTTAGAGACAAAAGGCAAAACAGAGATAGGACGGAAATTATTTAACACGGTAGGATCCAGTGAAGGCTTCTTGAGCAAAGGAGTGACAGTGGCCTCCTTAAGGGCAGCAGGGATAGAGCCGGTAAGGAGGCATTTATTAACAAAGGACACCAATCCTTGCCCTACTGAATCGATAATCAATTTAAGAAACTTAGGAGAGATGATGTCTAGAGAGCAGTACGAAGGTTTTATCTTAGTGATAATTTCTTTGAGGAGATTCAGAGTGACTGGCTCGAAAGCATCCCATGTAACAGAATTCATCAACTGACTGGTTGCAGAGCGGCTGGCATTGCATCTCAAGTTAGATATTTTGTCAATAAAAAATCTCAAGAAACGTTCACATAGCTCATCCGAAACATCATTCAATACATTTACATTTACTGATCATGTTTGACTTTCTCCACAGCGTTTACTAGCCTGGTCCCACCAGACTCTCGTACATTTCATTTCATTTGTAAATAGAGTCTGGCACCGCTCCATTGACAAGCGTTAACTTCCTTGTAGGCGGGTATTCTATTGAAGTCTAAAACTATTGGATCTGCCCAGAGTCACTCTGGATCTGCCATAACCAATCGCTAACGTTTTGACGTTGTGACGTATGTATTTTCCCGAACAACGTGGGGAGGAGCGCCAACAACAAAACTAAGCAAAGATAGTTCTTGCTCCGGCTTTAACTTCTTGATATTCGGCAGCGTCGCCACAACGGACCGAATGGCTTCGCTCGCATCTTTCTCCGCTGCCATTACTGAACTACAACTCAAAATAACACACGACATCAACGTCATCGTTCTCAGACACTCCCTCTGTTTGCTGATTGGCCCGGTAAAAAATTGACCAGAGAAAACCAAAGTCTACAGCAGAATCCCAGACGTAGTACTTTAGGAAAATGGAAATTGAGCGGAAGTACGTTGGAGGGCGCAGCCAGGCTAGTGTTTTACTACATTCACAATAAAAATCAAGCGGGTTGAACATTTTATCACCGGCTCGCAGAAATCTCATCACACTTTTGGAGCGCGCTGGTGAACGCACCAATGGTGATTCGCTTATAAAGCCTCAGATTGCACGATGTATACAATAAATTAAAGCTGCTCTAAGCGATGTCGGGTGACGTCACTTCTTGTTGACTGTTACGAACTGCTCCAAGACACGAAGGTTGAGGATCCAAATGCAGTTTATTCAAGATAATCCAAATCGTAATCAAAGGTCATACACAGGCAGGCAATCCAAACAAACAGACAAATCCAGAGGGTGAGGCAGGAACGGGAAAACCAGGACACGGGCAGAGATCAAGAACCAGGAACAAACACAACAAAGGAAACGCTCAGAAATGCAGTGGAATAACATACAAGACTTCACAGGGAATGATGAGGTGAACCAGGCTTATATGGAGTGAACTAAACAATATAATGAGACACAGGTGAATGTGATAATCAGGGATGATGAGTCCGGGCGGTGAATTATGGGAAATGTAGTAGTGAGTGAACAAAAGATAGTCTGAAGTGGAGTGCCCTCAGGTGGCTCTCAAGGGCACTCCAGCTGATAACCATTACATAGCCCCCCCTCAAAGGAGCGGCTTCCAGACGCTTTAAAATTGTCCAGGAGGGAGGTGGAGCGGAGGCGGACCAGGGGGCGGGATGGAGGGCCAGGCCCATGGAGCGGAAGAGGACCTGGAGACTGCGGCAAGACGGGAGGCCAGGGCGGAGCAGTCAGTGCAGGCGAGCAGGGCGGAGCAGGCAGTGCAGGCGAGCAGGGCGGAGCAGGCAGTGCAGGCGAGCAGGGCGGAGCAGTCAGTGCAGGCGAGCAGGGTGGAGCAGGCAGTGCAGGCGAGCAGGGTGGAGCAGGCAGTGCAGGCGACCAGGGCGGAGCAGGCAGTGCAGGCGACCAGGGCGGAGCAGGCAGTGCAGGCGACCAGGGCGGAGCAGGCAGTGCAGGCAGCCAGGGCGGAGACGACCCCTCGGGCGGCCAGGGCGGAGACGACCCCTCGGGCGGCCAGGGCGGAGACGACCCCTCGGGCGGCCAGGGCGGAGACGACCCCTCGGGCGGCCACGGCGGTGAAGACCCTTCGGGCGGCCTGGGCGGTGAGGGAAACACACAGAGTCCATCGGGCGGCCAGGGCGGTGAAGACCCCTCGGGCGGCCAGGGCGGTGAAGACCCCTCGGGCGGCCAGGGCGGTGAAGACCCCTCGGGCGGCCGTGGCTCAGGAACAGCAGACCCCGGCTCAGGAACAGGAACAGACTCCGTGACGACGGCCATCTTGTCCGTAGACACAGGCTCGGAGGCGGGCATCTTGTCCTTGGACACAGGCTCGGAGGCGGCCATCTTGTCCTTGGACACAGGCTCGATGGCGGCCATCTTGTCCTTGGACACAGGCTCGGAGGCGGCCATCTTGTCCTTGGACACAGGCTCGGAGGCGGCCATCTTGTCCTTGGACACAGGCTCGGAGGCGGCCATCTTGTCCTTAGACACAGGCTCGGAGGCGGCCATCTTGTCCTTAGACACAGGCTCGGAGGCGGCCATCTTGTCCTTAGACACAAACTCGGCAGAAGTGACGTGAAGCGTCTCTGGCTGTGCGGACGTGACGAGGACAGTCTCTGGCTGTGCTGACGTGACGTGGACAGTCTCTGGCTGTGCGGACGTGTCGTGGACAGTCTCTGGCTGTGCGGACGTGACGTGGACAGTCTCTGGCTGTGCGGACGTGACGTGGACAGTCTCTGGCTGTGCGGACGTGACGTGGACAGTCTCTGGCTGTGCGGACGTGACGTGGACAGTCTTTGGCTGTGCGGACGTGACGTGGACAGTCTCTGGCTGTGCGGACGTGACGTGGACAGTCTCTGGCTGTGCGGACGTGACGTGAAGCTCTGGCTGGACGGTCTCTGGCTCAGGCATGTCGTGGTGAGGCTCAGGCATGTCGTGGTGAAGCTCAGGCATGGCGTGGTGAAGCTCAGGCATGGCGTGGTGAAGCTCAGGCATGGCGTGGTGAAGCTCAGGCATGGCGTGGTGAAGCTCAGGCATGGCGTGGTGAAGCTCAGGCATGGCGTGGTGAAGCTCAGGCATGGCGTGGTGAAGCTCAGGCATGTCCACCAAACCTACAGTGAAAGCTGAGCCGCTCAGTTGCAGGGCCAAGTCAATATAAAACTCAAGAGTCCAGCTAGGGTCATGTAATGGCATAAGGTAGCTGAGTGGCTCAGACAATCCTCCACGAAAAAATATCATTAAGCATACCTCCTCCATGCAAGTCAGATGAGCAAGCTCCAAAAAGTCCATCACATAATACTCAATCGGTCGATCTCCTTGACGGAGACGCATAATTTGGGCTGCTGGGTTTATTTTGGTCTCACTGCTGGATCTTGGTGTGGTGAAGTCTTCTGTTACGAACTGCTCCAAGACACGAAGGTTGAGGATCCAAATGCAGTTTATTCAAGATAATCCAAATCGTAATCAGAATCCAGGCAAAGGTCATACACAGGCAGGCAATCCAAACAAACAGACAAATCCAGAGGGTGAGGCAGGAACGGGAAAACCAGGACACGGGCAGAGATCAAGAACCAGGAACAAACACAACAAAGGAAACGCTCAGAAATGCAGTGGAATAACATACAAGACTTCACAGGGAATGATGAGGTGAACCAGGCTTATATGGAGTGAACTAAACAATATAATGAGACACAGGTGAATGTGATAATCAGGGATGATGAGTCCGGGCGGTGAATTATGGGAAATGTAGTAGTGAGTGAACAAAAGATAGTCTGAAGTGGAGTGCCCTCAGGTGGCTCTCAAGGGCACTCCAGCTGATAACCATTACATTGACGTTTAAAGTATTGTCAAACAAAACGGAGGCTTGCTAGCCCCTCCCTCATCCGCACACTACCCCTCCCCCAAACCCCGCCCCCAAATCCTTCTTGTCTATTATTGGCTGCAACAGTTTGTTATGTTTCGTGGTGTGGGTTAGCCCAGTGTGTTTGTGTTGGTGTGTGTGGGGAGGCTAGGGTGTCAGCAGAGACTGCGTCTCTTACAGTGTGTTCAGGGGGACAGCCAACTAGCGGATAGTGACGAGATAGTGACTAGAAAATTTTGGTCTAAAAACCATGTGACATCGCTCACAGCACCTTTAAAATACTGTTTCGTCATTAATGAACAACTACACTGGGACAAATGAGAAATGCACTATTAACATTCTAGTAACTACTATTTGTTTCATACCTCACTGAGAACTACTATATACAGGTTCATAATTAACATCAATAATGCATAATTTATAATAAAAGGTAATAATGGCAACCCAGTAGTAATGACTCAAGTGTTATTACATCCTTCTAAAGCAACTACTAATTATTTGGATCAGTATTTTAAAGTGTAGATCATAGGAACTCACTAGTAATGACTAAAGTGATGCCAAATCCATCGATAGGAATCTTAGTTTTGTGATTCCTGTCTTGTGTTCCCCTTGTCTTGTGTGGACTTTTGTTATGTCCTGTTCTGTGCCATGTTTTGTAGTCCTTTGTAGTTTTTCTTGTTTATTAGTCTCTCCAGGTGTCTCTGATTAGCCCCGACCTCTTGTTATCTTGTTTACCTTGTTTGCCTGTGTATTTAAGCCCTGTGTCTAGATCAGTCTTTGTGAGTTCTTGATGTTGTATGTTGGTTGTTCTGTCGAGTCTGAGTCTGTCTTTGTCAAGTTCTGAGTTTATTTAGATAAATACTACTACAGCACGTGGATCCTGCTTCCTTCCATGTTTCAACCGCATCGTCACACTTAGATTCAAAATCTTACAAAAATCTCGAAAGCTTTCAATGACTTCAGTCAATATTAGTTAGTTTTCATATTTTTCACTTTAGAATACTGATCCAAATTATTATTATTATAATCCTGTTGTAACACTGGAGTCATTACTAGTTAGTTACCATTACCTTTTATTATAAATTATGCATTATTCATGTTAATTGAAACAACCCTGTAGTAGTCCTCAGTGAGGTATAAAAAAACAGTACAGACTGATTAGCTAATACTACCTCATTCAACAGTGCTAATACTTACTAATGTATTAATCAGAGTTTCTAAGTTAATAGTAGTTACTGGAGTGTTACTCATCTGTTCCTGTGTAGTAATTCAGTAACGAAGGAACGGTTTTCTAAAGTGTTACCGAGCTCAGGACTTTTGTCTAATGAAGTCACCATCAATGCATATCAAGAAGAAAGAGAAAAGAGCTCACCTTCCCTCGTCACCCTCGAAAGGAGATTCCCATCCCAGTGAAGTGAAGCAGTACGGGCCCTTCAGGAGCGCCACAGCGGAGATCAGGAAGCAGAACCCAGAGCCGGCGAGCCCCACCAGAGCCGCCATCACCGAACCACACATCTACACACACACACACACACACACAACACACACACACACACACACACACACACACACACACACACACACACACACACACACACACACACACACACAGTGTGAACCTCAGAAATCTGGCTGAACAGGGGTGTGTTTCCTGTACAACGCTGTAACTCAACGCTTAAGGGATAGTTCACCCAAAAATGTAAACTCTGTCAGTAATTACTCTCCCTCATGTTGTTCAACAACGTAATACTTCCGTTCATCTTCAAAACACAAATGAAGATATTTGTGATTAAATCTGAGAGCTGGGTCACTCCTCCACAGGCTTCTAAGGGATTGAAACTTGACAGCCAAGAAAAGTTATTAAAGACATCGTTAAAATAGTCCAAGTGACTACAGTGACTTCAATCCCTTAGAAGCCTATGGAGGAGTGACCCGGCTCTCAGATTTAATCACAAAATCTTATTTGTGTTCAGAAGATGAACGAAAGTCTTACGGGTTAACAACATGAGGGAGAGTAATTACTGACAGCATTATCATTGGGTGAACATCCTTTAACTACTATAGTACGATGCATCATGAAAATCAACTAGCTAGTCACGACCGTTTCCCGAAACCGTATTGTCGCAATTGGTCGTTCAACCATTTAGTTAATGATTCAGCATCATTGTGTGTAATAACTTCTTTAATGAATCTGTTTGAGATCGTATTAACGCTTGATGTTTGCTATAATCACAGACATGACATCTGACGACTAATTCTCATTTCTCCGATCTTTGCTTTATTTACAGATTCAATCATAAGCTCGTTCTTATAGAGTCTACGTTCTACGTACGTACTATGTTCACACATTCGCGCTCTTCAAACAACGCTTAAACATAAATTAATTTGTATGTATTCTAAATAAAAGATATAGGTTGTACGAATGTCAGCTTGCTTATTTGCTCAAGATAAGGATTATTGAGTCCACATGTCATGCGAACAAGAAACTCTTTCACCCACAGATCGAGATCTGTCATTCAGACACACTTTGCGATGTTATTTGCGAATGTTCGTTAGAACTATAGTTTCAGGAAACACTGATTTGTTGAACTATGATGAAACGACTAGCCTGGTAATACCAGACTCTGCTACTTCACTTTGCTTCGTAGACAGAGTCTGGCATAGCATAATAGAGAAGTGTTTTCTCTCCCGCTAGGGGGATTTCTGAAGTTTAAAATCATTGGTTACCGTAAGCCAATCAGATAAGTTGTTTATGACGTATTTATGCGCACACAGCCGTATCGAACCACAGACATCATGCATCGAACTCAAATCTAGATCAAACTCCACTGTAAACACTTGATGCGAGCGAAATACCGAAGTGAACATGGCTGTAAACGACCTTTTTGATCGTGATTGATGTAATAGAATGACTGCTGCACTGACAGGGCGCTAACAAGCAGAGAGAGAGAGGAAGAGAGAGAAGAGAGAGAAGAGCGAGCGAGAGAGAGAGCGAGCGAGCCCCGCCGCGCGCGCACTATCACGTCTTCAAACAAACAACACGACGCTGTCTTGCTCTCTCTCCCTCGCAAATATTAATCAAATCAATCGACTAGTAAAAGGTCGGAACACCGCAGTTTCACGTGAGCATTGGAGATTTTTAGAGATTAGGACTCTAGGAACAACATCTCAAAGAACAACATCTAACACTAAATTATAAAGCCTGTCTCATATAACTTTAGACGCCTGTCTCAAATACAAGCCGTGCAGTTCGACGATTTGGGCAATAAAAGCCGGCTATTATTTGAGTTTTACGGTATTTAAGACTGAAAAGAAAGGAGACACTGACCTGTCAAAAGCTCCCCAGTTTCCGCGACGATCGGTAATAAACTTTTCCCAAAGGGAGTAGGCCACAACATCACCTCCATTCAAATGTTAATACACACTCTTCTTGTTCGGGCTTCAGTTTGCTAATGCTTGAAACTCCACAACAGAGCGATTGCATCCGTGTCCACTATCCGCGGTCGTTTTCGATTCTCTGACCTAACTCTTAAACTCGGCGCTTGGCGAGTACGTCACGGCTTTCAGCCCGCCTTCTGTTTGCTGATTGCCGCTGTTTTCAGGCCGGTGGAAAACAGAAAGATAGCTGCTATCTCAGACTGACTACAGGAGTGAAATGAAATTAGCGAAGTAGGAAGTCTGACGTAGTCAGCTAGATAACGACAGAACTTGCGACCAAAACGATGCTTTCGGGAAACACACCCCTTTACAGTTACAGCCCAAATCAGGGCCAGGACCCCCTTCCCAACACTCACCGCACAGTTCTCCGTCCCACAGGAATCCACACACTTCCCCATTCCCAGAAACACGCAGGCCGGGATCAGCACCTGGATGTGGACAAGCAGTTTCAATACAGTTCAACCGGCTACTAGAGTAACTGAACCTCAATTACTGCATTTTACTTCTGACATCAATGGGATATTCAACTAGAATGGAACATTTTATCCATGGACTGTGAAAAGTGTTTTTGTAATATCAGGAGTAAAATATTATGAAGATATCGTCGACAAGGAACTAGGGTTGTACAACTTTATCTCAAGACCAATTCCTACGAATTCATAGGATTAGTCTAAACCCCAGGGATGGGTGGGTTTAGGGGCGGGGTCAGGGGAAGGTCATTCGTACGAATTCATACCCATTAGTCAACTCGTAAAATATGTGCGATTTAGCAAAAATAGGACGAATTCGTACAAATTAGCCGCCTCGTAAAATACGTATGAATTGCCGTGAGATCGGGTTGGGTTGTAACAATATATTGTGTCACATTATATCAAGATATTAGAAGACATGTTTGTCGTAAGAGTTTTATGTATAATAATGCAATTTCAATCAACATTACATTTTTTTTTACCTTTTTATCATATGTCTTGGAGTATCGAAATAATATCGTATCGTGAGTTCAGTATCGTGATATGTATCGAATCGTGACATGAGGGCAAACATATTGGTTATCTGAAGATTTGACCCAGTACTTGTACTTGAGCTTAATTCCATTACAAGTAAGGTTTTCATTGCTTAGGTGTTTCATTGTTTCCTCAGATGTAGCCTATGTCTTGTGTAATAAGGTCGCTTTATCCATTTATTTAAGTGTTAACTCATTTTCTCATTTAAGGTGTTCATTGTCAACCAATAAATGGCCGGAAGTTTACTTTATAACATTAATTCTAACACAATCTTAGGAGAATTTCAACTTTTTTTATGAGTTGCCCAAATTCACACAATCTGACCCGTGCGAAAAATATGAAAAATGGGTTCATTTGAAGTTCATTGGGTTCCTAAACCCAGCCTGAGTCAAGTCAAGTCAAGTCAAGTCACCCTTATTTATATACAAGTGGATCCTGCACACTGGTGCTGGTTGAGAAGAGAACCCCTGATATGATTGTAAAGCGCTTTGGGTGTACACTAGTACATATGAAAGCGCTATATAAATGCCTCATTCATTCATATAGCACTTTTTACAAAACCTTTTGTTTTAAAGCAGCTTTACAGTGTATCAGGAACAGCTGAATTTGATTATGAATAAGTGATTGTGCGAATTCATCACCCATTTGCCAAATCATAAAATATTTTCAAACTGTCTTGAGAGTGTGTTGCTCATCACACACACTCAACTGCACCGCTTTTGACCAAGAATATTCCCATTGACTTTACTGTTTTTTATTACACTTATTTACTACACGTAACCCCTAAACCAAAACCTTACAGTTATTATATATGTATTGCCTCATTGCAGTGATTTTTTCATTAGCCTAACTCGATCTTAACCTCACACTAACCTTTAAAACATTTACCATTTTTATATTTTAATTAGGACAATATGTAGTGTTTATTGAGTTTTTTTTGCTCATTGGAAGAGAGTGTGTCTCCAGACACTTTCCCACACAAGACAACATTTACACCAACACACATCTGACACTCACCAGAAAACCTCCTCCTCCGATCCCCATAAAGTACCAGACATATGTGGTCACATGATCCTCCTGAATGTATATCAGCTTCCCGTCGGGAAAGAAGAGCAGGACGTTTGCCACGATGCAGCAAGTGGCGAGAGGAATGAGGGCAAACCCCAGAGACCTGGCGAAGCCCAGCGAACACATCTTCACACGAGGCTGTAATCCGGGATGGGGAACTAGGGTGGAGGACGGAGGAGTGGAGGGGTTTTAAGAGACCCCGTCCCCCCCGTCTCGAGGAGGAGACAGGAAACAGCTTGACATTATACAGTGTGACCGCAAACTCTCTCACAGACCACATGACACTGAGGGGGACTTTGTTTTCCCACAAAACTTGTGATTGTGTAGATATTCAGAGATTCTATCAAATCTCAACCTAAACTGACACAGTTTAAATCGTGTTGAGGTCTAGATTTGCAGTTTTAACCTTGTCGTAAGGTTTGTTTTTTACATTTTTGTAAAAAATGTTCTCAATGTTGTAAAACTTCAAGGTACTTCTTAGAAAGAGAATCTAATGTTGTATTTCTACAAGTATCAAGGCTCACGACATAGACGATAGATGGAGAGTTGACCTTGTTTTTGAAAAGTTTCTCAGTGATGACAAAGTGAAAAAGTGTCTTTATTAACAGAGATGTTTGAATGTTTTTGAAGGAAGTCTCTTCTGCTCACCAAAGGCTGCATTTATTTGTTTAAAAATACCGTAAAAACAGTAATATTGTGAAATATTATTACAATTTTAAATAACTGTTTTCTATGTGAATATATAGTAAAGTGTAATTTATTCCTGTGATCAAAGCTGTATTTTCAGCATCATTACTCCAGTCTTCGTGTCACATGATCCTTCAGAAATCACTATAATATGATGATCTGATGTTTTGTGGCATAATTATGCCTTTGTCTTTAAAGGTGTGGTCAGATGTCTTGATTTAACACTTCTAATTTGAGACTATAGATGGCACCACTTGCTTTCCTGAACCAGAGATCACAAATGATATCTCTGTAATATAAAACTGAGACTTGATTATCTGTTCCTCCTTGGGGGATTTTCCTCATGTGTTTGGTAGTTTTAGCATCTCCTGTGAACGCCAGACACAACATTGATGTTTAGATGAGGATCATCTGCGGACACATTTGGTAATGGTGTGAAAATCTTTCTTAAGCCAGACCAACATGAAGTCACACAGGTCTTTTCTGTGATCCAGGATTAGACGCTGGTAGACTTTAGGCTTTATGAATAAAGCATGCTGTTATAAGGAAGTATTCCTCTGCATTACGTAACTCTCCAGTTTTCCACAGAGGATACAGACGCCCACTGTTGTGTTGAGAACTAAAATAAAATGTTCTCAAGCATCTGTAATATGACAAAAATTAACGTTGTAGAACCGTCTTGATGAACTTCTTGTTGCTTTGATCCTGGTCTAATATCAGTGAATATACTTGAGAAGTTTAGTATACCATTCATGTAATGGTAGTTTATTAAAACCATTAGTAAAACAATTTAATTTCAGTTAATAAGAGGTGAAAAACTTCTGCTGATAACTTCTATTCCCTTTGTCAATAAAAGAAAACTTCAGCATACTTTAAACCATACTTATTGTAGATGTAATATACTTTAAAAGAACATAAGTGTGAACTGAATGTAATGTTTTTAGACAATAAATTGCATTCGAGTCGAGTTTAGTAATATTAAATTGGTAATTGGTAAGTATGGGAAACACATATTCACTATTAACTATGACTTCTGCCTCAATTAACTCATAATCACTGCTTATTAATAGTTAGTAAGGTAGTTATATATGTAGAATATGATCATGCAGAATAAGGCATTAATATGTGCTTTATAAGTGCTAATAAACAGCCAATATGCAAGCTAATAAGCAACTGGTTAAAGTGATATTACTTCCCCTACTAAAGTGTGGCCATCAAATGCATTTAGCTGAACTTAGTGCCTTTTTGAACAACTTAAGTTGGATTTTATATGTAATTTTATAATTACTTCTTTAGTCTTTGACATATGGTTAAAGTTACCGCTGAATGACAAGCATTTATGGTATCTAAAATACCTTTATGTCATTTCTATTGAAACTTGTATATCATGTTTTTGGTCACACTTTAGTTTAGGGTCTAATTCTCACTATTAACTAACTATTAACTAAGACTTTTTCCTCAATAAACTCTAATTACTGCTTATTAATAGTTAGTAAGGTAGTAGTTAAGTTTAGGTATTGGGTGATTAAGGGATGTAGAATATGATCATGCAGAATAAGGCATTAATATGCGCTTTATAAGTGCTAATAAACAGCCAATATCCTAGTAATATGCATTATAATAAGCAAATAGTGAGAATTGGATCCTAAACTAAAGTGTTACTGTATGATGCGGGAAGAATGAAGCAAGAAGTGAATCCAATTGCAAGCACATTTATTAACAAAACAAACAAAAGAAACTCAGACCAGGAACACGGAAACAGCAACCATTACAACATTAAGATCTCACAAAGACTGGACTGAAACACAGGGCTTAAATACAAGGGCAAACGAGCTGAACAAGGTGACAAGGGGTGTGGCCAATGAGAAACACCTGGGAAGACTAATCAACAAGACAAAGAACACCTGTGGACAATAAGCAAACAAATAACAAAATGACAAGACAAATGGCAGGATCACATGACAAACAGGGAAACACGTGACAGACAAGACCCACACCGTGACAGTTACCATGTTTTTAAACATATCTGTACTGATAAAGTTGCATTTTAGTACATTTCAAATATACTTTAATGTAACGTCGAATAACAAATTATAATTAAGTAGTCTACTTTACTGTGCTTTAGAATGAACTTGCACTTGCAGTGTACTTCAAAAAAAGTATATTTAATAAAATCGGTATAGATACAAGAATAGGAAAGAAATAAAAGGCCATTTAAGTGCACTTAAAGTTTTGTCGTGATTTAAAGAAGTAATTCTTTTAGGTGTGTTGACTTTATTAAAAAAGCAATGATTTAACATGTACTTCAAAAGTAAAGCCTTTTATTTGCATTTTTAAGTGCACTTAAGTTTGTTAAAACTTAAGTCACTCTCTTTAAGTGCACTTAAATGGCATTTTATTTCTTTCCTATTATCATATCTAAGTACCGATTTTATTAAATATACTTTTTTTGAAGTACACTGCAAGTGCAAGTCCAAAACAATGAATCACACTTCTTTCTTTCACCACAGAGATGCATGACCCTCTGTAATAACACAATGTGTTATGAATATATTGTGAAGCTTAAAAGCATGTGAAAATCACTGTAACGCGGCCTCTTGTGGCTTATTGCTACTGTAAACAGCGGTAACAGAGAAATAACAAAACGCAACAATGAATATAGGTAAGCTTACTACTAACAGTAATCAGTTATTCATTAAATCAAGTAATAGTTACTTGGTTTAATGAATAATTGGGTAAATTATCACTGTAAAAAAGTTGCTGCCTCAAATTTTTAAGTACAATCAACTTGGATATTTAAGTCATTTCAACATAAAATTACATTAAACTGACTTTTAAAAATGAGTTCAAATGAGTTAAAAAAAATGAGACAAAACAAAAAAGTTGAAAACAGCTTAACTTATTTTGAAGAGTTAAAGCAGTGTAAAAACACATGTTGTCATAACTTATTGATCATATAATGATTTACAGTGTACAATGACTGTTTGTTGCCAAGGACTGTATTCTCTTCAAACATGGCTCATTCAGTCTGAGTTTCCAGTCATAACTTTACATTTAATAAAACTTCAAATGTTTCTTTCTCACAGTCCTCTGCCAGGACATTGTTTGACCTTATAAACTTTCCTTTATGAGTGCAAATTAATCAGACTAATGGGGGAAGAAAACAACGGAAGTGCAGTGACTTGACTTCCTGATAAACGTAACGAGTTTATTCTTATAGTTTGTCACTTCAGCCATGAGTTTCCTAAAGACACACATGTGTCCTCGACCCCTTATTTCCTTTGTGGAGAAAGAATAGAGCAGATTCCAGCGTCCTGACACATGTCGAGAGCTTTTCTGCTGTGATCTCACCCATACTAACACATCCTTACACCAGCCGTGTGCTGTGGCGTCACATGACCACTGGACAAGTGTGAGCCGTGGACTTATTACACTTCAATGCTCAAAGAAACTCATTTATAACTATCATTCATGGTGAAGGTCAGACTGAGCGTTGGTAAATGGGGCGTTCTAGGCTAAGGAGGATTGTTCTTGTTGAAAGTTACATTTAACTGTCTCAAAACCGAAACAGGGTTAAAAAGCTGTTTAAATGAGTTATGGTTGGGGTTTGGTCCACTTTTTAAACTCAATAAGGTATAAAATAACATCTTACTGAGATATGTCAACATTTGAACAAACATTTGATTCCGTCAACTTATTAAGACTGTCCTGGGTTTGAGTTTCTGAGTGAATTTACACTGTTAACTGCTCGTTTTCTTCATTGGTTGCCATGGTTTTTGATATGCCCTCGTGTGTTCCACCTGTGTCTTGTTAATGATCTTGTTTAGGGTACGATATGCTTAAGTTTTTCCTTTGAGTTTTCCATGTACGGACGACACCACTGTCAAAACGATCCACATTCACACGGATCGCGCGGAAACGACTGAAAACGCTGTATTCTGCTGCCAGGCCAGTAGATGGCAATGAAACACTATAGACTGAACACGTAATACGCACGTTCATGACGTCATCGTCTTCAGAGATTCACGTTTTTGTTGTTTACACGGAGACCGTTTTCAAAAACTTGCACTTTGAAACCAATTTTCAAAAGTTTGTGTTTTCAGGCCCCCAAAACGCTGTTGTCGCATAAATAATCGACCAAAACGCATAAAAAGTTTTACGTTTTTTGTTGAAAACGGTGTCATGTAAACAGCCCTAAGTTCATTAGTTGCCATGGTTTTTGATTTGCCCTCGTGTGTTCCACCTGTGTCTTGTTATGATCTTGTTTAGTCCCCTAGTGTTTTCCTCTGTATTATCCCTGTGTTTGTTTCATTCTCTCTCAAATCTCGTCAAAGTATAGTAGTTGTTTTGTAAACCGTGTTTTTGTTTCATGAGAAGTGTTTCTCTGAGTCTTGTTTTCATTTAAACAGCTTTGATTCAACCCCTTGCTGACAGTCCTATTATAATAATATAAAAAATATATAATATAATATTACACTATTATATATTATTTAAAATATAATAATAATAAAATAAATATTATAAAAACATTTAATAATAATAATGCTAATGTTTTAATTAAGTAATAAGCCACTCAGGGCTGAATACATCAGAGATGAAGTGTCTGTACAGCACATATAGAATGACCTTTTGCACTTTGTTGAATATTTGAATAGTATTTAAATTAAAACTCAACATATGGTAGCACACTAAACTCAGCAGTGCAGTTGCTTTCACAGCAATAAATGCCATGAAATGAATCCATATGTCCTTCATAGTCTAAATTGTTATTGAAGCAACTGAGTTCACTAAAGTCCTTATTTAAAGACACACTTGGATTGAAGACTGCGCCTGCAACACACAACCAACCACACCACACACAACCACAACAACACCCACACACACACACAACACACACACACACACAACACACACACACACACACACACACCACACACACACACACACACACCCACACTCTCACATCACACCACAAAACTAAAACAATAACCAATCCACCCACACACACACGAAATAATCACCACGACACAAAAAATCCAACAAGATTATCTAGAGTTAACCTAAAACTTGCAACAGTCTGAACAAAATAGAAATACTATTTGCAGAAAAACACATTATTTAAACAAGAGTAACCTCTTATGGACACCTAATAGTAAACTGCAGTTCATCACTGGCCCTACCGATTGCAAGAGATCAATCTAACCCCATGTTAAATGCCAACTTTACAGAGAAAATAAATTATGTTTACATGTACTAAAAGTTTGTATATTTAATTTTGCACTCTGATCGACTGAGAGGAAATTAAATAACGTTACAATTAATCTAAGTGCATAAAGTACAATATTCTTATGTCATGTAGCGTTTCTTTAGACTACTACTCAGTAATCCGCCTAACTCTTGGGTTCTATAGATCCATGCCAAAACATTTTACTCTAAGATCTACAAAAATATCATTGACAGCTAACTAAGTAATATATGCTCCTGCCAACTTTATCGTTGTGAAAAACTTAAAACCATTTAGATATAAACCAGCATAACCACACCCACTACACTCTTGCAGACACACCACAACTAACACAACTAACACTTGCAGTCACACACTGCCACAAACTACCGTTGCCAGACAAACCACAACTAACCCATACAACACACCCAAATTCAAAAACTTGCCAGACCCAACTATCTACAGACAAACAAATAAATTTACCAGACCAACTAACTAAACAAATAACGCAACTAACCTCTTGCCTACCACACCACACTAAGCCAGAATAACACCACACTACTCAAATCACCCATCAACTAACCACAACTATCTGCAGACCAGCACAATAACCTCTGCCGCCAGCATTCAACTAACCTCTGCAGACCACACCACCACTAACTCGCCAGACCACACCACTATCCACAATAACCTCTGCCAGACCACACACAACTAACTCCTGCTCAGTACAAAAACTTCAACACAACAAACCACGCACACCAAACTAACCTCTGCCAACATACACATAAACAACCAAACTAACCTCATCACGACCACCCACAACTAACACAAACTAACCCTGCAGACCACACCAACCAAACCTAACCACAACTAACACTCCCAGACCACACACACAACTAACCACAACTAACCCACCAGACCACACCACACATACTCAAAACCTCTGCCAGACCACACCACTAACACCTCTGCCAGACCACACCAAAACTAACCCAACTAACCTCTGCCAGACCACACCACAACAACACCAACACCACTAACACCTAGCCAGACCACACCACAACTAACCACAACTAACCTCGCAGACCACACACAACTTACGCAGAAACTAAAACCTCTGCCAGACCACACACAACTAACCTTGCCAGACCACACCACAACTAACCCAATTAACACTGCAGACCCACAACTAACTTAACAACACAACTAAACCTTAGACTCAAAACAGACTAACCACACAACTCAACTCTCCAGTATAACATACACAACTACCTCACAACCACCAAATCACAACTAACCTCTGCAGACCACACAACTAACCACACTACTCCAGAAACACACAACTAACCACAATAACCCACTGACCACAACCAAAAACTCTCAGACAACCAACTACTCGCCAGACCAACCACATACACAACTAACCTCTCATATGATTACTCAACATCCATGGCCATAAACTCAGAGGATCATCCCTAACCCATTTAAATGCCAATTTACGGCAAATAACATGTTCCACACCTGATCTCAAATGTTGTACAACTAATTCCTTCACCGAGACCACTAAACACAACTAAACACAACTAAGCCACATTGCCAATGAACTATCCTCAGCAACTCAACTCTGCAACCACACTACACTAACCTCAACCACACTACACTAACCTCTGCCAGACCACACCATACCACTGCTAAACCAAAAACTCAAACCTACCTGCCAGACACACCCAACTTACAGCACTAAACTATCCTCAACCAAATACCTCCCAGACCACCGACCAAACTAACTCTGCCAGACCACACCACAACTAACCACAACTAACCCACCCAGACCACACCACAACTAACCTCTGCCAGACCACACCACAACTAACCACAACTAACCTCTGCCAGACCACACCACAACTAACCACAACAACCTCCAGACCACAAACAAACCCACCAGAACCAACCACAACTAACTCTCAGACACACAAACTAACCTCTGCCAGACCACACCAAACTAACCACAATACCTCTGCCAGACCACACCACAACTAACCTCTGCCAGACCACACAAACTAACCCAACTAACCTCTGCCAGACCACACCACAACTAACAACACAACAAACCTCCCAGACCACACCACAACTAACAACTAACCTCTGCCAGACCACACACAAACTAACCACATACCTAACCTCTGCCAGACCACACCACAACTAACCTCTGCCAGACCAACATACAAACTAACCTACACAACTAACCTCTGCAGCACACAAACTAACCACACTACCACAACCAACAACCACAACTAACCTCTGCCAGACCAACCACAACTAACCACAAAACTCATAACCACACCCAACCAACTAATGCCAGACCACACACAACTAACCACAACTAACCTCACCAGACCACACCACAACTAACAAATAACCTCATCCACAACACACTACCTCTGCCAACAACACAACTACCTCTGCCAGACCACACCACAAATAACCACAACTAACCTCTGCCAGACACACACACAACTAACCACAACTAACCCTGCCAAACCACACCTCAACTAACCACAACTAACCTCTGTCAGACCACACCACAACTAACCACAACTAACCTCTGCCAGACCACACCACATCTAACTTCTGCCAGACCACACCACAACTAACCACAACTAACCACATCAGACCACACCAAAACAAACCACAACTAACCTCTGCCAGACCAGACCACACCACAACTAACCACATCGGACCACACCACAACTAACCTCTGCCAGACCACACCACAACTAACCACACCAGACCACTGTAGAGACTCGGGAGCTTTCATTAATTCTCTTTTATTGAGTCACGAACTCGCAACCAATTTAAATCCAGAACAAAGGGACCTAACTTTAACAAACATTCCTAAAAGGCCATGTGGTCAGCCCTCGGAACCTCTATCTCCCGAACTGGCGTCTCCAAGTCTAGGAAGTACACCCTAAAGGTGTCATCTACGCTGACAAATTGTCTTAAGTGTTCCCCAAACAGCGGTTTCTTTCGCTTGAGACAACACCCAGGCCATCTTCTCCCTCCCAGCGGGAATCAAGGGGGGAGAAGCGCAAAAACAGATGCTCCTTTGTCTGTTTCCCGCCGAGCGCAACACGCGTTCACACCCACGTCCCCGCACACACGCACATACATATGAACTCTGATTTCCTATCTGTAAATCGTTACTAAAATATATTTGCTGTTTTAAATACATGTAAAAGAACTGTAAGTGTGCAAACTTGTATTACGAATGTTTTCAGGAATGTACGATCCTTATGAATGCCTGAATGTGTGCCTCCAGATGTAACTCTGTAATAGTACGTCTGTGATGTGAAATGTTTGATATCGTTGTAATCCTACAAATCTGATCCATCTATTAAGCTGTATATCCATATCGTGAAATGTATAACTACATGCATATGCTATTACCAAAGTAAGCTTAATTTTCTACTTGGTCATAAATTCATATTACCGCTGATCTCCACCCCAATCAGGGGGCGTACGCGCTCCTCGATATGGGATGCTATCATTGGCCGGCGCGCCTTACCCAGGCGTGCCCAGCTCATCTTAAAATTCTCCAACACAGAGACAATCTCTCTCTCTGTCCGTGTGTATCCTGTTCCTGTGTATTCTTTGTAATCTTCGTATTTTATTTTAATGTTCCTGTTTTACTTTAACTTCGTTTCATTTTGCGCATAGCTAGTCTGTTCTTAGTGTTCTCGTCTCCCGACTGAGACCTCCACGTGCGTTTCGTAAGTCTTCCAGCACTCCGGTGAAAAGACTCTCTTCACGCATACAGAACTAAGCCAGAACGTTTGAATCTCCCGCGAACCAACCACGCTGGGACCCAAAGAAACCCGACCTCCATCTCCGGGACGCCACACGTTGCTTCCGCACACCAAACGTACAGGTCTGAATGCAAAAACTTGTTCAATACAAAATTTAGACGTTGTAAAGTATATCTCCTGTGGCTGTCTCTAAAGGGTTTACTCTAAACTGTGCTAGCAATTGTATTTTCCTTGTGTTTTCTTTTCTTATTGTTTTATTTCATTTTGTTTAATCTATATCCTGAAACTGTAGTCTAGTTCATTCATTAAACCTCATTTTATACTTTATTGACTCTGTGGTTGTTGCTCGTATAACAAAGCCTCTTTAATATAAAAGATCCTAGCTACAATCTGATAATCGTTTAAGTGCACAAAACATTGTCAGTTAATTTAAGCTAAAATAGACCATAAGTCTTTTGCATCCTCTAGCCTGAATACACGGCGGACGTGTGAATGAGCAAGGAGGGGTCAAATGCTTTGGTATTGTTGAAGATCAGCCATTCGTCTGTGTAGGATGTATATTAATAATTAACCATAATTCGTTGTGTTTGATTGTTATATACTTACCCTGAACAGACGGGTACGCTGTACACCCCTTTGTGGGAAATTTATTAACGTAAGGACCCGGTTCAAACTGTATTTAATAATTTGTTGATCATAGATTAATAGTTATTGAATATCTATCCCCAAACTTAAAATTGATAAAGAGCTTATGGACCGGAAACCCTACACCACACCACAACTAACCACTACCAGACCACACCAGACCACACCACAACTAACCAGATCTAACCTCTGCCAGACCACATCACAACTAACCACAACCACACCACAACTAACCTCTGCTAGACCACACCACAACTAACCACAACTAACCACATCAGACCACACCACAACTAACCTCTGCCAGACCAGACCACAACTAACCACACCAGACCACACCACAACTAACCTCTGCCAGACGACCACACCACAACTAACCACACCAGACCACACCACAACTAACCACTACCAGACCACCCAGACCACACCACAACTAACCAGATCTAACCTCTGCCAGACCACATCACAACTAACCACAACCACACCACAACTAACCTCTGCCAGACCACACAACTACTAACCACACCAGACCACACCCGACCACACCACAACTAACTCCAACTAACCTCTGCCAGACCACACCACACCACAACTAACCTCTGCCAGAACACACCAGACCACACCACACCACAACTAACTCCAACTAACCTCTGCCAGACCACACCACACCACAACTTACCACTGCCAGACCACACCAGATCACACCACAACTAACTCCAACTAACCTCTGCCAGACCACACCACACCACATCTAACTTCTGTCAGACCACACCACACCACAACTAACTTCAACTAACCTCTGCCAGACCACACCAGACCACACCACACAACAACTAACCTCTGCCAGACCACACCAGACCTCACCACAACTAACTCAAACTAACCTCTGCCAGAACACACCAGACCAGACCACACCACAACTAACCTCTGCCAGACCACACCACAACAGAACACACCAGACCACAACTAACTCCAACTAACCTCTGCCAGACCACACCACAACTAACTCCAACTAACCTCTGCCAGACCACACCACAGCACAACTAACCTCTGCCAGAACACACCAGACCAGACCACACCACAACTAACCTCTGCCAGACCCACACACAACAGAACACACCAGACCACAACTAACTCCAACTAACCTCTGCCAGACCACACCACAACTAACTCCAACTAACCTCTGCCAGACCACACCACAGCACAACTAACCTCTGCCAGAACACACCAGACCAGACCACACCACACCACAACTAACCTCTGCCAGACCACACACCACACCACAACTAACCTCTGCCAGAACACACCAGACCAGACCACACCGCACCACAACTAACCTCTGCCAGACCAGACCAGACCACACCAGACCACACCACACCACAACTAACCTCTGCCAGACCACACCAGACCAGACCACACCGCACCACATCTAACCTCTGCCAGACCACACCACAACTAACCTCTGCCAGACCAGACCACACCAGACCACACCACAACTAACTCCAACTAACCTCTGCCAGACCACACCACACCACAACTAACTTCTGCCAGACCACACCACAACTAACCACATCAGACCACACCACAACTAACCACAACTAACCTCTGCCAGACCACACCACAACTAACCACAACTAACCACATCAGACCACACCAAAACAAACCACAACTAACCTCTGCCAGACCAGACCACACCACAACTAACCACATCGGACCACACCACAACTAACCTCTGCCAGACCAGACCACACCACAACTAACCACACCAGACCACACCACAACTAACCTCTGCCAGACCACACCACAACTAACCACACCAGACCACACCACAACTAACCACTACCAGACCACACCAGACCACACCACAACTAACCAGATCTAACCTCTGCCAAACCACATCACAACTAACCACAACCACACCACAACTAACCTCTGCCAGACCACACAACTACTAACCACATCAGACCACACCCGACCACACCACAACTAACTCCAACTAACCTCTGCCAGACCACACCACACCACAACTAACCTCTGCCAGAACACACCAGACCAGACCACACCGCACCACAACTAACCTCTGCCAGACCAGACCAGACCACACCACACCACAACTAACCTCTGCCAGACCACACCAGACCAGACCACACCACAACTAACCTCTGCCAGACCACACCACAACAGAACACACCAGACCACAACTAACTCCAACTAACCTCTGCCAGACCACACCACAACTAACTCCAACTAACCTCTGCCAGACCACACCACAGCACAACTAACCTCTGCCAGAACACACCAGACCAGACCACACCACACCACAACTAACCTCTGCCAGACCACACCACACCACAACTAACCTCTGCCAGAACACACCAGACCAGACCACACCGCACCACAACTAACCTCTGCCAGACCAGACCAGACCACACCACAACTAACCTCTGCCAGACCACACCAGACCAGACCACACCGCACCACATCTAACCTCTGCCAGACCACACCACAACTAACCTCTGCCAGACCAGACCACACCAGACCACACCACAACTAACTCCAACTAACCTCTGCCAGACCACACCACACCACAACTAACTTCTGCCAGACCACACCACAACTAACCACATCAGACCACACCACAACTAACCACAACTAACCTCTGCCAGACCACACCACAACTAACCACAACTAACCACATCAGACCACACCAAAACAAACCACAACTAACCTCTGCCAGACCAGACCACACCACAACTAACCACATCGGACCACACCACAACTAACCTCTGCCAGACCAGACCACACCACAACTAACCACACCAGACCACACCACAACTAACCTCTGCCAGACCACACCACAACTAAC
This sequence comes from Chrosomus eos, assembly GCA_036326025.1. Taxonomy (NCBI): domain Eukaryota; kingdom Metazoa; phylum Chordata; class Actinopteri; order Cypriniformes; family Leuciscidae; genus Chrosomus; species Chrosomus eos. Next base: position 32,227,698 of record CM070838.1, read on the forward strand.
CACACCAGACCACACCACAACTAACCACTACCAGACCACACCAGACCACACCACAACTAACCAGATCTAACCTCTGCCAAACCACATCACAACTAACCACAACCACACCACAACTAACCTCTGCCAGACCACACCACAACTAACCACAACTAACCACATCAGACCACACCACAACTAACCTCTGCCAGACCAGACCACAACTAACCACACCAGACCACACCACAACTAACCTCTGCCAGACCAGACCACAACTAACCACACCAGACCACACCACAACTAACCACTACCAGACCACACCAGACCACACCACAACTAACCTCTGCCAGACCACACCACAACTAACCACACCAGACCACACCACAACTAACCACTACCAGACCACACCACAACTAACCAGATCTAACCTCTGCCAGACCACATCACAACTAACCACAACCACACCACAACTAACCTCTGCCAGACCACACAACTACTAACCACATCAGACCACACCCGACCACACCACAACTAACTCCAACTAACCTCTGCCAGACCACACCACACCACAACTAACCTCTGCCAGAACACACCAGACCACACCACACCACAACTGCTGTATGTACAGACGAGACACGCACAGGTGAGTAACGTATGAACACAATTTCCTGTGAAAACTAGGCTTAAAATATAAACACTTATAATAGGGCTAGCATTGTGAATCAGGGTAAGACAAAAACACATTTTGGAAGAAGGATTGATGATGTATTGACAATTTGTTTTTAATTTTAAACAAAAAAAAACCTATTAAACATTTAAATACAATTCCTGTTTGTTAGACTGCTTTATAAATCTGTAAAAAAAAAAAAAAAAAAAAAAAATCATATTTTCATATTTATCCAATTGTCTGATAATCTCATTGTTTTCTGTTTTGTTTTGTTTTTTGGTTCACACTTCTGTTAGAACGGTGTGTGTTAGCGGCCCCTAAGTTAATAACTAATGATGTTCGTAACGGAAGTGAATCAATCAAAACTAACTTTAGCTGGACAATAACTTCATTCTAGAGCTGCTGTAAAGCCTAAACAATCTCTGTTACTGTAATGTGCTATTATCACTGTAAAGCTGCTGCATCTGCCGTAAGCGTACTATCATCAGATACAGCAGGTATATAGTCATATACTCTGAAGTGTGCACATCAGCCCTGATAACAGTCTTAACGGTTCATTTTAAGCTGTTTCAAAGCAAGATATGCTTGAGTTTTGTCTGGGTGAGAGGTTAATATGTTCAGGCCCTTCTGAAGGCTTATAAACAGTAAATCTGGGCAGAGCAGAGGTAAACAGAGTTTCTCTTCTCGAGAGCTTTCAAATATACACTCTTCCTCTCTGAGCGCTTTACTCTTTAGCTGTATGGCTTGTGCTGAAAGTTTAGGGTCAGTTCAAGTTCAGATTATGAGATTTCTCCTGCCGTCTTTCTGCACTCTTGGAAAAAAAGGGTACAGTGCGGTTATATATAAAACACTAGGGTTCTTGACTCAATTAAAAAATAACCTCTTTGCCTTTATTATGGAAAAATACGTTCATGTTTAACAGTTTTTTTCCGAGTGATTAAGTATGTGTATGTGTATTCATAAAATTTAATTAAAAAAATGAATTAAAACAAAATGAATCAATTAAAAGTACATCCATAAAATGATCCCACGATGGAACCCCTAAAAGGTTCATGAAGTGCCTGACGGAACCCTTTAAGGTTCCATATAGAACCTTTTCTTCTCAGAGTGTGTGAAGAGTGTGTCCTAAATCGAGTACCTCCCTACTATAGAATCTATAGGTGAAAGACAGTATGCCAACAGAGTATGTCCATAAAGTCTCTGGATGATCTACTTCCGGCGAGATCGTGTGCAATCGATGGGCACTTTACTGTCCCATGAGGCCACGGGGGGGGTTTATGAACGAGGTGAAGCGACACAACTGACGCTGGTAGGTCACATGACAGTGACAACATGCTTCAAATGTAGTACCTACAGCTACTCATAGGCATAGATACTTTTTCACTTCTCCTTTTTAATGTTAAAAAAACGTTTTCTTCTCCCATGTCCAAAATCATACTACAAGTAAAGCATTTATTTACCAGTAATGGCAGATACTTATAAATACTGGACATTCAGACAGTTCTGATCCAATCCTGACCTGTAATGCCTGAATCATAATCACACACTGTTGGGTCGTTGGCCAGAGGAGAACTGAGACTGAGTCTGGGTTCTCCCGAGGTTTATTTCTCCATTCTGTCACTGTCACGATCACACACACACACACACACACACACACACACACACACACACACACACACACACACACACACACACACACACACACACACACACACACACACACACACACACACACACACACACACACACACACACACACACACACACACACACACACACACAACGGTGATCTTACTGTGACTAAGATATGACCTAATAAACTCTTTCTTTAGGTCTCCTCGAGTTCATCTAAAATCACAGTTGGTAAAAACACACCGGCAAAACATTTCACAAACGCATCGATCGCTGTTTGCCAGGAGGAATTACACAAAGGACTCATTGAACAGACTAAACCCGAAGAGTTAATCAGCAACGAGTGTGTTGGGTCAAGAATTAGACCGAGTCTCTCACGTCCAGATCGACACTCTCTCTGTCTGCAGATTCAGCTTCTTGTCTGCATGTTAGCCGCCGTATTCTGTTTATGTGCACTTTTTAAAAGTATATATTTTTAAAAACTATATATGCAGATAATATAATTTTAATAAAATTATTATTTTATTAGTTTACGTTGCTTGTCAGTGCATTCAGCGGTACACTTTAACCTTATTTTAAAGAAAATAGAAGTAATGTATACATATAAAGACATACCTTAAGTCTGACTTAAAAACACTCTAAAGTTAAGCTAATTCTATAATATAAAATTAAACTATAAAAGATTTTCATTTAGTGTCTGAAAACATTACATTCAGTTCACACTATTTTAAACCATTTACATAATACATACTTTAATTAACACTTTATTTTAGGATCCACTATTTGCTACTAGCTTATTATAGTGCATTAATAGCTGTTTATTAGCATTTATAAAGCACATATTAATGCCTTATTCTGCATGATCATATTCTACATCCCTTAATCACCCAATACCTAAACTTAACAACTACCTTACTAACTGTTAATATTAATAAGCAGTTATTATGACTTTATTGAGGGAAAAGTCTTAGTTAATAGTTAGTTAATAGTGAGAATTAGTAAACAAAACTAAAATGAGACCCAGTCAATGATAAACTAAATCCTGTTGGCAAAAAAGCGGGAATTTCCTTCCTGTCCACAGACAAATGCCCCGTGTCACTTCCTGTGCAAGTGTTGACACGTTCCTGGCCCTGTAGAGGGAAAGCAGCTCAACTGAAGGAAGGCTCAAATGGAGAAATATTAAGCAAGAAAGCAAAGCCTCAAGCTCGTATTAGCATCAGTAAATCCTCTACGCACAGTGTGATTGAGAAACGCATAATTCAAACTCATGATGATAATTACATAATGCATCAATGAATGTTTCGTCATTGTTCTGATAGTCTCCATCAGATCTCTATGAGTCTAAAGTCTGCAGGTAATAACCCAGGGCTGTGGGCTGGAAATAGCATGCTATCCTCGCGTCATGGAGAAGTGAAAGAGGAGGGAGGGGAGTCAGCAAACAACACTATCTAGTGTAAGCACAGTACCTGGCACCACACGGCACACACGGCACACACACACACACACACACACACACACACACACACACACACACACACACACACACACACACACACACACACACACACACACACACACACACACACACACACACACACACACACACACACACACACACCACACACACACACACACCATTATTCACAGAAAATATCAACACATCAAACCACAATAGAGTGTCTTTGTGTGCTTTGTGCTCAGAGTAATACTCGTCTTCTCTGAAAGACACTAATAACATAAGAGAGTTATTAAGAAGAGCTACAAAAATAACTGTAAATGCTGGAAAAGATTGTTTTACCTCAAAATTATACAGTAGTGAAGACATGATATTTACATTTGAATTACATTTTTATCATATTAACTCTATTTAAATCTAATCCCCAACTAATCATTGATGACATGTGGTTTGGCGAATATTCTAAAACAATGTTTTAAAATTGCATTATACAAAATATTATAGGAAATTCAGTATTATTCTCATCTATCACTAAATGTATGACCTTTATCCTTTTGTATAATTACTATCATATTTTTGTTTATTACTCTGGACTATTATTTTTATGTATGTACTCATATTTATCTATGAACATTGACCTTTGTACCATGAGGTTACTCCAGTGGCCCTGTCCATAAGTGTATTTCTGTCTATTTAATAACTGAATCTTGTATATGAACCCTTTAATCCTTAGTGTGTTAGTAATATGAGCAAAATACACTGCGAATATCAGGATTGAAACCCACAAGCGTTGTGTTGCCAGCCCAGTTACTCATCAAACTAAGCAGCTCAAATACTGTATAAGTGTGCACTCTCAAAACTGCTGGGTTGTTTCAACCCAACTTTGGGTCAAATATGGACAAACCCAGCCGTTGGATTACATTTTTACCCAACGTTTGGTTTTGAACATATTTTAGCCAAAATTGGGTTGAAACAACCCAGCAGTTTTTAGAGTGAAGGTGTAGCTGCCAGTCACTGTGGCTTAGCTCAATGGAAGTGCAGGATAAAAAGCTAGTGGACATCATAAATATAGTTAAATATATAAATATAGTTAAAAAAATGAGGTCTGAGAATTATTTTTAACAGACTATGGCATAGTTAAAAGTTGAACTAACAGATGAGGTGACTTTCGAGATTGTGTCTGTGTGTACAAGGAGAACAACAGAGGACCCAAAACAGAGCCTTGAGTCACACCAGACTTTACTTATGTTAGGTGTAATATATCTATTTACACATAGTGCTAGCAAACTGACTGGTAGGAAGCAATTTCTGTTTATAATTATGGCAACATAATTCTCCAGACTGTATATTAGAATATCTCAATCACTAAGGTCTAATAGTACTAGTAGAGATTCAACCATGATTATCATTTATAACTCTAAAAAAATGTTTTGTTGTGATTTAACAAGCGGTTTAACAACTGCCATTTGGATGGTTCCTAATGATATGGATTTAATAATACTGAGAGGGGCTTTCATAACTTCAGAAACACCTCTTTCTGTAGCTTTGTGTGTATAATAGAGTCTTGCACGTCTTGATGTATAATAATGAAGAACTGAAGTGGCAAATTCAGCTGCAAATCTTCAGTTTTCTTTCTATGTTTTTGGTCTTTGTGTAGAGATTCCCTCCTATTCCTCTTTTTGTACATATATCCTTGAAAACTATGAAATGCTCAGTGATTTCTGATGGGAAAGTTCTCAAGAATACTGAAAGATGTTATTCTGTGACCAAATTATAAGATTTAAAACTGTATTTGTGTTTTCTAAAGCACTGTTTAAACTGCTGCGTTGTGAAAAATGGTTCACAGGTCTTTTGATAGGGTCAAACAAACACAAAACAAAAACAATGCTAAATGCAAATGCTACTAACCTTTTATAGTTGTAATTAAAATTATTCAACCCCCATTGCAAATCAGGTTTATTAGCAAGACGTACAGACTTTCAGCTGTTTGCAATGAACAAATCAAACTAAAGTAATTGAAATAGCTCAACACAACAAATGTTTCTGAAACAAATTTAACTGAAAAGGCAACTTTCAATTTCTTCTGCAGTCTCAAAATGCAATGTGTGTTGAATAAAGTTGATTACAACTGTACTTGTGCATAGTTAGGAATAGCAAAATAAATGAAATATTACATTTTAAAAATTAACAAAAATCTTTCCCATATATTTTCTTACTGATGTCAAAGAAATTTTCACTAATTCAAATCATGTTAAAATAAATGTGTACTTAGACTAATGAATGGTGCTTATATCAATAATATTATTAAATATTAAGTTTGTTTTGTGGTAAACATGACAAATGTAACAAATGAATGACACAGGACTCACCCTCAACTTTGACACTAGATAAATCAAGCATACAATAAGGTGTAATAATTATGGTGATCATAAATGGGCTGGTCCAATGTTTTACTAGCATCATAACTGATAATAGTGGGAAGCGTTTTGAGTGTTTATGTGTGTGCCTCTTTATATCGGTGTCTATATTTGACTCTCTACGGATATTTTCTCAGACAACTAGTAAATGTACAGGCCAAAATACATTGATCTCCTCTAATAATGTGGTGTGTTATGTCTGGTTCTCATTAACAGAACTTTAAAGTTCCTCTTTTTACAAAATTCATTTGGCTTCCACGGCTTTTTGAAAAGATTCTCAGTGATTTTTGCCCATACAATGAAAGTCCAAAAGCCCCATTGACTCCCATTTTACAGTCAAAACCCTTTGTTGTGTAAAGTAATTCAGGTTTGCAATGATGTGGAGATGAGTAAATGGTGACAGAATTTTCTTTTTTGGGTGAATTAACCCGTTCAGAGAGGGTGATTTGATGGTTTGGTGTTGGGTATGTTTCGATGGTATAATCATAGGAGTTTTGTGTCAGTGCATACTTCAAATGTGCGTCACCAGTGTTCACTGTCCCGAGTATCTGAACTATCATGGTAACTGTTGCTCTGGGCAACACACATGTGTTTTAATAATGCACATTGATCTTTCCATTGACTTGTATTGACTTCCCTCCCCTCTGATAAGAGTTCAGCTAAAGAGAAGTCCTTTGGACCTGTCACTCTTATCATTGGCCATTGAAGAAGACACACCCTTAAAATGGGGAATGAGAAAACTTCTGTGTGCAGGTTTGATGATGAGGTGTGTGAAGTACAGATTGTGACGCCATGATACAATCTATGAAATAAACTTTTATAGGCCATAATAACTTATTCTTATATGATCGTATAATGCCATCAGGATACTTTATTTAGATTCACAAAGGGGTCAAAAGAAACACTCGACAAGACTAGAGTCATATAGTCATATTTTATATCAAATGCATGTTTTCTTAAAGCAATTAGCTCCAACAGAAAATATAGAAAGAGAACAACAGAAATGCAACTTTAATAAACACAGTATTATGAACTTATTACACATTTATAAACTAAACGAAACTAAACAAGGAACCAAAACTCCATCAGTGACAGAATGTAGAAATAAACCTCGGGAGAACCCAGAGTCAGTCGCTCAGTTCTCCTCTGGCTAACGACCCAACAGTGTGTGATTATGATAGGCATTACAGGTCAGAGTCAGATTGGATCAAAACATTATATTATCCAGTTCATCTGGTTGAAGATCGGAGTCATCACACGGGTATGGGGGTTTGTTGAGGATCAGTTCTGATGGCTGTGTTCGATGAGGCCTTCACAGGAGAGTCTAGTTGACAATTTTTCTGCTGACACTTCAGGGATGCGTTGTGGCCGTGTCTAGGCTCAGGTCCACCATCTGATCTGGATACGGCCTGGATCCGGCTGATTACAGTAAACCTCAGAATAAGCAGAAAGACTAACATTAGCGTAGATGCTATTCTTCTTATGATGTAACGAGTACATCGGGTGTTATAGGAAGTGTTCCCGGTTCCGGCTGACCTTATTAATGCAGCATAATAATCAATTAACTGATTTGAATAATAGGAATGTGTAATTTTCTATGTGTATGCTAGGTTGAAGAGAAGTTTTTTTTGTCTAGATGAGAACTGACAGTGTGTGTCTGCTTCCCGGACAATGTTAGGAAGATTGTTCCAGAGTTTAGGTACTAAATAGGAAAAGGATCTACCGCCAGCAGTCGATTTTGATATTCTAGGTATTATCAACTGACCAGAGTTTCGGGCTAATATGGTCATACTTCCTGGTTCTGGTAAGAACTCTAGCGGCTGCGTTTTGAACTAGCTGTAGTTTTTTTATTAGGCGTGCAGGGCAACCACCCAGTAGAGCATTACAATAATCTAGCCTTGAGCTCATGAACGCATAAACTAATTGTTCTGTATTTGTCATTGAGAGTACACTGTATATGAGGTAATTTTGATATATTTTTAAGATGGAAAAATGTGGTTTTACAGATACTAGACACGTGACTTTCAAATGAAAGATTGCTATCAAAGACCACACACACACACACATATACACACACACACACACACACACACACACACACACCCCACACACACACACACACACACACACACACACACACACACACACACACACACACACACACACACACACACACACACACACACACACACACACACACACACACACACACACACACACACACACACAGGTTCCTAACCAACGACAAGGACTTGACAGAGCAGCCATCAAGTGTTAATAACAGTATTCTAGGTTATTACATGAGGACGTTTTTTGTCCAATAATTAGAATCTCTGTTTTTTCAGAATTTAGTAATAGGAAATTACTAGTCATCCAATTATTTATATCAATATGAATTGGTAAGTTTCGTTAGGTTTTGAAGAAATTAATTCCATGTTTCCTAATGATATCTCCTAATGGTAGCATGTACAGAGTGAACAACAGCGGTCCTAGTACTGAGCCTTGTGGTACGCCATACTGAACTTGTGATCGATAAGACATCTCTTCATTTACTGCTACAAACTGACAACGGTGTCAGGCAGGGAATTGTGGGAATGTCAATTTACGGTCAATTTTTCACATCGAAAAAACTATCAATTTTATGGTTAGATAGATCTATCACAATCATTAAAGGTGCAGTGTGTAGCTTTTTGGCGACATCTAGCGGTTCGTTTGCGAGTTTACACTAAGGGCTCAGCCCACTGCTCACCCCTCCCTTTCGAAGAAGCTACGGTGGCTAAAACGGGACAAACATCGTCGTAGTGAGCCAGAGTAAAACAAGCCACAGCTAACATGGAGTACCACAGTCCATTATAAACCACATCATGGATAAAGTTTCCAAAGCCATAGTCAGGTGAGGATCAAGGGTCTTACTCTTAATACTTAATATTTGTCTGAGCTGTCGACACGACAGATCTCGTCACAGTTGTTGTAAATAATAGTAATCAGCTGATTGTCTCACGAACGTAACCAGCACATTCTCCCCAGATAGCAAACCCATAATACAGCGAGGGAGTAGAACCACATGAAACTATGCAACTATAGATTTTTTCTAACAGGGTAGTAAAAGTTTAGCTGGCTAATATGAGCTGTTACTGTGGCTGAGCTGGTTAAAGCCTTGTTTATACTCGACGCGTCCGCATGAGAGCAAAAGGTGCGTGCGGCAAAAATGACGTGATTGTAACAGCACGCGCGCCTCCGCATCCCAATAGACACCACTTTCTCTGATTATGGAAACTCGATCGACTTAAAATGCTTCCAAGATCGACGGGTTGGTGATTCCTGTAACTGTTTTCCGGTCAATGACAAGAGTAATTAGCCCACTAATCAGCTGTCTCACAAACGTAACCAGCACATTTATCCCCACATAGCAAAGCCATAACACAGCGAGGGTGAAGAATTAAGTTACATGAAAAAATCCAACTACATATTTACACCACTGACAAGGGAAAACACTCACGGTGTTTATGACTAATTTCTAGCTGCGGCTTCTCTTTCAAGGTAGTGACGAAACGCGCTCTGTAACCCTGTTTGTTCGCTGTCGGCTACGGTAGAAATATGACGTCATAATATGGCGGCCTTCATAGAAGGGGATTCCCGCGCTTATGTAGATATAAATGCCTACTTCTAAGGTAATAAAAACATTACGGTTTGTTAAGTAAGTTCTTTATACACAACTGAACACATAGTTATGGATGTCATATTGCATTTCTGTTAATAAATAGTCAAAAATGTTACACACTGCACCTTTAACTTTCTGTTAACCAATTATCAGTTTTTCCCGTAGCATTTTATTTTTTTTATCCTTAAAATCACGATTTTTACAGTGTGCATAAACACCACAAACACCGTATTCTGGGCATAATGCTGTCATTAAACAGCTCATTGTTTTTAATATGAACTTGAAAGATTGTGCTGAGAGGAATGAGGAAACTCCCACAAAAGCAATGCAGACCTTGGGAAGTGCGCCAGCCCTGCACTGGACACTGAACAGCCGGATCAGGCGAGGAGGGTCAGGGTGGGGTCACTGTTATTCACCCTGACCAGATGATATATTTAAAATAGGCATTTCAGGCAATGCATGCGTCATGGAGTGTCTTCCTTACACACTAGCAGAAAGACAAATGACTCGATAAATGCAGTTTCCTTTTAAAGTAGGACATTTTGAATAGTGGTGTTAAAGGGAAGAGCCTTTGAATGGACTTACTGTAAGTATGCAATGAATACTTAAGTCAGTCTAGTTTAAGGTTCTTAATTTTCATCAACTTTTGTCCATTTCCTGGATGTTCTTGTCTATTAATAAATTCTGACCTTTTGGTTATTACTGTTGCCTGTGTTGTGACTCATGTCATTTTGTATGTGAATTTAATTTCCAACTTATGTGGGTTTTATTTTAACCCAGCAATACATTCATTTTTAAACAATAGTTCAGTTTAGCCCAGCATGTTGGGTCAAACATTGAACCCGATGGGTCTGTCCATATTTGATCAAGTGCTTGGGTTGCCAAAGTGACCCGAATTAGGCTGTTTTTAACCCAGCATTTCTAGAGTGTGAAGAACATTTCATCCATGGAAACTTTCTATTCAACAAAAGGTTCTTTATATTGAAAAAAAAGTTACATGTTTACAAATAAAAAAAGGTTATTTCAAGACCTGTTGACTTCTTTGTGGAACATGAAATGGTTATTTTATGGCATTTCCTGCAAAAAACTTTAGCTTTGTTAGCACAGGCTTACATAAACTAAAATACAGTACAAAAAAAGTGTAAATAAAGGCCTATAAAATATTCTTTATTGGCCTGTAAAGTCAAAAGTCAACATTTGTCCAGGACTAATGCTCTATGAAGGCTGTCTTAGACATTTGTAGCGTCACAAGTGTTTTAACTCTGTCTGAGGCTTGGTCATGTAACTACAAGTATGCAAGAGCAACTGTCGTGGACTCACATTTTCTCTCACGGCTAGTGTTTTCAGGACCAAATTCTGTTCTTGCTCTATATAAATGGAGAAAAGTCTGTTGTACATCAGCAGAATTGGACACAACCAAAAAATTGGAAGTAAAGGGCAAGAAAAAAACGCTAAAGGGACGTGGTACACTTTGTATACCCGTGAAATATAAGTTAAAGTTAATGTGGTTTAAGTAACTGCTGAATGTACTGACAGGCATTTATGATCAACTAAAATATACCTTAATGTAATTTTTATTGAAACTTGTCTGTCATAAATATATTTGTAATTACACATTTGTAATGAAGCAGTTATTAATAGTTGAATTATTTGTAATATCAAATAACAGACTACAGTTAAAATTATAACCAAGTTTACATGTGCTTTAGTATGTTAGTCAAACAAACCAGTGTACGTCTTTAAAGCAGGATTATTGAAACATGATTTTAAATGTACTTGAGTAACACTTTTAATCTGACATTTTTACACTGCAAAAAATGCTTTTCTTATTATTTTTGTCTTGTTTCCAGAAATTAAAAAAAAAAAAAAAATTAACGCAAGAAGCATATATTAGAGAAGTAAAATGACATATGATGTTATATCTTGTTTTCTATAAAAAAAAGAAATATAAAGCAAAATGATCTGCCAATGGGGTTAGAAAAATAATCTTAATTTAAATGGAAAACAAGAAAAAGAATCTTAATTTAAATGGAAAATAAGAAAAAATATTGTAATTTAAATGGAAAACAAGACAAATAATCGTAATTCAAATGGAAAACAAGAAAAATTATTGTAATTTAAATGGAAAACAAGAAAAATAATCTTAATTTAAATGGAAAACAAGAAAAATTATTTGTAATTTAAATGGAAAACAAGAAAAATTATCGTAATTCAAATGGAAAACAAGATGATTCTTACCGCATTGGCAGATAATTTTGATTGTTTTAGGCAAAAACTCACTTGATTTAGATTTTTTTTTTTAATCAGAAAAGAAGATAGCATTTCTTAAGACATTTTACTTCTCTGTAAATTCTTCTTGATTTAAGATTTTTTTATATTTGGACTGGAAACAAGACAAAAATACTAAGTAAGAAAAGCATTTTTAGCAGTGTACAAGAAAAATATAGTGTGTGTTAAGAAAAATATACATATTATTATATTATATTATTAAATTAAAATATTATTTTATCTGCAAGTTAATACTACTGTATATTAACTACAAGATTGAAGTAGACTACAAGTGCATTTCTTTTTCACATGAAATGTTTGTGAAATTTTACTGTTTTTTGGTTACACATATTTAAGGTGTCATTGGTACAGTGTAATTATACATAATATTATTTAACTACTTACTATAGGGTTAGGGTAGAATTAGGAGTTGGTTGCTTGTAATTACGCATAATTTACTGTAAAATACTGTAAAATAAAGTGTTACCGTTTTTTACCGTAATATTTTTAATTGCTTTTGATCCAGGCAGACAAAGTAAAATTTCAAACCTGAAAATCTGTCTGAAAAAATAGCATCATTCACGTCATTCTTTAGTCATGTGAACATGTGTTGATATGTGTGAATGAAGTATTGTGCATGCTAAGGTGAGGCTGTGACTCAGTGCTGATTGTGTGTGTGTGTGTGTGTGTGTGTGTGTGTGTGGCTCTGATAGAGGAACGCACCTCTAGGAGAGCAGGACACACCACAGTTACACATTTACAGACTGGTGCCTATAAATCCTCACACACACACACTCTTCTGCACAAGCACATCCACAAACACCTTACCTGATCATCATCACACACGCGGTCCTGGACTAAACTTCCCTCTGAATCATGTGTTCTGGAAACTGTGCTAAATGCCTGGGGATCACGCTCATCCCGCTGGCCATCATCTGTGTGCTCTGCAACATCCTCTTGTTCTTCCCTAGCGGGAAAGTGGCCGATGACAGCGCACACATCACAGACGAGGTCTTTTACCTGGGAGGAATCCTGGGGTCCGGTGTGCTGGTGAGTGACGTCTCATTCTCCACACCAAATATCATGCATTTAATGTGCCAATTTATCTGCAAAAGGAGGATTTATAGATTAAATATTTGAAGCAAAATTTTTTTAGGCTTACTGGTTATTTGCGATATTGTGAGTTTTTTAAAGGAAGTGTTTTTATTTTGCTAAATGTTACACTATTTATTTGTTTGCTTTTAAGGTTTTTGATTAAATGTAGAAAAGACTCACATTTAATGAAAACACTTTGTTTAGATGATCTTCCCGGCGCTGGTTTTCCTGGGCTTGAAGAATAACGACTGCTGTGGATGCTGTGGGAACGAGAGCTGTGGAAAGCGGTTCGCGGTGAGAAAACTCTCGAACACTGTTCTCTTGAGGATCAGAAGTCATGTGACAAATGACATTTTCACGCCATTCCTCCACACAATGGCCACGTTATTCCCGCCATCTGAGAAAGGCCTTTCCGGGTTAAATATTCGGAATATGCATTTATTTATTTTTTACTCTTATAAGCGATTTTTTCAACACACCAGCTACTGTTTTAAAGAGGAAACATGAATAAAATTACAGTTCCAAACATTACGGTAACATTTAAGAAAAAAAAAGAAAAAAAAAAGTTGCTGCCTCACATTTTTAAGCACAATCAACTCAAATTACGTGAAACTGATTTAAAAAAAGAGTTGAATCTTGTATAGCCCAACTTAAAAAAATTAAGTTGAAACTTATTTTGTTGAGTTAAAGCAATGTAAAAACATATGTTGTCATACCTTATTGATTATATGTTGGTTTTGATCTAGATGTTCAGCTCTATCCTGTTTGCCGCGGCCGGCGCTGTCGGCGCCACTTACTCCGTGATTATCTCATGTGTGGCCATTAATCACGGACCCAAGTGCTTCACAGCACTAAACTCGACTGCCCCCGATTACCAATTTAGCGACGGGTACGTGTTTATTTTCCAATAACGATAAAATCGGATAATAACCCAGTAGCTGTAATGTAACGCTGTTCTATGTCCTTCAGAAACTACCTGTCCAACCACACGTTGTGGGATGTGTGCACGGGCCCCGGGGACATCATCACGTGGCACCTGACCCTGTTCTGCATCCTGCTGGTGACCGGCCTGGTCCAGATCGGCCTGTGCGCGTTCCAGGTGATCAACGGGCTGATCGGCACCATCTGCGGAGACTGCTGCGGCTGCTGCGGGGTACGCTTCACACATCACTGAGGACACACAGAGCCTTCACATTAACACACAAATAAACTTCATGCTTAATCGAAAAAATTTAGTAATGTGGGATTTTAAGTTCACATAACTTCATTTTTTTCAATTAAGCATTACGTTTATTTAGCCTACTCAAAACATTTTTTTAACACAGAGCCTTAAAATTATTAAGTAAATAAACTTCATGCTTAATCGAAAAAATCTAGTAATATGGAATTGTCAAGTTCACATAACTTAATTTTTTTAATTAAGCATTAAGTTTTTTTACTTAAAAAATTGAGTAAACCTGTTGCCTTAAAATTATTAAGTAGCCTACATAAACGTAATGCTTAATCGAAAAAGAAATGTGGAATTGTCAAGTTCACACAACTTAACTTTTTTCAATTAAGCATTAAGTTTATTTAGCCTACTTAAAAAAAATTGTAAACCCAGTGCCTTAAAATTATTAAGTAAATAAACGTCATGCTTAATCGAAAAAAAAGTGAGTAATGTGGAATTGTCAAGTTCACATAACTTAATTATTTTAATTAAGCATTAATTTTATTTACTTAAAAAATTGAGTAAACCCGTTGCCTTAAAAATATTAAATAGCCTAAATAAACTTCATGCTTAATCGAAAAAATTAGGTTGTCAAGTTCAAATAACTTAACTTTTTTAAGTAAATAAACTTCATGCTTAATGGAAGGAATTGTCAAGTTCAAAGTAATTAAGCATTAAGTTTATTTAGCCTACTTAATAATTTTAAGGCAACGGGTTTACTCATTTTTTTTAATTAAGTGAACTGAACACTTGTTACAGTGAATATGTATGCGGATTCATGTAGCATTTCATATCTATAACATGTTTATTTGTGTTTATCTGCAGGAATAAACCACTCGGAAAATCCATGGATCAATGATTCTTCATTTCTAATCAAACATCGAAATCTGTACTCGTCACCATTTTTCACCTCATGATTTTTATTTATACTGTTCAGATGGAGCTGTGTTCCTCCGTTTGCTGTATACAACATCTGCCCGATGGCTGATGGCTTATGAAGGCAACAGATATCTGATATTGTTATATAAATAAGCCTATATAGGCTACATACGAAGTATGATTCAGATTTATTTGATATGCATACAGTATATATAATAGCTATAGTGTATTGATACATAGGCCTATTAAAATATATATTTATTCAAACGGTAAGAGAATGTTATTTTCGTACAAGTATTTAGTCTTTTTTAATGATGAAAGGGAGCGTGCAAATATGTGAATTATTTGATTAAAAATTGAAAAACAGTTTCATTTTATCTCAGGAAATCCATTGCTATATTAGTAAAATAATATTTGACACTTAATAAACTGTTAAATTAAAAAAAAAAAAAAAAAAACTGTCCTTTGCATTTTTCTATATGACTCAGCAGAAAATCACAGTTTTTTGTGTGTGTGTTCTGGCTTGAGAAAACAGGAAGCAGAAGCACAGATCTGGGAAGCTCCCTGACAGATCTCTGGAGATTTCGGGTCACAAACAACAGATGGCCTGTTGCCGAAGATGATTTGCGTTATTTTCACTAAACATGCAATAACAAGCGCAAGGCGAAACTGTATGACACGTTTCTGATAAGAGCTAGTATGTATTAGCTATAACTCATAGTCCTGTCCGAGTTACTGAGAGAAGGCTTTCTGGATAAAGTAAATGTTTGTTGTTCCGCCGTGGTGATAATGATGTGTTATCAGTGTGTTTATGAGGGGAATGTTATTTTATGATGGGTTTATAGGCAACAGCTCTTCAGGAATGATTAACTTTATGTCCCATGATGCATGTGGCTGATCCTTTATTACTGACAGATTATCCCCTCTCGTGCTTTATCCGGCTTTTGTGGCGAGCAAAAAGTGCATGATAAATGTTTTGTTTCTCCCCAAATAGCCAGACCAGCAAATATCACTTTAATATGTTTAGTATGACAACAACAACATTGCATAATTAAGCAGCTTTAGGCCACACAGTATGTCCCGTGAAGCACGTGTACAGTAGTACTGTAGCAGCTGCACACCAAAATTAACACAAACATAAAAAAAGTAACTTTAATAAGGTATTAGTAAAAAAAAGTGTTTAGCTAACATTATTATGTTCTTTTAAATGTCAATTACTATTTAAATGTACATAATTTATGTATATTTAAATAGTAATTGACCTTTAAAAGAACACAATAATGTTTTAAGTTCTTATAAAACCAACATGACTCAATGCAGACCATCATAATTCTTTGTATTTCATTGATTTGAACTCTGACAGAGATTTCTGTAGAGAATATCTCGCAGATGTTGAGGTGACGCTGAGACCCCTGCTGGACATCTGAGGGACTACAACATTAGTCTTAACCGTGTAAAAAGCTGTATAAAGCTCATTGACAGAGCTCTCAAGTTATGAAGACAGGCAAGAGTGCGCGGGAATGGGGTGTTTCAGGACAATATATCAGTCATCGTGTGATAAGGAAAATATGACTAGGCCTAGACTACTTGTTCTGAGCAGGTGTTGTCAGTGCACAGGCTGTAAAACTGTTGGCTAAGTTACAGACACTCATGAAAAACTGATGCTAATTCTCTGGGAAACATTCTCTAAAAGCAGTCAAGTTGTCATTGTTTGTGTCAAACAAGTTGTGAATTTGTAGTAACATTAAAACAGGAGATGATACATGACTTACTTTGTGCTCAAAGTGATGCTCGAGCTCCAGTGGTTTCCTCTGTGGGTAAACGAAACCAAAGAACGTATATTTACAAGAAGTGAAAGCCAATAGAACGTTCCATTGCAACACCAGCGCCCAGCAGCAGCGCTACGCTTCCGCCATTTTGGGGTGAAAGCCACTCGGCAGTCATATATTATACATATATTTAGTCCAGTGCAGAGGTCATTTTTAGGTTGAAATAATTATGCAAAAAGAGGGGGCAGCGCCAGGTAATTTTTAACGCAGGTGCCGAGGGGGTGCTAGATCATTGACAGGGGGAGCTGCGCACTTATAGCCTATTTTGTATACTATTATTAAATAAGCAAAACTTCAATATTTAATATTCAATAATTTTAATTATCACAACTAAAGTTTTAATTTTACTTTTATTTCGACATAATCTCTCGTTATTTCGACATACATAATATGTGAGTGTGCAACATAATCAGAGAGTAGGCTAGCCTATATCTTTTCGTTTGGAATAGTTTCGTTTAAAGATTTAGTTGCAAGCTTTCTATATTTCTCATGTCTGAGGCATATTTCGGTTAATGTATGATGAGATTCGGTCAAGTTCACGATGCAAGTGACCGCACCGTATGTCATGATTATGGTCTGCTATATTTGCTATATCTGCTATAGGTAATTGGTTGATTAATTTTTTTTTTTAATTAAGATACAATTTACACAAAACGAAATTAATTTTAAAGAAAGGCTTTCTACAAAACACAACGTAGGCTAATGAGTCAAAATCATGTATGACCCACTTCATGTCTCCCGATATCATATACTCATGCTGTTCACTTTTCATAATCAACATGGGGAAAAAAACATTATAATATTTGAACAAATATGAAACTAAATGCGCTTATTTAATGGCTACAACAACACGTATACAGTAGTAGGCCTGCAGACTCTCTAGTATTTGTACAACTATTAGGCCTATAGCTTTACAGTACACTTCTTATATCGTATATTTATGACCGTTAAAGCAAGACTATGTAAACAAAAACACAGCCACTGTACAAAATTGTGGCAATTATAGGATAACGGACACAGCAATGCGTAATGTTCTATAAGATCATCATGTTTGTAGCATGATCCAGGGGATTAAAACGTACAAAATCAATTTCAGGCCAAGTGGAGTTGGTAACTAATAATAGTAGTAAATGTGTAAAGTTGCATAAAATGGACATATTCAATAATGCAAGAAAAAACTACCTCAAAAAACTGTTATCTGTGCTGTTGTCCAGTAACTCCCGTTGGAATCTTCATCCCAAAATCGCGGCCGCACTCCCGAAGCGCCACCTAGTTGCTGTTACCAGAAAAGCATCAGTTTCGCCTCTTGTGCTTCTATACACTTTGACGAAACTGTCGGACGATGTTGTAGCAGAATCACGTGAACAATTCCAGGATATGCTTTTTTGTCATTGGTTGTTGCGTTAAATCTTACCCAGATACAATAGTGGTGTAGCCCTTTCTTTTTTTTGATTGGCTGATAATTGACGGGCTCGAGTAAGAACTCCAGGGGGGTCCACAGTGAGAGAAGCGGCCAGAGAAATATTGGGATATTAAATATATTATAAATAGTTTTTCCAGCGTGAGAAATACGCTGGAAAAACTGTGTAGCGGGAGTGCGTGACAAAAGACCGAAATGAGTGATTGAGCGTGACACTTGAGAGCAGGCACAGCGCCAGGATTCCAGGTTTGGATGGGCCAGACCAAGTGTGGGTGGGCCTTAAATTAAAAACGTTAAATTAAAAACGTTATCCAATAACATTTAACCTAATAACAATTACTGAGTAATATACCGCTATATTATCTGTACATAGGCTATACATAATATAGATTTTAATAGCTTGATGCTCTTTAAATATTTTGTTGCATTGTTAAAAAGTTTCGGTGCAAATCACTTGCATTGCATGACAACTGGAGCATGTTCTCTTTCATAGGTTCTCTCAACGCTGCGGAAAGCGCAGTGGGATATTCTCTGAATGTGCCGATTGTCTGAAGCCTTATAGAATCACGCCAATTCATTGGCTGATGGCGTCTGCGCGATATGGCTCCGCCCCGACGCTCTTACATCGCATCATACGTATTCGTGCGCGCGCCATCTGCTCCTCAGATTTCTCTGCCTTCAGAATGAAGCGGTCAAGGAGCTTCGTAAGGCTACGGATTTAGCCTTAAGAGCCACCAAGCATACCGCACGTGCTATAGGTCGCTCTATGGCTGGTTCTGTTGCGGTGGAGCGCCACTTGTGGCTTAATCTCACGGAGATCCGTGATAAAGAGAAGGTTTTCCTCTTGGACTCCCCCATTTCTCAAACAGGGTTGTTTGTGGAGGCGGTCAACACAGTGGTTGATAAATTCCGCTCCTCCAAATCCCAATCGGACGCGTTCAGACAGTTCATGCCCAGGAGGGCTAGGGAACCTTCTGCTCCCCCCCCGGTGCGACCCAGAAAACGTCCCTCTCATAGACCGGAGTTCTCTTCCAGAAGAAGCGAACCAGGGCATCCCCCACCTGCCACGGTTTGGGGAGCCCGCGGTCGCCCGTTTCCCCGTCAACGGCCTCACAAGCGCCTCCAGTTGAAGCGGTCCGACAAACCGACTGCTCCGGCGGCGCAGAGCCGTTCCTGACCCTCCGGTCAGAAAAAGGAGAGCTCCTCTGCTTCCTCAAGGTTGGGTCAGACCGCGCAAGCGTTTCTGCCCACCTCCCAGCTCTCCTTTCCTTGCCCTGTCACCTTCGCCACTCAGAGTGTCTCGAAGTGCAGGCCATATTTCACCTTCTCTACTCAGTCCGGTGCGGGAGGAAGGAGGCGCTTTCGGCTTTCTCCCCTCACCCCCCACGCTCTCTATAACTACCGGCCGCATCCTCGGAGACACTTTCCGTTTTCCTCCGAAGCAGGCGGACCTGGTCACCATGACCCCAATCTCGATGCCTCCCATCACGTGCCAGGACGCCGATGGCCCTCCTGCACAGTCAACCTCTTTACCCCAGGAGCGTCAACACGGCACCCTTACTCAGGTATGTCGTCTGCATTACAACATCCCTCCTCCTCTGTCACATTTCCTTCCAGAGTGGGAACGCTTACCAGGGGTATCGTCTTGGGTTCTTCGCACAATTCGGTTCGGCTACACTCTTCAGTTTTGCCGCAATCCCCCCTGTTTCAAAGGGGTGTTTCCTACTGTAGTAGACAGCGCCACTCAGGCTTCTGTACTGCAGCAGGAAATCTCTTCCCTCCTTCTCAAAGGAGCAATAGAGGAGATTACTCCAGGGGAAACCGAGCGGGGCTTTTACAGCCGTTACTTCCTGGTCCCGAAGAAGGGCGGCGGTTTGCGTCCCATACTGGACCTCTGCCGGCTGAACTTCGCCCTTTACAAAGGGAAATTCAAGATGTTGACGCTGAAAGCTATCATATCTCAGATTCGGCCAGGGGATTGGTTTGTGACGATAGACCTAAAGGCCTCCTTCCCTTCGGCCTATCTCTAGCCCCGAGGACATTCAGAAAGTGCATGGATGCAGCTCTGGCCCCATTGCGGCTCCAGGGCATCCGTGTTCTAAATTACCTGGACGATTGGCTCATTTTAGCCCAGTCCAGGAAGCTAGTGGCCCACCACAGAGACGTCGTTCTGAGTCATATCCAGTCTCTCGGTTTGAGGTTGAACTCGGAGAAGAGTGTTCTTGCTCCGGCTCAAAGCACCGTTTTCTTGGGGGTGAACATGGATTCCGTTCTCATGCAGGCCCGTTTGGCCCCTGCACGGATTTCCAGCTTGACGACATGCTTGGCTCGTTTTTCACTAGGCCATCATGTGTCTGTGGGCACCTGCCGCAGGATGCTGGGCCTTATGGCTGCGGCCTCCTCCGTGCTACCGCTGGGCCTACTCCACATGAGACCCTTCATGTGGTGGGTGAAACTCTCAGGGATTCGACCCTCCGGGTCAACCCTTCGCCTACTGAAGGTATCGCTCAGTTGCTTTCGAGCCCTGTCAGTTTGGCGGGACCCTCTTTTTCTTCGGAAAGGGGTCAGCATGGGTGCGGTATCTCGTCGCCAGATGATTACGACGGATGCCTCTCTCAACGGCTGGGGAGCGGTTTTCGAGGGCAGACCAGCGTGTGGGGTCTGGACCGGAAAGGCTCTCTCCTGGCACATAAACTGCCTGGAGTTAAGGGCTGTTTTTCTGGCTCTGCTTCATTTCCTCCCTCTTTTGGAGGGTCACCATGTCATTGTCAGAACAGACAATATGGCAGTGGTGTCTCATGTGAACCGGCAGGGAGGTTCTCGGTCGCGCACCCTAGACAGGCATGCGCGTCACCTTCTCCTGTGGTCTCAGAGCAGATTCCTATCTCTAAGAGCGGTTCATGTCCCAGGGGTTCTGAACCTCGCAGCAGATTTTCTGTTGAGACAGAAACTCCGATCGGGAGAATGGATGTTGAACCGCCAGACGATGGCTCTAATCTGGAAGGTTTTTGGAGAGGCGGAGGTGGACCTCTTTGCATCTCAAGTGTCGTCCCAATGCCCGCTTTGGTTCTCCCTGAGTCCCCCGGCCCCATTGGGGATAGATGCGTTCGCTTACCCTTGGCCAACGCAGAAACTCTATGCCTTCCCGCCCATCAAACTGATCCCGGCGGTCTTGGCCAGAGTGAGAGAGAGCGGAGTCCGCCTCCTCCTGGTAGCTCCGTTCTGGCCATCTCAGCCATGGTTTTCGGAGCTAGTTCCTCTACTGGAGTCTTCCCCCTGGAGGATCCCAGTCAGGGAAGATCTGCTGTCCCAGTTACAGGGCAGGATATGGCATCCTCGCCCAGACATGTGGAAGCTGTATGTTTGGCCGATCAGAGACCGTTAGCATTAAGCTCTGGTCTCCCAACTGACGTTCAGGAGACTATTGCGAGTGCTAGAGCCCCTTCTACAAGGAGATTATATTCTTCCAAATGGAAGGTTTTTGAGACTTGGTGTTTAGCACATGATAGGAGCCCAGTTAACTGCCCTGCTGGTTCAGTACTGGAATTCCTGCAGGAGAAGTTTGCGGCTGGAGCAGCCGCTACCACTCTCAGAGTTTATGTCGCGGCAATTGCAGCGCATAGGGAATCGGATGAGATTCCCCTAGGCAAATTAAGGTTAGTTTCTGCCTTTATGCGTGGGGTGAAGCACCTGAAACCGGCTCGCTCCCCTAGAGTTCTCTCATGGGATCTTTCTGTTGTCCTAGAGGTTTTGACGAAAGCCCCCTTTGAGCCCTTGGAGTCAGCTCCGGATAGGATTCTGACTCTTAAGGTTTCTCTTTTGTTAGCTTTGTCCTCATTAAAGCGGGTGGGAGACTTACAAGCTCTTTCTGTTAGCGAGTCCTGCATGGACTTTGCCCCTGGCCTGGTCAAAGTTTCCTTGAGGCCGAGACCAGGGTATGTCCCCAAGGTTCTTTCCTCAACTTTCCGCTCTCAGGTAGTTAACCCTCTGGGGTCGAAAACCGCGTGCCCGCGTTTTGCTGGATTTTTTCCTTATCAGTGCAAAAGAGAATCAAATTACTCTGTTAATTTTGATCTTAAATATAAGTGTTGTACATCATTAGATCCTGTTAAGTTTCTATTTTTTTTGTGGATACTCACAATAAAAACAAAGTGTTGTGCTTTTCGTCAAACAAAGAAAAATAAACATGATGCGCGTTTTCCCTTCTCTCTGTCTTTGAGGTCCGTTCTGAAACGCGTCCGAAACATTCACTTTAACTCTGTCAATACTTGTCACAGAGATACGAGAGATGTATCTTTATGAAGCTGAGATTCTCTTCTTTCAAATGAAGTATTTTTTTTTTTTTTTTTAAATATTTCCAGTTTATGTAATCCGTTTGAAACCAAGGAGAGTTACAGTTTTTTCGCTCTCCCTTCATTAAAGATAATTAGGTGAGCCCGCCACACCCCCAGCGCTTTTGACATGGTAAATAGGCGATATGCATCCCACACGTGGCACGCCCCCGATCACTGCATAACAACATGAAGATTCTTCATCAGAGATTCACTGATAGTTCATCGCGTTTTAGGGATGGAAGCACGCTAACGTTACTCCTTCAGAGGATTATGGACAGCTGGGAATAATTAACCTTTTCCTCAGTGGAATTTGAAACTCAGACGAGCGGTTGCATTTTGAAGAACGGATTGACCCCGAGGATACAAGTTCGGAGTAAGTTTAGTGTTTTATAATTCCTTTTCTGATCATAGAGCTCAAATGCATTTTCAGACTATAGTAAATATTAACTCACAACGTTCGTGTAGGCCTATACGCTCGTGTAAACTTTTTAAATAACTGCTTAGTTTGTAATGATTTAGTGAAATATATTGATCTGCAAGTTTTGTTTGAGTTCTCCTGTGGTCTAGTGGTTAGATCAATTGCCAAGCGTGTTAGAGGTTACAGGTTCGAATCCACCACTAGCATATTTTTTTTCTCTCATCAAAACCGAATATGTTCATCAGTGGTTACAGTCTATATCAAACACACACGTATATAGGACACACGTTTGTGTGCATTTTATTTTGTGATTTCACCGGAATGAATAGTGTCCGCAATGGCAATAGATTGAAAAGCACGTTCTGTGCGCGCGCCGCCACAAGAGACTCACTGTATCCATGACACTGATAGCAGGACACGAGCGCTCAGCTTGAGTTCAAAAACAAAACATTTTAGCTCTAGATCTCTTATTTAAGAGCGGACTAAATGAATGATCTACTAGTTAACTAGAGATGTTTTATTTGTATTAGGTACAGCCGTTCATTGAGTGTATCAGTAAATGCGTGCGGTCGATGAGCCATAAACAGATACTCGCGGTTACGCAGTCTACCAATCAATAGATGTTTCTCTGTCCATCAACAGATACATTGTGCATCTATAATCATAATAGTCCATCAGTTTACTTTGGATAATGTGCTAACAGTTTTTTGCTTTTGTTTTGTTGTGTTTACATCGTCACCATCAGCCTTCAGAAATCATTCTGATATAATTTTTTTTAAAAATCAATGTTGTAAACAGTTATGCTGCTTAATTTTTTTTAACCTGTGATAGTTTTTTTAGGATTCTTTGAATGCACTTTTTTTATTTATATAAGCACTATATAAGCAATATTTTATATATTTTTTTATATAAAAAAAAAACAAGTTTGGTCTTTTTATGTTTTTTTTTTTGAAAGGAAGTGTTAAGTGATATGAATGACTTTAAGTCTTTATGTTCTTAGGAAAGATTTCTATTTTGAATAAATGCTGTTCTTTTTAACTTTTTATACATCGAATCATTCTTAGTTCAGGCTGCCTCACAGCACCTTGATGGGGCATTAGCACATTGGGGGAGTGTCTTTAGTCTCCCCAGGTGTAAATCACATTAATATTCATCGGCATTAACACTCCCACGCATACAGCAGTAATGACCCAAAAACTGATGTAAGAAATTCAAATCGTTATATTGATCTTTCTGAAAGAGTGGTCAGAATGATCTGGGGTTGTTTAATAGGCATAATTTGCGGGATTTTCTCAGGATCGATATATTGTCCCCCACCACTTTTTGAAACATGGCACGGATGCACCAAATACAAATACATAAAACATCTCCAGTTAACTAGCAGAGCATTAATTTAGTTCGCTATTAAATAAGAGATCTAGCGCTAAAATGTTTTGTTTTTGAACTCAAGCTGCGCGCTGGTTGCCGCTGCTATCAGTGTCATGGATACAGTTTCTCTTGTGGCTCACGCAGTCTTCACTCGGACACGCTCTTCAATCTATCGCAGTAACGGAGACTCTATTCATTCGGTGAAATCACAATATAAAATGGACGCAAACGTGTCCCTGCTTGATAAAAACTGTAACCAATGATGAACATATTCGGTTTTTGATGAGACAGAAAAAAAAGTATACCGAGGGCGGATTAGAACCCGTAACCTCTGACATGCTTGGCAAATAATCTACCACTAGACCACTGAAGAACTCAAACAAAATCAGCGGATCGATGGATATATTTACGGGTTGCAAAGCTGATTTAATCATGGTAAAACAAAATTAATTTACAAATAGTTATATGTAGTTATAGTTAAAATATAATATATATATACTTAAGTTAATTATAATATGTCAGGAATAAAAGGGCACAGTGGTAGCGTGCCTGTTGCCGAGTCTCAGCGGCTGAAATCGCGTTCCGAGGTTCCGAGGCAGGGTGGTGCGCTGACAAGAGGTGAGGGGGCACAGTGACCCAGGTGGCCGGGCCAGGCCCCCTGGGGCCCCCTCGTGGCGCCGACCCTGCGCGGCAGGCTGGTCCTTTCCGCACACTTTTGTAAGGTTCTATAGCTTGGATCTTGACATGACCCCGGGTTCCCAGGTTCTTTCTGTTTGAACTCGTTTCGGTCGTTGTCTCTTTTATCTACCAGTCATAAAAGCGCTCTAGCTTGGCGAGTTTGGTAGTCCGTTCCCACTGCGCTTTCCGCAGCGTTGAGAGAACCTATGAAAGAGAACGTCTCTGGTTACTTACGTAACCTATGTTCTCTGAATAGGGAACGAGACGCTGCGTTAGCGGCCAAGCTCCTCGCGCTGCTGACAGTTTCTTTTCGGCAGAGAAATCTGAGGAGCAGATGGCGCGCGCGCGAATACGTATAATGCGACGTAAGAGCGTCGGGGCGGAGCCATATCGCGCGGAAGCCATCAGCCAATGAATTGGCGTGATTCTATAAGGCTTCAGACAATCGGCACATTCAGAGAATATCCCACTGCGCTTTCCGCAGCGTCTCGTTCCCTATTCAGAGAACATAGGTTACGTAAGTAACCAGAGACGTTTCCGCCACAGAGGGAAAAATAAAAAATGTAATTGCGATTTTAGTTTAGTTTTTATCTCAGAATTACAGGTTAGCTATAAAGTCAGAATTGCGTGATATAAAGTCACAATTGTATGTTATTAAGTCAAAATTGCGTGATATAGCCTAAAGTGCAAGAAATATAGCTTTAAATTCTGATTTTTTTTCACAGAATTGCATGTTTATATCTTTATAATACGCAATTGCGTGTTACAAAGTCAGAATTGTGAGATATAAACTAAATAAAAAAAAGAAGCAATTGCAGCTTTATTTCACGAAATTCTGATTTTATATCTGAGATAAAAAGTCGCAATTATCTTTTAAAATGTATTCTATGGCGGAAACAAGCTTCCATACTAGGCTATAGCCTGCGCTATTTAAGTAGCCTAATTAAATTAATATAAAGGGGCGATTTGTCCACTAATGACTTAAATGAACAACTAGTCGACTAGGGGGAAAAAATAGTCGGAGGCCTTATTCCACATATCTTCGAAGTTCGAGCCAGCAGGGCATTCTGGGTTGAGCGAGCGACCCTGCGGAATGAGCGAGCCGAGGAATATTCAGAAATTCGCTCTCCGCTCACATGCTCTGATCGGAACAAACCCGTCTGCGCAGAAACATCAAAATACACATAACCAGCTTTTTAAAATTGTTTTTAAAACTAAACATTTAGATTATTTTAGCACGAATTATGAGCTTATTGGCAATTTTTTTTATAATTCTTGACAAAAAAAATTGAAGAAAAGTTTTGGGTGGGCCTGTTGAATAACGCCGTGCCTGCTTGAGAGCCCTGACTAGATCACCTATAATTTTCCACAGCTCATGTTGGGATTTTTTTTGTCAATTGGAATTCCTTGGAAAGATATTGCAGTGTTTTATCAGCAAAACAACCCCAAAACACATGAAATAACAGTCCAACGCACTGAAGAGATGTACGTCTATCTCTCGCTTTCATTCCCTTTAAACATCAAAGATGGCGCTGCTGTGAATAAGGTCTTCGCAAAAACTCATATCGCAGAGAAGATGTCTAGCTTTTGATATGAAACAAAGCCTCAGCTTTCAAAATTTGTCAATTTTTAAGAAATTCAAATGTGTGGTGGCTGGTGACAGCTGTAGCGCCTCAACTCAAGCTGTTTCTCTTCCTACAAGTTATTGCAGGAAATAAACACGAACCAACATCAGAGGGAATGTTGTTTTGACCGCGAAAAACGTCAATACCGTTTTTAAGTTAACGTCCACTGACATTTTTGCACTAATGCCAGGTTCTGTTACGATAGTCAATGATGTCATATTATGTGAAACAGGAAGAGGGCGGGGCATATCGGCCAGCCCCTCCCCTTTTTAAAATAGCCAATAGCGTTAGGTAGGTTTATGTCACAGCTCGTCCAGAGCCGTAAGGCCACAGTTTCCTCCTAATCTCTAACCGTTTCTCCTTCTAATCTCCATATCTCTTTAAAATACACTATTCAGTGCAGAATTTAAACAGGCCTGATGTGTTTTCTGGTCTGCGTTGGCTTGATCATATGATCCGCTGTGTGTGTGTGTGTGTGTGTCTCTGGACCCGAGCTGTTTGCGTGACACTAACCTGAAACCAGACTTCATTCGCCCTGATGGAAAGCATATTTACACTGTCTGAATCGTTCCCTATCCCCTATATAGTGCACTATGTGCCATTCACCATGTAGAAAACAGTAAATGTGTGAAGATCGACTGATTTTCACCGCAGCTTCAGCGTCTGTCTAAAATGAAGGGGGCGGAGCCTCAGATGCTAGAGAGCATTTGATTGGACAGAAAATCTGATGAGAGCTGAAGTGCAGAGTGATGTCATCAAAATCGTTGATCCATATTGGAGGAAGTGAGAGACTTGGGTTTGAACACTTATATCTTCTAAATGTGAAAATTTAGACTCAGATCAATATTTCATATAATGATATTTACAAAGACTGGATGTAAATGGCTCCAGCTAGCATACTGCTCCCAATAAGTGAGAGTGATTTGCTCGCAGCTTATGAGAAGCCCCTCTGTGAGGAGCAGAGAGTTCACGCAGTGTTGCGCTAATCACTCCGCCCAAGTAGTAGTGCTTCGCCTTCTGAGAATATAGTTCCCAAAATGTATACGGTTAAAAGATGCCTGTGTCTCATATGACCTTGTTATTCGTAAACAATGTGAATATACAAATCACAACATATAAATAGGAAAATGTTTGAGTTATTTTGTCACTTATGATTAAGGATTAGTATGGTAGCTGAAGCCATTCACTTCCAGTCTTTGTGCTAAGCTAGGCTAGCGGCGTCAGACAGAGTTACAGCACGCACGGAGATGAAGTGTATGTGTGGACTTATCTAACTCTGGGGGATACGGTGAATAAGATAAAGTCCAAAAAAGTTGGCGTGTTCTTTTAAAAGTATTTAAAATGCACGTTACAGTAAACTTAATTTGACTATTAAGTGGATTTAAGTGTTAAAACATGAAAGTGTGTCTCTTAAAGTGCACTTAATTGGCCTTTTATTCAGTTAATTTTACATTATCTGCAAGTAGTTAAAAAAATATATACTTTTCAAGATTTTATATGGCACATTCAATACATTTAAAAGCACTTCTTTTTCACACTGATATGGATAATAAATTGTTTATCCAAAGGTTTTTCCCCACTCCAAAGTCAAAGAACTGATTCATAAAGAAACACAGCGATACATCCGTGCTAATAAACAATTTTATTCTTTCCTTTTTGATTTTACCGACAATTTTCGAGATTTCTTCGAGGTTACAAGCATGCTTGTCACGTACAGTACACCGCCATCATATTTCTGTGGTACACTGTTAGTTTTCTGTGCTTTCCAGCATGTGACCAACGCTCTTACAAAACCTAAAGCATGCTGAAGTGTTGAGCGCTACACACAACTCTGGATCAACACACTACACCCCATTACACAGCCAAAAAACGCTTCCCACACACAACTTTACAACTCGGTGGGAAATTGCATGATTCATGTTTCGGAAAAGCAGTTAATATTATAGAAAAGAGTAAAATCTTTAAAAGGTCCCTCTTGCAGAACTCGGCCACTCCAGACCAGCAGATCTCATCCTTAGCTGTCCAAAACTGAAGAAAGCGACCTGTGAATGATCCTCAAGGTCACGCGGGTCTTTCTGACCCGGGACTTAACCGTTCGGCCCTTACGAAGGACGTCATGAGCTCAGTTTGACCTACAGTTACTAAAACCCACACATCCACAAATCCAACACACTTTTTACTGCATAACCCGTCTATAAAAGTAACCATACACAATAATAAGTCACGGTGAGGTGGGTCTACACACCCCCGATGCTATGAATATCAAACAGATCAAACATGCAATACAAAAATTAGACCTGTGTAGAAAAAAAAACATATTTATATGTTTATATATTGAACTGGATTTCAGCCAGGGTAATAAAATCAATAATAAAAAAAAAAACGATCATTCGAATGAAGGCAAAATGATCCAAAAATACTTGATGCGCGATATTCCCTGAAAATATTGCGGGATTATAGTAGTATTGCTGAATCCTTGGTGTAGTTGTAGTGCTTCGAAATTTTAAATTCCTCTAAAAAACTATTTCATACAGTAGCTCTTGATAAATACTAAACTGCAAACTTAAGTAAATGCACCAGATGTCAAGAGCAGAGAATAGAGGACAGGAATACTGTAGCAATAAAACATATATGATATGAAACGCTTGTCTACATGAGCTTCGGGAGCGTCAGACAACAGCTAAACTGGAATAAAAGTTAAACACGTCTGAAATAGGGTATAAACTCACCATGTAAAGCTTTGGCAGGCACACTGCTGCGCATTTGGCAAACTGTGGGTTATTAAAGCAGGGTGAATCTCATGAAAACAGAAGGACCATTATGATTTTTGAAGCATGTGAATCAACAAGCCAAAAATAGCATCACTCAATCAACCTAAATACATGAATTTATCCCAATAAAACTAGTGTTCTGGTTTAAGTAAGACAGAAAGAGCTTGTTACGGTGGCGATGGCACATCGTTTGATTGTAATTCTCATTCTCAGTGATGATTCTTATAATTAGTGTTTGCTTAATTATTATTCAAAAATTCCTAATGGTCCTAAAAATTGGCTTAATTTTCTTTAAGCATTTATTCTTATTATTGATCTAGACATGTTCTTATGGAAGTTATTTCGGCTACAGAATAAACAGAGAGAAAATTTAACTGTTTATATCACAATTCTGACTTTTTCACGATTCTCATTTCAATTCTCATTCAGGTTTCAGTTTTTTTTTTTACGTTTACACAACAATGATGTACAAATTTTTTTTTCCTTCGTTTTATAACAAATACAGGCGACAACATTATTAAAACGATCCCCGATCACACGTATCCGTGAAAACGACTAAAACGCTGTGTTATTCATGCCAGGCCAGTAGGTGGCGACGTCACTGTAAAGAAACACTATAGACGGAACACATGATACACATGCGCATGATGTCACCATTTCCACAAATCCACGTTTCTGTAGTTTAAATGGAGATGATAACGCTATCATTTTCAAAAACTTGCACTTTAAAACCCGTTTTCAAAAGTTAGCATTTTCAGGCCCCAAAACGACAATCGTCTAAGGCCATGTCCACACGGACACGGGTATTTTTATAACCGGAGTTTTTCCTCCAGCGTTTTTAAAAAAAATCCCGTCCACACATGCTCGGTCTCCGTCTACATGAAAACGCAAAAACACGCTATCAAGCGCGGTCAAGAGCATGCCACGCCATCAGGCGGCGATATAACCCTAACCGTAAAGCCACGTTGGCCAATCAGAAGCCTAACAAAAAGTTATTACCGGTTCCGGTAGGCGCAAATCTGACGTCAAACACAGCGGATAACGGCGCACACTCTGACGTCGCAAGGCGAAAACGCCAGTTTCACTGTCTACACGACAACACGTAACCGGCGTTTCTGAAAATCCTCACCCTCAGCAGGGGTTTTCAAAAATGTTCGGTTTCAGTGCGTTTCCGTGTGGACGAACGGCCGAACCGCGTAGAAAAAGTCACGGTCATAAAAATACCCGTGTCCGTGTGGACAGGGCCTAAATGAACGGGCAAAACGGATAAAAGCTTTTCCGGTTTTAGTTGAAAGTGGTGTCGTGTCACCTGACCTGAATGCATACACATGCAGAATTTCACAGAAAAAAGTCTGAACTGTGAGATATAAACTCAAATTGCAATGAAAAATACCTAATTACTTTTTTTCCCATAAGACTGCATGCATTATTTTCGTGAGATTCACCCAGACTCTCTCTCTCTCTCTCTCTCTCTCTCTCTCTCTGTGTGTGTTAAATGTACAAACACACTGCGCCTGTTAAACATGATCCGAGAGCCCGACTCACACGTACGACACTATTAATGCGTTTCCTTCTGAACACAAACACAGTCATAATCATATCTCCCCAACAGACACTATTAATGCGTTTCCTTCTGAACACAAACACAGTCATAATCATATCTCCCCAACATCAGTTCCAGCACAAACACGTTTGTCTTCCTCTAATGCTTTGATTGACACATGCTTGCTCATTTGTTCTCAGGCTAAACACTTTGGTATTGTTCTTAGACTCGTGGTGATTTCGGACACCTAAAAAGTGAAACTAGAGGAAGAGGCTGATTGAATATATAATATAATATCTATATTTGTGTAAAACAGTCTGTGGCGTGGCGCGTGTGCCTAGAGCCAGGTGAGGAAGGGCTCGCTCTTGTTCAGGACCGACTCCACGTCGTTGAGGATGGGCATGAGGTCGGCCCCCTCCAGCGTGCCCAGGTCCACGTTGGTGCCGGGCATGGAGTCCAGGAAATCTGGGAAGCGGCTCTGCTGGGGAACGCTCATACTGACCGGCACCATGTTCTCTCCTGCACACACAACACGGAGGAACGTGAGGAACACGAACACACACACACTCTTAAGTTTATTCTTCTGAAGTATATCATTTCTGTAATAAGTACTACTACAGTAATACAAACTGATTTCAATAAATAAAAATATACTGAATGACACAATGAGAAATCTAATGAAAATCATAATTTGAAATAATGAGAAATACAAAATGTAATACTGAAAATGAGATCAGGTGAAGATTTGCTTAGCTGTCATGAAAATAATGTCATAATGCAGTGCAAAATGCAACAAAAATTATATATTATTATATATATATTATATATATTATAATTTTTTCAGGATTCTATGATGAATAGAAAATTCAAAAGAAAATAGAATAAAATAGAATGTTTTGTAACATTAGAAATGTCTTTACTGTAACTTTTGATCAATTTAATTCATCCTTGATGAATAAAGTATTGATTTATTTTATTTTTTTCACCCAAAAATAAAATAAAAACTCGTACTGACCCCAAACTTTTGAACGGTGGTGTTTAATGTTACAAAAGCTTTCTATTTCAGATAAATGCGGTTCTTCTGAACTTTATATTCATCAAAGAATCCAGAAATAAACATGTAACTAACTGATAATAATCATAAATGTTTTTAATCATATTAGAATGATTTCTGAAGAATCATCATTACATTTTAACATTTATTCACATAGAAAACAGCTGTTTTAAAATTGTAATAATATTACTGTTTTTTTGTATTTTTAATCAAATAAATGCAGCCTTGATGAGCAGAAGAGACTTCTTATAAAAACAGAAAAAATCTTACTGATCCTAAACATTTGACTGGTAGTGTATATTTATATATATATATATATATATATTATATATATATATATATTATTATATATATATATATATATATATTATATATATATATATATATATATATATGGTGTGTCATCCAATCAGATGCTGTGTCAAAATTGCTCAATAGTGTGTAATAGTGTGTGTGTGCGTCACCTGTGTCCATCTCCTCCATGTTGTTCAGGAAGTCCTCAGGAGTGGTGGGAATACTGTAGCATCCCAGTCCGAGTCC
Source organism: Chrosomus eos (assembly GCA_036326025.1). Lineage (NCBI taxonomy): Eukaryota > Metazoa > Chordata > Actinopteri > Cypriniformes > Leuciscidae > Chrosomus > Chrosomus eos. The sequence continues at coordinate 32,260,539 of CM070838.1, forward strand.
ACTGTCCGTGCTCTGCTCTCGGGAGTGATACGGCCCACTGCACACACACACACACACACTCTTTAGCACAGCGTCACACACAGGGAGCGAGAGGTACGGAGGTCACATGCCTGTTGAGGAAGGGGTCTGAGCTGCTGTTGGGCATGTTGGCCTGGGTCATGACGGGAGAGCTGATGGCGGGGGCCACGGGGGCCATGTTCTCAGAGTCCATGGGCAGCTGTCGGAGCGCCACCTCCTGGAGAAACACACACACACACTGTAACCGACCGCAGGCACACTCACAAACATGAACATGAGGAACTACAACACTTGAGGAACAGCTAAAATAAACCTCATAAAACTGCTTTACTGGCTGTATTATAATAAACTAAATATACCCTGTATTTCCAGTTATTAATGAGTGTGAGTATCAGGAACATAGAAATGTTGATGATAAATTCATTACATAATACATACAACAACTCAAATTAAAACTAGATAAATCTAAATAAAATAGCAGTTGTTAAAGACACTTGTTAGTAATACTTTACTTAATTTGTGCTTTTTATGTTCCTTATTTTTGCATGCATAATTCTTTATTGTAAAAAACTAAGCTTCAGACATACAATTGCTGTGCTAAGGCTAAGCCAATACAACACAAGATGTAAGCAACATGTTATTTTTACCATGAATTTACCATGAATTATCCAAATTTACAACTTTATTGCCATGACAACATAACAGGTAAACCCATAAGGTGACTGGATTATTTGAGCTTTAAATTGTTTAAATCCTTTTTAGAGTTTTAACAATGAGTTTTATCAGAAGAATTAGTGTAAATGCTTTTATAAAGCGATAATCTTCACAGTGAAGCTTTTAAATGCACTGGTTTTGATATAGAGATTGAGGGTGGAGTGCTGCACGCATCCAGTCCAGCAGAAAACACATCCAGCTCCAGAAACCAGTGCCTGACCAATACACAAACATGCAAACTGCATGTGTTCTCACACAGAAAACATGTCCATGATCAGAAACTGAGTGAACAGAGCTAGAACAGAGCTAAACACTCTTTACTCATGTGTTCTCGTCTCAATCAGTCCTATAAACCTGAGCTTGATGTGTGTGTGTGGGCCACTAGGGGGCGTCACAGTTCACATCAGAGCTCCTCAGCCTTTCTCCGAGCTGACCCTTGTGTTTAGTATGAGAGTCATATTTCATTCCCCATTTCACCCTTTTGGAAAAAGCACTTCTTGATCTTCTTGATCCAGCCTGAAATATTTCGTTTTCTGTCATTATTTGAGCGTTTAGAAACAGAACTAATGAGACACCTGTCGTCAGATTTCATTGGTGATTTAAATTATGAAATTTAATTGTAAGCTTGGCGAAGAGTTTTGAAGAATTTGATGTTTCCCCATTCAAAAAGACTTGCATGACTGAGAGGCGTTTCAAACACAGCCGCAGAGGGAAATGACTTATCATAAAGGGACTTTGCTTCTTATACTGTACACTGTAAAAAATGATATGATCAATAAGTCATGGCAACATATGTTTTTAATTACTTCATCAAAATAATGTAAGAAATTTCTACTTTTTATAAGTAATACAAGATTAAACTCAATTTTTAAAGTCAGTTAAATATAATATAAGTTGAAACGACTTGTACAGGGAAATTGATTATATTTGATTAAAGGCAGCAACTGATTTTTTTGCATTTCTTAAGGTTTACCACTGGTTTCCAGACAAGGCTTAAGCTAGTCTCAGACTAAAATGCATGTTTGAGCTGTTTTAACTGAAGAGCAACTTGTTATAAAACTTGTATATGTTAAAATATGTCATTGTTTTGTCTCAAGATTCACACCAGTAATGTTTTTTCTAAGGCACATTTATAAAAGCTACTTAAATATCCTAAATAAACTAATGCCTAATCCTGGCTTAATCTAATCTAATCTAATCTAATCTAAGTCTGTTAAACCAGGCCTTAAAGTTGAAAGTTTTTTTTTACAGTGTACAGATTTCATTCACATGTTTAAAAGAATCTAAAAAAGTGAAATCATAATCAGTTCCACTAACAGCAACCCGTACGAGAGCTCTGGTGACCCCTGGTGGGGTTTGAGCATCCAGAAGAATAAACCATTCTACACAGCGCTGTGAAGAGAGGTCCAGCAGACACTCACCTGTCTCAGGAGCTCCTCCTGTCTCCTCTGGATGCGCTCTCGCTCCATCTGGATGCGCTGGAGCCTCATCTTCTGCTGGTGCTGCTGCGCGCTCATGTTCATCATGGGCTGAGAGCTCTGCTGCTGCTGGGAGCCTGGGCCTGGGCCTGGGCCTGGGCCTGGGCCTGAGCCTGAGCCTGGGCCTGAGCCTGGGCCTGGGCCTGAACCTGCTGCTGCTGGAGGTGCTGCTGATGGGCCTGCTGGCTGAGCACTGAAAACACACACACACACTTCACTGAGCATCGGACGCATACTGAGCACAACGTTCTTCACTGGCAAGCTCTAAGCTGATCGTTGCTTACGGGTCTACAATGAGTGACTCTGTGAAGGAGCCTTTTTCGTCTTTGGCTTTTTTCTTGATTAGTTGGGGACATTATATTTAATATTCAACAATATTATTGATCTGCCTGCATTCACACCATTATATGAGAACTGAACTGAGCTGGACAATGACATCACTGTTTTCTCCAGAGCGGCTATGAATATATATAAATTAACTAAATGAATAACTTTCTACAAGAAAAATGAACCATTACTGAACTTAAGCTGGACTGTGATGCTCTTTTCTTCTGGAAACAAACTTTGTTGCATTGTTCCGTGATAACCCTTACAGCGAGACATTGGATAACACTGGGAAAGCGTGCCCTTCCTGTTAGGAAGGAAAATGCTGCAGAAGGCACTTTCCTCAAGGAGTTATTTGGGAAATACATATGGACTAGCCCGAAGGTTGTACTACATATGAATACTGGGTGAACAAGCCCAAGGGAAAGACACAGGCTTCTGTTAGGAGCAGCCATTGAGAAAATATACACATATGGGATCTCCGAATGGTCACACAATGGGACCCAGACTAGACCCGGTTCTCAAGGATTCAGCGGATAAAGGCCTGGCATCGCTCCGCCATGGGTGTTGGAGGACTCAACAGGTTTTTCACTCTGGAGTAATAAGGGTGCACAGTAGGGTACAGCAAACCGACAGAGCCGGACCTCTCTGTGCTTCTACCCGTCTAGGGTGAGAACCTGGGAGGAGACCGGCTCTACACGTAGGCTATAATATCTAGCGAACGTGTTAGGTGTCGCCCAGCCCGCAGCTCTACAGATATTTGTTAGCGAGGAGGAGGATGCAATGCCTCTCGTGGAGTGAGCATGCAACCTGAGCTGTGCTTGGTAAGCCAAGGCGATGGCATTCACTATCCAGTGGGCCATCCTCTGCTTGGAGACAGCCTTTCCCTTCTACTGGCCTCCGTAACAGATAAAGAGCTTGCCTGAGTTCCTGAGATTTTGAGTTCTGTCCACATACAGACGCAGAGCGCGAACAGACAGAGCAAAGTCAGGGCTGAGTCTGTGTCCTCCAAGGGCAGCGCTTGCAGGTTGGTCCCTGAAGGGAGTGGTAGGAACCTTGGGCACATAGCCAGTCCAGGGTCTTAGTACTACGTAGTTGTCACCCAGCCCGAACTCTAGGCATGATTCGTCGACCGAAAATTCCTGCAGCTCCCCTACCCTCTTGACAGAGCCCAGTGCAACCAGAAGCAAAGTCTTCATGGAAAGAAGCTTTAAGTCTACATGGAAAGAAGCTTTAAGTCTACTGATTGCAAAGGTTTAAAGGGAGCATCCTGAAGTGCTCGAAGCATCAGGGAAAGGTCCCAAGAGGGTATGGAGGGGGGTTGAGGAGGATTTAATCGTCTCGACCCCCTAAGAAACCTGACGACCAGGTCGTGCTTTCTTACTGTTCAGCCACGGGCTGAAGGTCTGGCGGCATGCCGGTGTGATTGCCACCCAGTGAAAGCCAGTGCTGAAGCGGTCTCATATGAAGCAGGCCGAGGGAGGTTACCACTGCTGCCACTGCCATATGCCCCAGGAGCCTCTGAAAGAACTTCAGTGGGACCGCCATCCTGCCTTTGAACGTGTTCAAGCAGTTCAGCACCGACTGAGTGTGTTCCTCTGTGAGGCGCATTGTCTGTGCGACCGAATCCAACTCCATACTGAGATAAGAGATCCTCTGCACAGGGGAGAGTTTGCTCTTTTCCCAGTTGACCTGATGACCCAACTGAGGCTGAGGTTGCCTGAGCATGAGGTCCGGTTGTTCGCGCATAGTTGATCTCGAGAGTGTTTCTAGTATCAAGCCCAGTCGTCGAGATAGTTTTGAGGATGCGAACCGGTCCTGTTCTCTCACGAGAAACACGAATCTGTCCTGGTGCGCTGTCTCTCTCTCTATGGTACTTACCAGCCCCATGAAACTGGCTGTTGAGCGCTCTCACTGTGCACCTTAGTTTTCACTATCTCCTGAGAGTTTGTAGAGACCATCGAAGTGCTTGGCTCCTCAGCAAAAGGCTGAAGTGCAATCACACCTCCTGCTCATTATATACCCGCGCTGCGAAGCTGAGCACCTGATGCAAATGATTGCACGCCTATGTGCATTGGCTTGTTTAGTTTCACTCAAAGTCGATTGGCCTCTCTAGCGAGATTCCTATTAGTCGATCACAACGTACGTCAAGAGACTGACTGATAGGGAACCACTGACTACAGGCAAGTGGCATATGTCCAATTATAATGTTTGCTGTAAAAAAACAAGGCAGAATTTAGTTCATGACATGAACTGTTGGCTAGTGGTTTTCCAGAGTTACTAGCTACTCAGCATTTTCACTGGCCACAAATTTTGTTGTTAAGGTAATTATTTTTTATTAAGGATGTGACTGATACGACGATACACGATATTGGGTTCACAAGAACGAGACGAGAGGATATTTCAACATTATTTTTTAGAAACATTTAATGACGAAATATACAAATAGAAAAATATTCTTTCATTTGACTAAAAGTCACAAAATGCAGGTGCATTTGGAAATATACATTTTCAGCATCATTCCTCCAGTCTTCAGTGCCACATGATCCATCAGAAATCATTATAATATGATGATTTGAAGCTAAAGAAACATTTCTGATTATTATCAATGCTGAAAACAGTTGTGCTGCTTCATATTATTTATTTGAAATTGAACTATTTTATAACATTATAAATGTCTTTACTGACACTTTTGGTCAATTTAAAGATCTTTGCTGTATACATTTGATCTATTTAAAAAAAAAAAAGTTTGACCCCAAACTTTTGATTGGTAATGTATCTTTAAGATTTCAATATGTAAATGAGGTATGTTGTGATTGGCTAACCTACATGTACCAGTTGATTATTAGGGTGGGTCTCTTCTAGATGCTTATATCAACTTAAAAAGAAAGGTTTGCTTGGCAAAAGGCTTGTCTGAGAAAAAAAAAATTGTGAAATGACAGTTTGATTTTTTGTCAATTACATTTTCACAATAAATGCTGTATTTTAGCATGATTTCATTCGTCTCTGTATCGTGAAAAGCCATTTTGTTGCAGTGTAAAGACCGCTTGCTGTTCTCAGAGGAACGGACAGATCGGACACAATGTTTGCCTCAAGGACGCCACTGGCAGCGTTTCAGAACTGACCTTATGATCTTCTGCACAACAAGATTCACTTCACTGCTTTACTTCAAACTGAACCAGCTTCATAATCATAATCTTTTTTTAATTGTGAAGTGCGCGAGGGTTCTTCAGCCCACAGCTCCTGTGAAGAGAGTTTGCGACTCGTGACCATTTGGAGCATGTGTGTGTATCTCTGTGTGTGCGGTGTGTTTATCTGTCGTGTAAACCACTTTCACATGGAGAAAACATTCCTGTAAAAGCCAGATGTGGGCTGAAGGAGTCGTGAGATACGGCACAAACAGAGCACAGTCTCAGTGCTTTCCGGATCACGGAGCGGCTTGTACCACTCATGGATTCATTATTGTGCAGCTTATTTAAAATAAAATGGCGTATGCGTCACCATGACTGATGATAAGGTGGCTGCAAGTGCCCTAACAATCTTTTAGACTCAGTTTGTATTCTATTTGCTTGGTGCAAACCTCAACAAGTGAAAAGTGTCACACTTTATTTTAAGGTGACGTAGTTACAAGCACTTACTATAGTAATAACAGAAAATGATGCATAATTACAAGCAACTATCCTTAAAACAAACCTTAACCCTACAGTCAGTAAGTCATGTAGTTGATTAATTCTAATCTGTACTTATTTGTGTAATTACACAGTAACAACGTTATCTTAAAATAAAGTGTAACTGTGAAAGTGAAACTACCGTGGTCCACTTTATATTAGGCATCTTTAACTTTAATGCATCAAGGAACAGAAGAATGCCACAACAGGTAATATCTAAAACAAGGCGTTTATTGCAGGTGTACAGATAACACACGACGTGATCAGGTGAGTCACTACGTTGAGTTGATGCTAGTTCTTATCTGTTTGAGATGAGAGATGACTGGATCACTGGAGAAGACGGATGACTGAAGACAGGATCTCACAGGAAAGTATCTCAGAGGAAGGTAGTCCAGTTAGTAGTTCTTGGTAGGAACAACAAGACCAGAGAGATGGTGAAGTGACTGAGCTTAATGAGAAGGTGCTGATGGCAGACGGGTGTGGTGTGTGTGGGACGGCAGAACTGTGTATTGATAAGCCTGCCCCTCGAAGCCGAATCTCAAGAATGGCCTGTGATGGGGGGAATATCTGGATGTTTGCTTTTAGATCAACAAATAATAACCCAAAATGGTTGTCTTGATAATGTCATGCATTAGACTTTTTTTCTTGTCCTGGACTGTCTTGTCTTGGACTCTAACCTTTTTGGACTCGACTAGTCCTGGTCTTGGACTCGACTAGTCCTGGTCTTGGTCTTGGACTCGACTAGTCCTGGTCTTGGACTCGGACTCGACTAGTCCTGGTCTCGGTCTTGGACTCGACTAGTCCTGGTCTTGGTCTTGGACTCGACTAGTCCTGGTCTTGGACTCGGACTCGACTAGTCCTGGTCTCGGTCTTGGACTCGACTAGTCCTGGTCTCGGTCTTGGACTCGACTAGTCCTGGTCTCGGTCTTGTCTTGGACTCGGTCTTGTCTTGGACTCGACTAGTCCTGGTATCGGTCTTGGACTCGACTAGTCCTGGTCTTGTCTTGGACTCGACTAGTCCTGGTCTCTGTCTTGTCTTGGACTCGACTAGTCTTGGTCTCGGTCTTGTCTTGGACTCGGTCTTGTCTTGGACTCGACTAGTCCTGGTCTCGGTCTTGTCTTGGACTCGGTCTTGTCTTGGACTCGACTAGTCCTGGTCTCGGTCTTGTCTTGGACTCGGTCTTGTCTTGGACTCGACTAGTCCTGGTCTCGGTCTTGTCTTGGACCCGGTCTTGTCTTGGACTCGACTAGTCCTGGTCTTGGTCTGGTCTTGGACTCGACTAGTCCTGGTCTCTGTCTTGTCTTGGACTCGGTCTTGTCTTGGACTCGACTAGTCCTGGTCTCGGTCTTGTCTTGGACTCGGTCTTGTCTTGGACTCGACTAGTCCTGGTCTCGGTCTTGCCTTGGACTCGACTAGTCCTGGTCTCGGTCTTGTCTTGGACTCGGTCTTGTCTTGGACTCGACTAGTCCTGGTCTCGGTCTTGTCTTGGACTCGGTCTTGTCTTGGACTCGACTAGTCCTGGTCTCGATCTTGCCTTGGACTCGACTAGTCCTGGTCTCGGTCTTGTCTTGGACTCGGTCTTGTCTTGGACTCGACTAGTCCTGGTCTTGGTCTGGTCTTGGACTCGACTAGTCCTGGTCTCGGTCTTGTCTTGGACTCGACTAGTCCTGGTCTCGGTCTTGTCTTGGACTCGACTAGTCCTGGTCTCGGTCTTGTCTTGGACTCGGTCTTGTCTTGGACTCGACTAGTCCTGGTCTTGGTCTGGTCTTGGACTCGACTAGTCCTGGTCTCTGTCTTGTCTTGGACTCGGTCTTGTCTTGGACTCGACTAGTGTTGTCAAAAAACTCGGTACTTCGGTACCAAGTTGGTACTAAAAAAAATTAACGGTTACGGTACCAGCTTTTCTAGGTACCGAGTACCGGGTTCATCCGGTCCATTGACGCGCTGTCTGAAAGGTGCACCGTTGCGTGACTGCGTCCTCTTCATAAAAACACTGAGACATGGCGACCGGCGCTGCTAATGCGGTGGCTCTGAATCCACTTGTTGACAAGAAAGGAGGAAAGAGCCACATATGGAAATATTTTGAATTAGGCTAATGTCACGTTGCCATAAAGGGCCGTTTACATAGCACGCTTTTTGCGCGTGCAAATTTCAAATGTAGGCGCGCGGGAAGCGTTATAGAAGCGACGTGCGAGCTTGTTTTTCCATGCGCGCCACTGTTCATGGTTGCATAGCGGAGACACGGGAGAGCAAGCGCTTGTGGAAAGAACTAAGAAAGGAGAAAGCGGTGCAAACTGCGCTCTCCGTGATGACGAGGAAGTATCAGCAAAGAATTAATTGATTTCTAGCCCTTGCATTAGAAATCAGCTACAGGGTTCTCAACTTTTGAAGACATCAGGCAAGAGTGACATTTTTGGCAGTTTTGGATTACATAAAAGTACAGTTAAGTCAAATAAAACATGTTTCATCTCCTGTATAGTTTGGTAACACTACTATACCATTCATTAACATTACTTAATGTGTTATCTAACATCAACACATTGAGTGAACAATATATTTTTACAACATTAATTCATGTTTGTGAATGTTATTTAATACAAACACTTGATTGTTCATGTTTGTTCACTTCATTGTGCATTAAATCATGTTAACAGATAAAACTTTGGATTTTAAAAATGTATTAGTACATTTTTAAATTAACCCCAAGGAGAATAATTGCTACAGTATATAACTATTGTTTATTGTTAGGTCATTTTTATCTAATGTTATCTAACAAATAGAATCTTATTGTAAAGTGTTTTTAATACTACAGTTTCCATCTTTGTAACCGTGATATACACTTTAATATATGTAAATTTAATCTAAATTAAGCTTTGGTACCGAAATTGGTACCGAGAACCGTGGATTTTTACTGGTATTGGTACCGAATACTGAAATTTTGGTACCGTGACAACACTAGACTCGACTAGTCCTGGTCTCGGTCTTGTCTTGGACTCTGTCTTGTCTTGGACTCGATTAGTCCTGGTCTCGGTCTTGCCTTGGACTCGACTAGTCCTGGTCTCGGTCTTGTCTTGGACTCGGTCTTGTCTTGGACTCGACTAGTCCTGGTCTCGGTCTGGTCTTGGACTTGACTAGTCCTGGTCTCGGTCTGGTCTTGGACTCGACTAGTCCTGGTCTCGGCCTGGTCTTGGGACTCAAATAGTCCTGGTCTCGACTAGTCCTGATCTCGGTCTGGTCTTGGACTCGACTAGTCCTGGTCTTGGGCTCGACTAGTCCTGGTCTTGGGCTCGACTAGTCCTGGTCTTGGACTCGACTAGTCCTGGTCTTGGACTCGACTAGTCCTGGTCTTGGACTCGACTAGTCCTGGTCTTGGACTCGACTAGTCCTGGACTTGGACTCGACTAGTCCTGGTCTTGGACTCGACTAGTCCTGGTCTTGGACTCGACTAGTCCTGGTCTTGACTACTGCCCTACTGTAAACGGATCTGTTATACGTAGGTTTACTGTCCTGCCCTCAACAGGCACAGTGTGTATCAGTGCAATGCCAGTCAAAAAAGTTACATTTTGACTGTGCTCTCTGCAGATGTTCATTTGCTTTCTTTCTATAAGCTGTTTTTGATTGCGTTATATTATTATTATTTAATTGTGTATAAGAGTGGCTTTGCATGCTACTAATTATTCAGAATATGCGCAAGTCCACAAGCATTATTTGTGTATGAGAGCTGCTGGTACATAACTCTATATTTGGGATGGAAAATTGGAACATTTTGGAAAGATTACAAAATTTTCTCCAAAATTTACCTATAAATTCCCACCCCTAGTGTGGTGATTGTGGACCAGCTAATTCAAGTTTTTTTTCTCCATTCTGTCACTGATGGAGTTTGGGTTCCTGCCGCTGTCGCCTGTGTCGCCATTAGCTTTTGGCTTGATTAGTTAGAGACATTTCATTTTATAACAATATTATTACAACATTATTTTCCTGTTATCCCTGTAAAGCTGCTTTGAAATAATCTGTATTGTAAAAAGCGCTATATAAATAAGGGTTACTTGACTCCAGGATTACTAGAAACATCCAGACATGTGTTTTTGGTCTGGCTGGAGCTAAAACTGGCCGGTCATGGGCAGGATTGGAAGACTTGAGCTAGATTAAGTGCAATGAAATAAAACGTTCAGGTTTTTGTGGGTGGATGCCAGGGCATATGTGGTTGCTACCGTAAGTGGTTTGTAGGGTGTTGCTTGTTTAATGGAAGATTTTAAGAAAAATGTTGGGTTTTGTTTTATGTAACTATGTACTCATGCTAGCAATGCCAAGGTCATGGATTTCATTCCCAAGGAATGCAGGAAATGTGTACCATGAAAGCAATGTAATTCACTATGGATAAAAGCATGAATGTAAAATTGCTGGCCCAAGTCAAAAGAGCCCATCTCTATAATTTTCTTGTCTAAAGGTATGACTCAGGTTCCTCCTTTAAAGTAAAATGAGTCAATAAGCAATGGAATAAGTGATAGCACACTTTTCATCAACAAATGGCTTGATCTGAAATATCGTGTTCGAAGTCTGTTTGGTCAAATCCCCCAACCCTGCATATCTCCACAGGACCCACATCTTCTTAAATGTGTAAAAGACTCAATCAAACTTACTGGGTGGAAAAAGTTGATGCACATCACCCTCTGTGTCTCACAGTTCTACTATAAATGGATTTCTGTTGGAGAGGGTTACATAATGCACAAGAGAACGGCTTAAAACTGGCACTTAACCAATTTCCTTGTTAGACTACATGCAGTGATTCTTCAGACTTGCTATAGACATTTTCAGGCCTTCAATTGTCCAGTGAACAGGAAGACATCACGATAACCATCCGAGTGGGTGTGGAAAATGATAAACCAGGTCAAAATGTCAAGAGATACAACAAACAAATCTGCTTTTGTACACAAATAAAAACTCATAATAAATGCCACAATCACAACTATGCAGGAGCTGAGGACGGTTTGCTTTATTTAAAAGATATACGAACATTTATTTACAAGGAACAGATCTTCAAAAGGTATTTTTTTATGGATGGAGATTTGGCAATCGAGCAGTTGAGGTGAAGCAAAGTCGGCCTTATATGGTAAGATGAAGAGGAGACATTCGCTAGTTCAGACTTTTCTCTGTCACTGAAGTCATCAACTATTTTTACTGCCATCGAGATATTTTGCATTGTAATATTATTTTCCATGACAATTAAAGGGTTAGTTCAACCAAACAGGACAATTCTGTAATCTATTGCTACCCATCATGTTGTTGCAAACCTATTAGACTTTTGTTCATCTTAAAAACACAAATGACAATATTTTTTCCTTCCATTGAAAGTCCATTCCACCAAAACATGCTTGCTTGATGCAGGAGATCCAGTGAGGTTTGGGCTTCCGCCAAGCTATGCATGTTTGCTAATCAATGTTTGTGATGTGAATAAAAGCCTATATTAAATCGGTTCATCATATAAAGTGACTGTGTGTCTTCAGAAGACTTGGATTAAACCGCTCGATTCATACTTTTATGATGGTTTCATGAACTTTTCGAGGCTTGAAAGTCTTGGTGGAATGGACTCTCAATGGAGGGACAGAAGTCCCTCAGGTTTCATTAAAATAACTTGAAACTTGAAAATGTTACAGGGTTGGAACAACATGAGGGCGAGTAGACAATGACAGAATATTTGGTAACACTATTTTAAGGTGACGTAGTTAAACGTTACAACATGCACTTGCTATAGTATTAACAGGTAACTAAAGTAACTAACCCTATACCAAACCCTAACCCTATAGTAAGTACACGTAGTACTTATTTGAGTAAGTACAATGTAACTTGTAACACTTTACAATGTAAAGTGTAGCCGAATTTTCTTACATTTTTAAATTTGTCAATGTTAAAATACTTTGTATTGGTATAAAAAGGAATTATTCTGTTCGGTGTTGTCTGAGGTGCAGAAACTCAACCAATAACTGAGGAAAATGTCTCAATGCAAATAATAAATGGTCCTAAAAATTGGTTAAAAATGTAATGCAAAATACAATTTCTTTTCTTAAATTTTAAGGTCAAACATTTACTTTTAAATGCCCTTTATCTAGAGGTTACCACTGTAAAGCTGCTTTGAAACAATATGGATTGTGTAAAGCGCTATATAAATGAAGGTGTCTGAGTCCAGCAGGTGTGTCTGACTCTGGGTTACTCAGTTCCAGTGTGAGCTGCTGGTCCAGATGTGAACCATGGCTCTGGAGACGTCCCACACACATCTGAGTGTCACAACAACCCCCATGATGGAAAACACATGCGGAGCAGAGAGAGAGAGAGAGAGAGAGAGAGAGAGAGAGAGAGAGAGAGATAGAGAGAGATAGAGAGAGATAGAGGAGAGATAAGAGAGAGATAGAGAGAGATAGAGAGAGAGATAGAGATAGAGATAGAGATAGAGAGAGAGATAGAGAGAGATAGAGAGAGATAGAGAGAGATAGAGATAGAGATAGAGATAGAGATAGAGATAGAGAGAGAGAGAGAGAGAGAGAGAGAGAGGAGAGAGAGAGAGAGAGAGAGAGAGAGAGAGAGAGAGAGAGAGAGAGAGAGAGATCGGACAGATTCGATTGAGTTGCTAAAGCCACACCACAAAGAACTTCTTGTTTCATTGATTTCCCAGAAACGGCATCAGCTGTCTAACAGGGTCAGTGAAAACGACAAGGAAAAAGGAAAGGAAAAAACTTCCAGTCCCAAAAATCTGTAAGATTTAAAAGGACATCCAGCTCATAATCAATAGTGTTAGATAACAAACCCCATATCTCACTCCAATTACATTACTTTATATTAGTCCTACTTTATATTAGGTGTCTATTTGTATACTTTTTCTGCTTGGGTTTGGTGGTATGGGTAGGTTAAGGGTAGGTGTTGAGTCAACAGCATAATTACAGTTGTCAATTCCAGCAAATATTTACATGCAGGTTTTTTTTATACAAGTACAATGTAAAAACATGTATTTACACAATGAGTGCATCATATCAAATTATTAATTTAAAAATTACATAGTAATTAAAAACTATAAAGTGGGTCCATATGTGTCACGATTGCTTCTTATGTTAAATATATCTATATACCATATCATAAAGACACCGAAGGACATGATTTGCAATAACCACGATACTACTCTTCTGATATCTTTAAAAAAGAACATTTACATGTACATTTTTTTAGAGAAAATATGCGATAACATCATTAATGTGAATTGTTTTGCTCACAATACTCAGTGAAAATCTAATATTGTGACAGTAACTAATGTCTACAATTATGAACAATAGTAGGTTGAAACTCGATGACAATGTTCCCCAACTTTATGGGGTAAACTAAACAACATATTGAGCACAGGTTATTTCTAATATTTATTTTAAAGGCTAGATGAACATGGCATGTCTGTCAGCCAGACATAACTTTACAGATATTTGCAGCAAAACAATACAAATTATTAGATCAGACTTTCAGTTGTTGGTCATTGGCAAAAACAATACATTTAGTACCATTGAAAAATGAACATTCGCTCATCATTTACTCACACTCATGTCAATCCAAAACTAATTTTTGTCCATACAATGAAAGTCAATCTGGTCCAATGTCGTTTTGGATCCCATTGGCTTCCTTTATATGGAAGATAATAGTTTACACACTCGTCATAAAGGTTTGGAAAGACATGAGGGTGCGATGATGATGACAGAATTTGAATTGTCCCTGGAAATGGTTATCAAGGATCATTAAGTTTTTATAAGGGACATGATCACTGATCAGGCCAACAGACAATAATGACAATCAACAAGTATTAGCATGTAGCACAAATCATCTGTGGATCATTACCCTCTGCGGACAACAGAACAACACATGCTAGCCACAGCACTAGAACAACACCCTCATGCCTTTCATCATACTGTGGGTTTAGATTAGTGGCAGTGTGGGAAATGAGGGTCAATGAATGGTACATAATAAAACGAAAGACGTTTTGTGAATGAGAATGAGACTGTGGGATTTGAGTGGGCTGGATGTGGAAGAATTAAACGATTGGGTCAAGCTACTGGGCTGATTGGACTCCGGGAACTGGAGAAGGGAGTACTTACCCACCCGTGGGTCCAGTAAATGTGTCACTGGCACAGGACCCTTAAAGGAACATACTTGTACCTTATTTACCACTAAAAGGGACATACACCTAAAGGGTACATAATACAAAAAAACACTTTGTATGGGTAAAAAAAAGTACAAAATTGTCCTTTTAAGGGTAAGGCCCAGCGCCTAACTGTTGTGTGCAATCTTTTTATCTGACAGTGTAGTAGTTTTACTTTTACTTAGCCCTAAAATGAATAGTTTTTTGTGTTGATCTGGCCAGGGTCAAATAGCAGTGTCCAATATTATGACATATAATACAGACCAGTTTTCAAGACGTAATCAAATCCAAATTAATACAATTAATGGATGTGAAAAAACGAGTTATAAAATTTTCAAGAAAAGTTTAAATGTACTAACTTTTTCAATATGTCATGAGGTGTAACCAAGTAAAAAGTAATACAATTTACTTTAAAATACTTGCCTTGAAAAATATTTTTAATTATTATTTAATCAATGTCATTAAGTTTTTGGTAAGTTTTGGTGGCACATTTTACAACCTTGCTTTGTCATAAAAAAGTCAAATAAACAGGAGACATCTCTATGACAATTTATGAACCAAATTTAAAAACGTTTAAGATGTATATTCACTGTATGAATGAACTGCACTTTTTAATGTACATTTAAAATCACATCATTGACCCAAACCACACATTCATGCTGGGCTTAATTTCAGATTAACAGCTAAAAAAGCAGAACAGCTGCTTGTAAAACTGAGTGTGATGCAATATGTCCATTGTTATCAACTGCAAGGGGAAAAAGATACGGGACAAACTATAGAGTTCTAATAAGACTGGGAAAAGACTGGGAAAAACAGGACCTTAGGCATTAGAGTGTCAACTGTCCATTACCTATAATCCCTGAATATTGAGGGGGGCCGTGGTGAATACACACAACAGGTGAAGGCTCGAGCCGGGGGGAAATCTGTCGCCCCTCAAGTTCCCAGAGACTGGAAAAAGCCAGGGATAGAGGAAGAACACGGCATTGTGGGATTGTAGGGGCCAGGTCTGAGTCACGGCTTTCTATTGTGAGTCCACTGAACTTGTTCTAGTGAGCCAAAATGGATGACACAGCCATGTCAAAAAAAAAAAAACACACATAAAAAACACCGGTTGAGTCATCAGAGGATCGTGCAAGGCAGAAATGAATGGTTGCGTTTACAGAAGATCAGGGAGGAAATAAGGCCGTTTGAACGAGTGTAGCCGGTTGGCTTACACACACACACACACACACACACACACACACACACACACACACACACACACACTTCATTATTTCAGGCTGAGCAGCTTTATTCACATCCAGTGCGGTGAGATGTCATCGCCAGCGCTTCCTCACACTCATGATGCGTGCTACGGTCACACTAGAAACTGTTTGATATTTTTCACTGCAATACACACACACAGACACTGGACATGTTGTTTTGGGAGGTCAGTGTTTGTTTGGGAGTTTTTGTACTTCCTGTGACTGCAGACTGCAGTGTGTGGTGTGTACTGTAACTCTATACGCTGAGATACTCGGCGTCTACTGTATGTGATGGGAGTCTTTCTCCCGGCACACTCTTTCGTCTCGCTCGTATCCCCCCCACCCCCCTTCACTGGAATCTGTTTCTTGGCTGCCAACAAAGCAGAGGCACACCTTTTTTTCCATTTCATCACAAATCAGGATTTGGGGGGAGAAAAAAAGGCAAACAAAGACAGCACATTTGGAAGTCATTTAGAGTTGGAGCAGACTACATGCAGACACTAAACACACAGTGCCTCACATACAGTACGACAGCTTTAAAAGCCTGCAGATCTGTCAGCTAGGAGACTTTCTGCAGTAAATCAGACTTTGAGCCCTCAAAAGGAGTGCTGAGTGTGTGTGTGCTGTTATACACGCATGACAAATAGTGTTCAGGTCATAAACAAATACTTACAAATTGCTGGATGAAACACTTTGTTTGGTACCTAGCCCAAAGAGCTGACTAGATTTGTATATTCTTGAAGTAAATGCGCATGATGAGGGGTGAGTTCGACAACACTGGTTTAGCTGAGTGTACATCAGATACTGTGGTGCATTTTGGGATTGAATGAGTGCACTTAACCATGGTTTCAGCCACCACTACAAATGTCCGATCCCTCAAATAATGCCCTATAAAAGGGCGATTTCGAAAAACTTCTGATGGTTTTTAGCAGGTTTCATGGGTTATATGTGGTGTTATTCATGTATGGATTAAACTGCTTGATTCACATGGATTCATTTTACAACACCAATATGACCTTTTTGGATCTTTTAAGCTTTGGTTACTTGGACTTTCAATGGGGGGGACAGAAAGGAACCTCCAACGTTTCATTCATTTGGGTCTTAGATTATCTTATGGTCTACAACAGGAGAGTGAGTAAATGATGACAGAATTTACTTAAGACTCGAGCTGTTTAAATCTCTAACCCTAACATGAGTGTAATAATAGAGATGCTTGCCTTAGCACACACTAAAATCAACAGAAGAAATATATGCTAGCAGATCAGAGCTGTGATATTAGATGTGTGTGTGGGCCATCGAGCGTTGGGGCCAGATGATTGCAACAGCTCAAGAGAAGGTGTGTGTGTTCATGGGTGTTGGGCGTTCACACTCACGAGGTTGGGTTGAGAGAGGGCCATGGAGCGCTGCTGTATGTTGGCGTTAGTGGAGGCTTGATTGTGCAGACCCATCTGGGTCACCGAGGGGGTCAGGCCTTTCCTGGGGTCGTGCCATGTGGTGATCTTCTCAATGTGGCTGCACAAGAAAAACAGCAAATGCTCACGTTAAACACACTTCTGCAGAAGGGCATTTACAGCGTTCGGGAGGTCGAGAGAATCTGAACTACTCGGGATTTTGCATGTTGGGCATTTTAACCTGATCCTTCAATCTACTCCAAAACACATTTAGGAGGAACCCAACTATCTTTCAGAGGAAACCTTTTGATTTCTTGGTCGTGTCAGTGTTGGAGAAGCTCGCCAGAGGAACTAAAGGGACATGGTTATGGGGTAAAAAAATTAGATGGGAGAAAATAAATGTAATCAATGTGTTAAAGCTCACAAAATGGTACCTAACCTACAATTTTACAGAGCTAGATTTTGGTGAATGATGCTTGCCTGTGCTAACCCTGAGACAATGCTAGATTCAAATATGCTCTGAAGGCAACCCAATCTCATGAGAAAACGTAGTTATTTTATGAATTTGTACAAAAACAGGATAAAAAAAATCAACCAAAAAAAACTAAGCATGAAGGTCAACCCCTAAACCTTCAGAGCAAGTGCTGATCATACAAATGAGATCGCTCATTCTTAAGAATTCACCAAAACATAAAATTGTAATACATAACAGTAATAGTTGTAATAGCAGTAATTGTGGCTGGATCTGAACATCATCGTTTTGCTCAACCCTGATAATAACCCTGTATGTATCTAGTGGTCCTCCAGACCTGGATCAGCTTGTTCATGTGTGTTTGGGCACACCTGTCCTTCACCATCTTTCACTTTCCCTACACAAATATTGTGCTCACAAAATTCTTGAGTTCTTTGCGAGCAAACCAAGTCCCTTGGGGGAATGCAAAGGTTTTGCGAACTTGCAAATGTTAACTTACTCGGGGGAACGCAAACGTTTTTCAACCAAAAACAAAAGTTTTGCAAGCAAAGGCAAAAGTGTTGTGCGTGAGCGCAAAATTCCTTGAGGGAACACAAAAAAATTTGCAAGAGAATGCTGAATTTTGGATGTGAAACAATATTAGATGATGTCAATTTGGGTGACGGCATTTTGAACAGACAAATTTTAACTAAATACAACCAAGACAACGATATATGTTGCTACTTTAAGTCAGTTACTCCACAAAGCCAGATGCACACGTGTCTCTCTCCGGTGGTCTGATGTTACTCTAACTCTTGTGCTAAAGATGCACGAATCTGCTTTAAATGGTTGAACTCAAGGCATGGCTGGACTCAGCTCAGCTGTCGTAACCACACGCCTCTAAACGCCCAGCATGAACACGCGCTGTGATCGGTGACTCAAGGAACAGGTGTACTGTGTTTCCCTCAGCTCGCCACTCCTCTAGTGAACCCTTCAAAACTGCAGATCATGAAATTCTGGATCCTCTGCATTTTTTCAGGCAAGGCCAGGAGCGCCAGCCAGGCGGTTGCTGAAAGACAATCCCAGTGTTCCTCAGTCAGTAAACCAGTTTAGCGCTTCTTTCAGTACGGGGTGGGCTTTATTGTCTAGTTCAGGGGTGCTCAAACCGGCTCCAGGAGATCGGATCTCAACCTTGACTGGCATTTTCCACCTCGATGAGCTGGTTCAGGTGTGTTTCAATGGAATCGGAAATGAGCTCTGCAGGAATGTAGATCTGCAGGACACGGTCAATGATGAATGAAATTCAAGTCTTGTACAGCACTGGTTATGCTCCAAAATGTGGTTATCAGGAGACTCACAGGTTGATCACCTGCAAAGCTAAACGTTCAAATCTCATGTGAAAAAATGTCGTTTCTGCTCTGTATGAAAATTCAAGTTTGCTGAAATAAGACATGCGAAATCAAATGATGTGACCAATAGAAGATTGCAGTGTTACACTATAAACACAGCTTTAGATTTGTTATTATTTGTTATACACTGAATTTGAGCATGAAGTCATATCACTTCCATTGCATTTTACATTTTAAATGCAACCCAACATTAATTCTGCCCTTAATTCATCCTGGGAAGTTCTTAGTCACATATAAATAATAATAATATAAATATATTATTGCAATGTGAAAAATAATGAGGTTATTTCATCATTCTTAAGGTGCAACATTTTGGTGCAATTTTGTGGAAATTTTCCATTGTCAGTAGTGTAGTGATGTATGAACACAGCTCACACAGAAGTCACTCAAACCGAGTAGCGTTCTGTTGGTCAACATTACGAATTTGCATGTCCAGCTTGAGCACGAACAAAATCAGCGTTGGGAATGTTTTTCAGCCTCATGTGAAACGAAATGACTGGATTCCGCACACAAAATTTTGCTTAGCAATGGTGTATATAAATGTGACCAGACCTGCTGAAAATGTTTCTTCATGCAACACTGTCGTAGTATTTTTGACGAACTTGATTGATTAAAATAGTACAGAAAATATGCATAGTCAACAATCATACCTTAATTATGACCAGGCAATCAATATAAAAATCTGGGGCTAAAAGATGTATAGATTGTAACTGCAATCACATCATATTTTATAGCATGAATGCCTCGATGGCAGACACAGTTCTACATTTTCACGCTGGTGACATGGACACATTTTCCCCTCATTAACGTAAGCCTTGGTTGGTTACATTCTTTACGGATCTTTAAAAAAAAAAAGTTTTAATCTAAAATATATGCCTCATCAACTTCACCTGCTTGTTTGTACACTTGTAAACTGGACCAAACATGGCAGTTTGTGGCCAAATGAGTCACAACATACACAAAGCCTCAATCAGTGTGACTCACTGGAAGTGTTCTTGTTCCGCTGGGTAGACGATCTACTTCCTGCTGATGTCAGAACAGGACGACACGTGTCCATGCGCTGCTCTGACCCCTCGGCTCGTGTTTAAGATATATGAATATATGAGGAAGATTCTTTAATCAGGGGAACTTTTTAGTCCTGACAAGATTATTTTAAAAGTGCTAAAGTTTAAAGTTTTGTCCTTAAAAATCCTTCTAGTTAACTATTATTGTGTCTCTTTAATAAGCTGTTTGTATCATTTTTTGCAAATGTGAAATTTCTCAGAATATAAACCTTGAAGTAAGATATTTTAACATAACTCGTGTTTTTTAAACCTGACTATCAGTTGTGGTTTAAGAGACTCCAGTCAAGTCAAGTCATCCTCATTTATATAGCGCTTTTAACAATGTAGATTGTTTCAGCTGAGTAAAACACATTGACTGTGGTGTTAATTAACAGAGCTAGGAGGCTAGCTAGTTGTTTCAGATTTATGAAGGTCTTCGGGGTCTTGAAGGAGAGAAGGGATGGGCCCTCGGGGGTCTAAAGGAGAGAAGGAACGGGCCCTCTAGGGTCTTTGGGGTCTAAAGGAGAGAAGGGACGGGCCCTCTGGGGTCTGAGGGAGAGAAGGGACGGACCCTCTGGGGTCTGAGGGAGAGAAGGGACGGGCACTCTGGGTCTGAGGGAGAGAAGGGACGGACCCTCAGGGGTCTAAGGGAGAGAAGGGACGGACCCTCTGGGGTCTGAGGGAGAGAAGGGACGGGCACTCTGGGTCTGAGGGAGAGAAGGGACGGGCACTCTGGGGTCTGAGGGAGAGAAGGGACGGGCACTCTGGGTCTGAGGGAGAGAAGGGACGGGCCCTCTGGGGTCTGAGGGAGAGAAGGGACGGGCCCTCTGGGTCTGAAGGAGAGAAGGGACGGACCCTCAGGGGTCTGAGGGAGAGAAGCGACGGGCCCTCTGGGTCTGAGGGAGAGAAGGGACGGGCACTCTGGGTCTGAGGGAGAGAAGGGACGGGCACTCTGGGTCTGAGGGAGAGAAGGGACGGGCACTCTGGGGTCTGAGGGAGAGAAGCGACGGACCCTCAGGGGTCTGAGGGAGAGAAGCGACGGACCCTCTGGCTCTGAGGCAGAGAAGGGATGGGCACTCAGGGGTCTGAGGGAGAGAAGGGACGGGCCCTCTGGGTCTGAGGGAGAGAAGGGACGGGCACTCTGGGTCTGAGGGAGAGAAGGGACGGGCACTATGGGGTCTGAGGGAGAGAAGCGACGGACCCTCAGGGGTCTGAGGGAGAGAAGGGACGGGCACTCTGGGTATGAGGGAGAGAAGGGACGGGCCCTCTGGGTCTGAAGGAGAGAAGGGACGGGCCCTCTGGGTCTGAAGGAGAGAAGGGACGGACCCTCAGGGGTCTGAGGGAGAGAAGGGAGAAGGGACGGACCCTCAGGGGTCTGAGGGAGAGAAGGGACGGGCCCTCTGGGTCTGAGGGAGAGAAGGGACGTGCACTCATGGTCTGAGGGAGAGAAGGGACGGGCACTCTGGGTCTGAGGGAGAGGAAGGGACGGGCACTCTGGGGTCTGAGGGAGAGAAGCGACGGACCCTCAGGGGTCTGAGGGAGAGAAGGGACGGGCACTCTGGGGTCTGAGGGAGAGAAGGGACGGACCCTCAGGGGTCTGAAGGAAAGAAGGGACGGGCACTCTGGGTCTGAGGGAGAGAAGGGACGGGCACTCTGGGTCTGAAGGAGAGAAGGGACGGGCCCTCTGGGTCTGAAGGAGAGAAGGAACGGACCCTCAGGGGTCTGAGGGAGAGGAAGGGACGGGCCCTCTGGGTCTGAGGGAGAGAAGGGACGGACCCTCAGGGGTCTGAGGGAGAGAAGGGACGGACCCTCAGGGGTCTGAGGGAGAGAAGGGACGGGCACTCTGGGTCTGAGGGAGAGAAGGGACGGGCCCTCTGGGTCTGAAGGAGAGAAGGGACGGGCCCTCTGGGTCTGAAGGAGAGAAGGGACGGACCCTCAGGGGTCTGAGGGAGAGAAGGGATGGGCCCTCTGGGTCTGAGGGAGAGAAGGGACGGGCCCTCTGGGGTCTGAGGGAGAGAAGGGACGGGCCCTCTGGGTCTGAGGGAGAGAAGGGACGGACCCTCTGGGTCTGAGGGAGAGAAGGGACGGGCCCTCTGGGTCTGAGGGAGAGAAGGGATGGGCCCTTGGGGTCTGAAGGAGAGAAGGGACGGACCCGCAGGGGTCTGAGGGAGAGAAGGGACGGGCACTCTGGGTCTGAGGGAGAGAAGGGACGGACCCTCTGGGTCTGAGGGAGAGAAGGGACGGGCCCTCTGGGTCTGAGGGAGAGAAGGGATGGGCCCTTGGTGTCTGAAGGAGAGAAGGGACGGACCCGCAGGGGTCTGAGGGAGAGAAGGGACGTGTCTGGGTGAGGCAGCTGTCCTGCACCTGTGGGTTGGGCCCCTTAAAATTGAGGCCCATCTTCCCACACGCTATGTGCAACAGAAGAGCTGTTTAACAGCTTATTGTTAAAGCAAACAAATGTATTTACAATTGGTATTTGGCATAACAAAAAATAAGCTATAAGTGGTTAAATAAATGTAAGGGCTGCATGTTTTAAAGTAGTAACAAAGTGGTTTCAGAAGAGTTATCAATCAGCGAATACTGTGCATTTATGCCAAGCCTTTCTAGGTGTTTATATTGTAATATATTGTAGATGGTTGTAAGAGTGCATATTTCATTTTTTTAAGTACGTTTTAGAATTAGCAGGTGGCAACCCTTTAATAGTAAAGCACAGACATTTCAAATTAAGAGTCCATGTCTTATTTATAATTTAAAGTCTCACATTATGCATACATTTTTTTCTGATTGTTATTGTATTTTGGTTGGAATTTTATTGATATTTTAAACTGTATCTGGCATTTCAACAAACTCTCAGCTATTAAAAGAAGCCACAGGAAGGAAAGACTAAGAACATTATTAACACATACTATTCGTTGTACAGATTGTACTTGTATAAATCACAAAAATCTGTTTAAGTTATTATAATCTTGTTGTCTGCTTACTCTACAGTTCTTTAGTTTCTTCCTTTGTAAATACAACATTTAAAAGAGTCTATTAGCATAATTAACAATCAAATCAAAACCGATTTCCTAAAAATATTACGACCCGGACGAGCCCCCATGTTTGTACTTTTCCCTACCCAGTCTAAGGTTGAAAGATAGGGTTTATAGTTTTTCAGAAATTAGTTTCTGAACTAGTTTGGAAAAATAAAGCAGAGATTAAGAGGCACAGGGGTAGCTGACGCTTGGGTTCTCGCACGGCCATGTTTGTGTACGAGCCACATGCTGTTTGCAGAGGAAACACACACACACATCTCAAAGAAACAATGGCTTGGTGGTGGATTAGGGGTGACACACAGGCTGAAACAACACTGACACACACTCACAGTAGCCAGATGGACACAACACCTCTGAGCAGAGCTTCCCGCTCTTCCTGTTAGCGTGCTAGCTGTGGACAGACACACACACACACACACACACACACACACACACACACACACACACACACACACACACACACACACACACACACACACACACACACACACACACAAGTATAGTTCCAGTGCTTGTCATGGGCCAAGTCCATGTCAACAAACATGCTTACACTGCAGCAGTGATTGAATCTCCCTCAGTCTTGATTTAATCTCATCAATATATCTAAAGAGTGCCAATCCACAAGACT
Organism: Chrosomus eos; assembly: GCA_036326025.1. Lineage (NCBI taxonomy): Eukaryota > Metazoa > Chordata > Actinopteri > Cypriniformes > Leuciscidae > Chrosomus > Chrosomus eos. Next base: position 32,284,110 of record CM070838.1, read on the forward strand.
TCTGGGATTACTTTCCCAAGAAAATCCAGGATGTTTAAGGACAGCATCCAGAGCAATGAGCAAACATCTGAGATGGGGTTTAGACACGAGGGTCTCGCACACAAACAGCCTCAATTCATACAAATATGAAAAAATATTTGTTTTTACATTGCTATTTTAACATTTGACATAACATTTAAAATATTCAGTATATATTTTTTAAATAATTTTTAAAAAAAATGAGTGTAGAAGAAGAATCAGCTGTTGTGGCCATTGAGCTTACTGTAAACATCCCAGGTAATCTATATTAACATTTATCTATTATCCTTTGACATGTTCCAAGAAAATGGCGCAAAAAATATTGATGACTCATGTTGAACCACAGATTTAGTCCAATCAGATGCTCTCTAAAAAGAGATTGTCCCTAATGCGGCTGACTAGAAACAGTCTGTGATGTTACGAAAACCTATGAATTATTAATAGAAAACTGGGATGGTCTGTTTGATATGTCCTGTTTGAACAGATCCTCCTGGTGTGTGCTGGGATAGAGCAACTCTCACCCGCATGTGTTCAGCGTCCACAACACAACTGCAGGAATGTGAGTCTGTCTGTAGCCATAGTGATTTCAACACACTCCAGACGGAGCTGGCGCGACACCCCACACACACACACACACACACACACACACACACACACACACACACACACACACACACACACACACTTAAGAAAACAATCTGTGTTGGATATCTATAATATTTGAATCTACATGAGTGCAAAGACAATAGTTTTGTCAAATATGTTTTTGTCAACTATTATTCTGCATATTAATATATAGCCAAAAAGGTCACTGTCTGGATTTAAATAGGTAAAATCTTAAGAATCTGTGATTGGATTATTATTATAGTGACTATTATGTTTCTACTGTAGCATGCTAGGATTCATCAGGGTCAGATTGTGAAAGAATGGTTGGGAGGAGCACAGAGAATTATTTTTAAATAAACTCACTGAAAGTCTTGGGGATGTGCTGGAGGAGACTTTACAGAGTGCTGGACTCTTGCATTGGCAATACAAGATCTTGAGCAAAATAGTGATAGCAAAAAACGTTATAGTTGTGATGTTATAGAGGTGCTAAACGTTTGGTCAAGATCTTGTAGGATGTCTGAAGTGTTAGCAAACTGTTTGACTGATTGTTTTAACCTTTAGTGCAAACTGGAATCGAAGGAGAGCTTCTCTTTGTCTTTTCCACAAAACTCTTAAAAGCATCTCAAAGGTCATTTCATCTAAAGTCAAGTCACCTTTATTTATATAAAGCGCCTGTTACAATAAAGAGTGTTTCAAAGCAGCTTTACAGAGATAACTCTGTAAAATAAAAATAATAAAACAAATAATAACAAAGCTGAATTTATCATCATTACTCCAGTCTTCAGTGTCACATGATCCTTCAGAAATCACTATAATATGAGGATCTGATGCTCAAGAAACATTCATGATTATTATCAATGTTGAACACAGTTTTGCGGGACGGTTTTGTGCACGTCATTTTTTTCAGGATTCTTTGAAAGTTCAAGAGAAAAGCATTTAAATAAAAAAGAAATATTTTGCATTATTATACATGTCTTTACTGTCACTTTTGATCAATTTAATGCGTCCTTTCTGAAGAAAAGTATTAATTTCTTAAAAAATAAATCGTATTGGCGACCCCAAACTTTTGAACGGTAGTGTATATATGATGTCATCATCCAGCTCAGTTCAGTCCTCATATAATGGTGTGAATGCAGGAAGATCAATAATACTGTTGAATATTAAATGTTATATTGATGTAAAAGGTAATAATAAAAGCGTAGGACTGTAACTGCGGTTGAGTCGGTGTCCCAGCATGGCTCTGGGACGCTCTCCACCCAGCTGTGCTAATTGAAAACAGGAACAAAAGAAAAAGATCCACTTTCCCAATTACTGTGAGCTCGGGTTACTGGGGAATTCCTGCACTCCAGCACAAAGCCGGCGACTCCCAGCAGAGAAAGCAGTGTGACGGAGGGCCTGTCCGGAGAGACGGATGGCCGGGGGTCACATGGAGACTCCTGAAGGACACCAGCTGGATGGGCCGGGATCAGAAGTCTTCCATTGAATGTGGAAATGTGAGGGAGGGGCGCGCAGGAAAGGGAATGCGCCACTAATTATAGTCTCCAGATTACAGGAATAAAGCTGAGCTTGACATCTTCTGTGGAAACAGGGCAAGCCGAGGCTCGTGTGTGCAGGGACGGTCAGCAGTGCGGACCGTCAGGAAGATACAAGCACTAACAGTCAAGCGACTAGTAAAATCAGTTGCTACACTACAAGCTAATAGAACGTTGATTAATATATACAGAAAAAACTAGAGTAGTTATTTAAGAGAGGCAATATATTTAAAAGAAATCTGATGATATGAGCTTCTGTGGAATTAAAGCAGTATTACACAATTACATACTTTTTTTTAATATTCTTACCTGTATATAACTTTAAAGCGTCCACATATAAAGTATGTGACATTTTATTTTAAGGTGTCCTTGTTACAGTGTAGTTATACATTTAAATACTGAGTAATATTAATTAACTACATGTACTGATATAGGGTTAGGGTAGAATTGTGGTTTATGGTAAGTTGAATTCAATTATGCATAATTACTATAATAAGAGCATGTAACAAAGACACTGTAGTGTTCCCAAAATTCACAGCAATATCAAGTTTTACAGAAAGCAATGTAATAATGAGATAATAGATAATTAATAAAAGAATGAGCACTGAATATATTCTCAGGGATATATATTTATTTTTTACAAACAGATCAGTATTTATTTGCTAAAATGGCAAAGTTTTGCATTTTTAAATACATTTTTATTTTAATAGTTTTCAAATTTCTTTTTTAATTTTAGTTTTTTGTTTTTATTAGTTTGATTTATTTGAGTTTTAGTTTACTTTTTATATCTTCTTTTTAAGTTTTAGTAATAACAGTTATAGCAGAACTTGTGTGCGCAGACCAAACATGGACATTTAGATGTAAGATTAGGGACGCAAACACAGCGACACAAACTTAAAGTCCCCGTGAACCAGAGGTTGCGGAATTTTGGAAACGGAATCTTTGGAAACAGAATTTTGTAATTGGAATCTTGAATAGGGGGCGGGGCTTGACTCCATCCCTCGCTCACAGGAGACTGATGGTTCAGGATATTCAACCCAAGCCGTCACACTGACGTCATCATAGAGGGAAAGCCACTCCAGAGCGGAAGCACATTTTCAGATTTTGATTAAAGATTCCCACTTTTTTTTCTTTCTTCTGTGTATTAACTGGTTAATTGTTCACCGCCAGACTAGTAATGTGCAAATAGGGTCATTTCAGTAACTGTTGTTAGATTAGTTTTATTTAGAAAATTTTATATTATTTCCATTTATGTTTTTTGATGAATTGTTTCCTCTTAATTTCAGATTTCAATCATGAAAGTAAGCTGATTTTTGAACTGTTAATACTTCTATCTCAGCGTGTTGTGTGTTTGAACACCTCAAACAGATCTTCAGTCAGAGTGAGTTCAGGGAGGAGCGCTCAAGAAACCTGCTCAAAAAGACTCACTGCTTTTGAAATCACATTAAATGATCAGGGGTGTAAGAAAAAATCGATACACTTGAGTATCGCGATATTTTATTTTGCAATACTGTATCGATTTTCCAAAACGCAATATCGATTTTTTTTTTTTTTTTTTACAAGCAAAAGTATTCATGGGACCGTGGTTCCCGTTTATGTTGTGTTTAAATCCCTACCACTAGATGGCTATGCTGAGACGCACCACTAGTGTCATCCTATTTTGATTAATATATGCGCGAGGGAGAAAGAGCAAGACCATAGAAATCATGAGCAAGACAGCGCGCGTGTTGTTTGAAGAGTGCGCTCACGCGCGGCCGGGGCCTCTCTCTCTCTCTCTCTCTGCTCGTTTGCGCAGCAGTCATTCTACATCACTCACCGATCAAAAAGGGCTTTGGCGGGACACAAATTTGCTTTGGCGGTGCCAAAAAGCGGACGATCTGACGGGTTTTAGAAGATTAAATACAACCCGAAACTACAAAACAGACCCGGCCTTATTTGAGACCGGCCTTTATTTACCCAAACCTGTTGCCACACCAGGCGTGTAAAAGAGACATGCGTCTATTTGGGACTCGGCTATTATTTGAAGTTTTACGGTATGTTGTGTTGGATGTACCCTGTGTATTAATAATAGTGCAAGCATTTTTTTTAATGACATTGCACCTCAGTTTGCACCTTATGTGTTATGTATTAGCCTAGATGTCACAGATGTCACAGTCAGGGGCTGTATTTTCTTTAACTGACTATTTAGCTACATTTGTTCCTCAATGTTTCCTTTAGGAATCGTGTTCGTGTTTTTGCAACACAAAACGTGTTGGACGTAGCCTACCCTGTGTACTAGGAAAAGTGCAAGCATTTTTTTATTGACACATAATTATAATGATGAATAACATCACACATAATGTGTATGTGTTATGTATTGTGACAGGGGGTATGTATTTTCTTTTATTATGGCCTACTTGAGCATTAGGGCTGTCAAAATTGCTCAAAAATGACGTTCGAATATTCCCTCTAAAAAACCCACATATATTCGAACTATTCGAATATCTGGTTGCGCATTTTGTCAATGACGCGCATTACGTCAATATCAGGACAAATGAATACAAAGAGACACAACTATTTATATAGGTAGTTTATCTAAGTTTAAACATATTTGACAACGTATTAACTTACACAAAAACAAGTAAATCAATGGCCAAGACCGCAGACCTTACTCTCGCTCGCAGGCACTCTTTCTCTCTGTCTCGCTCGCACTCGCAGGCACTCTTTCTCTCTCGCTCGCTCGCACTCGCAGGCACTCTTTCTCTCTCGCTCGCTCGCACTCGCAGGCACTCTTTCTCTCTCGCTCGCTCGCACTCGCAGGCACTCTTTCTCTCTCGCTCGCTCGCACTCGCAGGCACTCTTTCTCTCTCGCTCGCTCGCACTCGCAGGCACTCTTTCTCTCTCGCTCGCTCTCTCGCCCTCACGCTCTCTGCGCATAACGGTTTAAATGAACAACAATACACAAATGTTGAGTGCTGATCAAGAGTTTTGTGCAAGCAATTTAAGGTCGCGACTCTTGTCCTAAATATAGCAGGCTTCATTCAGTGATTGAAACAAATATTATTAACATTAATTGAAGTTTTACAGTATATAGAACCGACATTGAACTCTCCGAGCAGCTCGTGCTGTGGTAAACTGATGCTACTATTTCGGGGACGTCTGGCCACGCCCCCTTGGCGGGCTCTGTATGATGTAATGCTAGCTCATTGGCGCACACGTCGGAGGCGCCGCGTCATTGGATGTGCAGTTGCCGCAGCACAGCCAATGAGTGAGCCAGACACTCACTGTGCTATCTGTGCAGCTGGAAAATGCGTTTTACATTTTAAGCTTCAGGATTTTGCCCCTCGCAAAGCAGACAGCCGCGCCTCTGCTACCGCGGGCGTGTTTTTCCACATGATTCGAATATTAATTTTCACCTTCGAATTTCTGTTTTTTAAAACTATTCGAATATATATTCGAATTTAGAATATTCGTTGACAGCCCTATTGAGCATATACAAATTTGCTCACTAAGAACCTGTGAACCACAACCCCAAACTGGCAGTTTGATTTTCTGTGTACTGAATTGTTTACCTAAAGTAAACTTGTTTGACTTTTGCACATCATGTCTTTTTTTTAAAAAATAATAATTTTTCTAAAATTATAATCCTACTTTAAAAAAAAAAAAAATCGCAATATATCGCCTTATGCACAGTATCGAAATATATTGCAATATATTGAATCGTGACCCATGTATCGTGATACGTATCGTATCGCCAGATTCTTGCCAATACACAGCCCTATAAATGATGTTAACAGCACTGAATTATAATTGTCTGTTAGCAGCATCAATAGATTTAGTTATTTACTTCTCAAAGTTTTTGCTTCTCAAACATCACAAAGTCTCGAGCGCTAACTTGACCATTGGAGGGAAAGGCTGGAGACAGCGCACGATAAATAGTTGCCGTGTTTGTGTGGAAACTGTCTCCAAAAATACTTCTTGAGCGAGTGTAAACGTGAAGCAGTCTTCCTCAGCTGTTGTGAAGGGCTGTGGGCGGCTCGTGGTGTCACTGGTTTGGACAACTGGCCCGTGAGTGTGGGAGTGAGCGGCGCGGCAGCTGCCATTGGGTGCGCTAACTTTAGACCTGGCAGCACTTTACAGTCACTCAACTGTGTACCAGCCATACAGAGATGATCTATAGAAAACAACAGAGTGCATTTATTGAGTGGACAGGTTGTGGTTGTGTCAGATCTACAGCTCAAACTACAGGTCTTAATACAGCGAGTCATGACTCCTGAGAGCAAAGCATTATGGGAAGTCTGGGAGGTGCTTGACCCTTAGCACACATAAGCGGTTCGTCATTGTTCAGCTTCACAACAGGAGTTAAACACATTAGCGATACAGTTAAGCATTCTGATGATTGCCTCCATGCTGGTGTTGAGACGCTGATGATGTCATTAGGGCAGTGCTGGATGTGTGTGTTGAGCAGCTCACACACTGATCCATCTCTTACAGCACAGATACTGAGTCTCTCATCAACACACACAACTCAGGGGTACCACTGGCCATCAAAGCCTGTGTGTGTGTGTGTGTGTGTGTGTGTGTGTGTGTGTGTGTGTGTGTGTGTGGTGTGTGTGTGTGTGTGTGTGTGTGTGTGTGTGTGTGTGTGTGTGTGTGTGTACACAGGAATACAGTATGTACAGTATAAAAATAAAAAAATAGCTAAATCAAGTATGTGTGCATGAGTGAGTGTGCGTGTCAGCGTGTGTTTGTGAGTGTGTGTGCATGAGTGAGTGTGAGTGTGTAAGTGAGTGTGTGTGTGTGTGTGTGTGCGCGTGTTTGTGAGATACAGTTTGTTTTCATTTAGTCAAATTTGATCATTTGGTGCTTTTAAACTGAAAATGTTTATAAAGGTGAATCCTAAAATAATATATTCTTGTCATAATTTACCACAATTATACCAATATATATATAATACAGCCGTTCAAACGTTTAAAAAAAAAAATCTTAATAACGTTCTTTGTAAAATTCACCCATAAACCTCAGTGATGTTAGTGGAAACGCCACTCAAACTCTACAGTTCTCACAAACCCTTTACAGATCACCACATCGATTAGCCACACAAAGACAGTTTCCTCGAGAATGTGTGTGTGTGTGTGTGTGTGTGTGTGGGTTGAAGGAATGCTGAGTTAAATTCAAGCTCAGCATCACCCTGACAACAACCCGTCACCCGTCACCCATTCCCACATCACACATTAACATATAAACACCCTCAAACCTGCAGTAACATCCTTATTTAACTTCATTCACTTCAGTCTGCTGTGTGTGTGTGTGTGTGTGTGTGTGTGTGTGTGTGTGTGTGTGTGTGTGTGTGTGTGTGTCTCATCACTGGACTGAGGTACCAACACATTTAGCTACACATTGGTGATGATGATATGGTGAAATATAACTCATCATAACTTGTTTAAGTGTGTGGATGGGACATGTGTCACCGTACAGATCCAGTGGCAGACGCTTGTAAAGACGGACACACTTTACAATAGTTTCATTAGTTAACATGAACTAACAATAAAACCTACTTCTACAGCATTCATTAATCTTAATGTTAATCTCAACAAACAAACTAACTAACATGAACATTTTAACCCAATTTAACCAAAACCTTTAACAAGTTTCACACCATTCTGATGAAGATCAAATATATATATATATATATATATATATATATATATATATATATATATATATATATATATATACAAATATTTATAAAGAATGAATAAAATAAATATGTACATATTTTGAATTACAAAAAAAGTCACAAATTATAATCTCACAAATATTTGGAAAAGACCAAAGTCCTTCCTTAGGCTAAAGGTCATGTTTGGTAAGATATCATTTAAATGTATATAGAATTAAGTGATGTTAAAATCAGTGCTCTTTGTTTTTGTAATTCCTCCATCTTGATCATGATATTAGTCAGTGGTGTAACTGGTTGTAGGTGTAACTCCACTGACAACAGAGCATGTGAGTCAAGGCAATTGAACTTCACTGAATTTATTTACTAAAATCCTACATTTATTCAAAGTGGCAAAATCATTCTAATTCTAAATCAAATTAAACCGTCTTTGGTTTTTATCTCGTAATGCCTTATGGGATTGCCTTGCCCATGAAGGATGCACGCAATTTTAAATGTTACCAAAAGTATCTAAAAACTAATACTTTGAACTGAGCTAATGACGTGAGAAAGAATAATGTTGCCTATTTTGTACTTTTTTGTTTTTTTGGTTGCAGTTGTTGAATGAAACAAATAAACGCTTTAGCATTTTTATTTAGTTTAACTTAAAGTTCTAAAACACAACAACTAATAAATAGAAATTTAAAACTAATAAAAGATTACTAAATCATTACTAAAAATTATTAAAATGAACTAAAGTAAATTAAAAACAGAAAATATAAAAAAAAAATCTAATTAAAATTATGAACAACAGTATTTGTATGATACTGAAATAACACTGCAGATTGTGACGGTGGCTTTGATTGTGTGTACAAAGCTGCACAATATCTCAATATAAACTCATAATCACACACTGATTCTCTAGAGCTGCACAATATATCAATATAAACTCAATCACACACTGATTATCTAGAGCTGCACAATATCTCAATATAAACTCATAATCACACACTGATTATCTAGAGCTGTACAATATCTCAATATAAACTCATAATCAAACACTGATTCTCTAGAGCTGTACAATATCTCAATATAAACTGAATCAAACACTGATTCTCTAGAGCTGCACAATATCTCAATATAAACTCATAATCAAACACTGATTCTCTAGAGCTGCACAATATCTCAATATAAACTCATAATCAAACACTGATTCTCTAGAGCTGTACAATATCTCAATATAAACTGAATCAAACACTGATTCTCTAGAGCTGCACAATATCTCAATATAAACTCATAATCAAACACTGATTCTCTAGAGCTGCACAATATCTCAAACTCATAATCAAACACTGATTATATAGAGCTGCACAATATCTCAAACTCATAATCAAACACTGATTATATAGAGCTGCACAATATCTCAAACTCATAATCAAACACTGATTCTCTAGAGCTGCACAATATCTCAAATATAAACTCATAATCACACACTGATTCTCTAGAGCTGCACAATATCTCAAACTCATAATCACACACTGATTCTCTAGAGCTGCACAATATCTCAAACTCATAATCACACACTGATTCTCTAGAGCTGCACAATATCTCAATATAAACTCATAATCAAACACTGATTCTCTAGAGCTGCACAATATCTCAATATAAACTCATAATCACACACCGATTCTCTAGAGCTGCACAATATCTCAAACTCATAATCAAACACTGATTCTCTAGAGCTGCACAATATCTCAATATAAACTCATAATCAAACACTGATTCTCTAGAGCTGCACAATATCTCAATATAAACTCATAATCAAACACTGATTCTCTAGAGCTGCACAATATCTCAATATAAACTCATAATCACACACTGATTCTCTAGAGCTGCACAATATCTCAATATAAACTCATAATCAAACACTGATTCTCTAGAGCTGCACAATATCTCAATATAAACTCATAATCAAACACTGATTCTCTAGAGCTGCACAATATCTCAATATAAACTCATAATCAAACACTGATTCTCTAGAGCTGCACAATATCTCAAACTCATAATCAAACACTGATTATATAGAGCTGCACAATATCTCAATATAAACTCATAATCAAACACTGATTCTCTAGAGCTGCACAATATCTCAATATAAACTCATAATCACACACTGATTCTCTAGAGCTGCACAATATATCAAACTCATGATCACACACTGATTCTCTAGAGCTGCACAATATCTCAAACTCATAATCACACACTGATTCTCTAGGGCTGCACAATATCTCAATATAAACTCATAATCACACACTGATTCTCTAGAGCTGCACAATATCTCAATATAAACTCATAATCACACACTGATTCTCTAGAGCTGCACAATATCTCAAATATAAACTCATAATCAAACACTGATTATCTAGAGCTGCACAATATCTCAAACTCATAATCACACACTGATTCTCTAGAGCTGCACAATATCTCAATATAAACTCATAATCAAACACTGATTATCTAGAGCTGCACAATATCTCAAACTCATAATCAAACACTGATTCTCTAGAGCTGCACAATATCTCAATATAAACTCATAATCAAACACTGATTCTCTAGAGCTGCACAATATCTCATATATAAACTCATAATCACACACTGATTCTCTAGAGCTGCACAATATCTCAAACTCATAATCAAACACTGATTCTCTAGAGCTGCACAATATCTCAATATAAACTCATAATCAAACACTGATTCTCTAGAGCTGCACAATATCTCAATATAAACTCATAATCACACACTGATTCTCTAGAGCTGCACAATATCTCAAACTCATAATCAAACACTGATTCTCTAGAGCTGCACAATATCTCAATATAAACTCATAATCACACACTGATTCTCTAGAGCTGCACAATATCTCAAACTCAAAAATCACACACTGATTCTCTAGAGCTGCACAATATCTCAATATAAACTCATAATCACACACTGATTCTCTAGAGCTGCACAATATCTCAATATAAACTCATAATCAAACACTGATTATCTAGAGCTGCACAATATCTCAAACTCATAATCACACACTGATTCTCTAGAGCTGCACAATATCTCAATATAAACTCATAATCAAACACTGATTATCTAGAGCTGCACAATATCTCAAACTCATAATCAAACACTGATTCTCTAGAGCTGCACAATATCTCAATATAAACTCATAATCAAACACTGATTCTCTAGAGCTGCACAATATCTCAATATAAACTCATAATCACACACTGATTCTCTAGAGCTGCACAATATCTCAAACTCATAATCAAACACTGATTCTCTAGAGCTGCACAATATCTCAATATAAACTCATAATCAAACACTGATTCTCTAGAGCTGCACAATATCTCAAACTCAATCAAACACTGATTATATAGAGCTGCACAATATCTCAAACTCATAATCACACACTGATTATCTAGAGCTGCACAATATCTCAAACTCATAATCACACACTGATTATATAGAGCTGCACAATATCTCAAACTCATAATCACACACTGATTATCTAGAGCTGCACAATATCTCAATATAAACTCATAATCAAACACTGATTCTCTAGAGCTGTACAATATCTCAATATAAACTCATAATCAAACACTGATTCTCTAGAGCTGCACAATATCTCAATATAAACTCATAATCACACACTGATTCTCTAGAGCTGCACAATATCTCAATATAAACTCATAATCAAACACTGATTCTCTAGAGCTGCACAATATCTCAATATAAACTCATAATCAAACACTGATTCTCTAGAGCTGCACAATATCTCAATATAAACTCATAATCACACACTGATTCTCTAGAGCTGCACAATATCTCAAACTCATAATCAAACACTGATTCTCTAGTAGTGTTGCACGGTGTACCTATCGGTACAATATCTCAATATAATACTTTCTTCAAAAGTATCGCGATACTCGGAAATTAAAAACGTCACGATACCTAAATTTATTAGTATCGATACTTTTTTCTCCTCACGCACGCAGCAGAAGAAGCTGCAGCTCTCATGTGACAAACACTACAGCGGAATTTTTGTCCCGCCAAAGTCTTATTTTGATCGGCGTGTGAGTAATGTAACTTACTTGCGCGTGTGACAGGGCGCATGTCTAACTGAGAGAGAGAGAGAGAGAAGAGAGAGAGAGAGAGAGAGAGAGAGAGAGAGAGAGGAGAGAGAGGAGAGAGGAGAGGAGAGAGAGAGAGAGAGAGAGAGAGACCTGCATGGTCGCGCGCGCACGCACTCTATCTGCGGAGCCAGGCGAAAGTAAACAAGGCTTCCGTCTCAAAACTAAGCGCTGTCTTGCTCTCTCCCACATATTAATCAAAATAAATCGACACGATGGTATGGTCTGAAAACTAAATTTTCATGTGGAGCATTCGGAGATTTGTTTTCCTGAATTACCGCTGGGTGTGAATTGTGCTAAAATATGTTGCCTTAATTATCTTCTCTGAAAAGCGCTCCGCACATTCAGCTGATATAAACCACACTTTAAAAAAACGAAAACAAACCTATCCAGTGATGATGTTTTCTGTGATGACACAAATCTTGTGGGATGTCCTAAACTGCGGGGATAATCACACAACGCGCACACGTCCGATAATGACACGTCCAATTCGCGAACTAATGACTCATTTGAACCGATTCGTTTTAATGAATGGTTTAAACAACTGATCTGTCCAACACTGAACTCACGAGACATCTGAATCGGTTTATAACTAATTGGTAACACTTTACAATAAGGTTTCATTTATTACATAAATTACATAAAAATACAGTTTGCTTACTCAAGTGTAAGCTTTAAAACAAATAAAACCACTTGTTAGCATGAGACTACTTTTTTCCACACACTGCTATCAGGAAGCGATAAGAGAATCGTTAAAGAATCGGATCGATTAGCAGAATCTTCAGTGGCATGGATATTGATAAAATCTTATCAGTTCCTGTTAACTCTTATGTTGCTTATGATAACTGAGATAATGGTGCTAAATTTATTATTTTTTTACCTTGAATGTCATTGCTCTAATTTATTTTTTATATTTTGTTCAAATGTTTAACATATCTGCTGTTCAAATGTTCATTTATTAGTGTGGTGTATGATTAGAATGTTGTCCCGGTTTTAAAATAAAGCACAGCAATGATATTTGAGAGTGTTTCTCCCTTTTCAGGAAAAGTATCGAAAAAGTATCGAAATCGCAATACTTGACTTGCATCGGTATCGAAACAATAATTTTGGTATCGTGACAACACTATTCTCTAGAGCTCCCAAAAATACTCTCAAATATAACTCATTAATCAAACTGCGCTTCATTCTGAAACCCACAGCGCATGTTTTTATCTGCCGGCGACCCGTCAAAATCAAAAGCTGTCACTGGGACAGTACCATTCAAAAGGGTCCTAATGTACCTTTGAGGGACTAATATGCTCTCTTTAGGTACAAAGGTGTACCTTTTGAAAAGGTACAGCCACAGTGACAGCTTTTGTACCCGCGAGTGTCCTGTTTTCCACCAATGGGAAGCATTCTTGTGTATGGAAGCTTGTTTTTGCCACTAGCCTATATCTCGCAATTATGTCATTTTCCTCTGAATTGTGCGATATAACCCCACAATAGCAATTTATAAAGTCAGAAAATCCTGTATAAACTCGCAATTGTGATAAAATTTTTGAAATGCGAGTTATATCTTAGAATTGTGACTGTCGTAATTCTGACTTTATATCTTGCAATTCTGACTTTATATCTCGCGATTCTGACTTTATATCTCGCAATTCTGACTTTATATCTCACAATTATGACTTTATATCTCGCAATTATGACTTTATATCTCGCAATTCTGACTTAATATCTCGCAATTCAGACTTAATATCTCACAATTCAGACTTATATCTCACAATTACGACTTTATATCTCACAATTCTGACTTTATATCTCGCAATTCTGACTTTATATCTCGCAATTCTGACTTTATCTCACAATTCTGACTTTATATCTCACAATTTGACTTTATATCTCGCAATTCTGACTTTATATCTCGCATTCTGACTTTATATCTCGCAATTCTGACTTTATATCTCGCAATTCTGACTTTATATCTCGCAATTATGACTTTATATCTCGCAATTATGACTTTATATCTCGCAATTCTGACTTTATATCTCACAATTATGACTTTATATCTACAATTATGACTTTATATCTCACAATTCTGACTTTATATCTCGCAATTCTGACTTTATATCTCGCAATTCAGACTTTATATCTCGCAATTCTGACTTTATATCTCGCAATTATGACTTTATATCTCGCAATTATGACTTTATATCTCGCAATTATGACTTTATATCTCGCAATTATGACTTTATATCTCACAATTCTCACTTATATATCTCGCAATTCTCAACTTTATATCTCGCAATTCTGACTTTATATCTCGCAATTCTGACTTTATATCTCGCAATTCTGACTTTATATCTCGCAATTCTGACTTTATATCTCGCAATTCGACTTTATATCTCGCAATTCTGACTTTATATCTCGCAATTATGACTTATATCTCGCAATTCTCACTTTATATCTCGCAATTCTGACTTTATTCTCGCAATTCTGACTTTATATCTCGCAATTCTGACTTTATATCTCGCAATTTAGACTTTATATCTCGCAATTATAACTTTATATCTCGCAATTATAACTTTATATCTCGCAATTCTGACTTTATATCTCGCAATTCTGACTTTATATCTCGCAATTCTGACTTTATATCTCGCAATTATGACTTTATATCTCGCAATTCTGACTTTATATCTCGCAATTCTGACTTTATATCTCGCAATTCTGACTTTATATCTCGCAATTCTGACTTTATATCTCGCAATTCTGACTTTATATCTCGCAATTCTGACTTTATATCTCGCAATTATGACTTAATATCTCGCAATTCTCACTTTATATCTCGCAATTCTGACTTTATTCTCGCAATTCTGACTTTATATCTCGCAATTCTGACTTTATATCTCGCAATTATAACTTTATATCTCGCAATTATAACTTTATATCTCGCAATTATAACTTTATATCTCGCAATTCTGACTTTATATCTCGCAATTCTGACTTTATATCTCACAATTATGACTTTATATCTCGCAATTATGACTTTATATCTCGCAATTCTCACTTTATATCTCGCAATTTCTGACTTTATATCTCGCAATTCTGACTTTATATCTCACAATTCTGACTTTATATCTCACAATTATGACTTTATATCTCGCAACTATGACTTTATATCTCGCAATTCTGACTTTATATCTCGCAACTATGACTTTATATCTCACAATTATGACTTTATATCTCGCAATTCTGACTTTATATCTCGCAATTCTGACTTTATATCTCGCAATTATGACTTTATATCTCGCAATTCTGACTTTATATCTCGCAATTCTGACTTTATATCTCGCAATTCTGACTTTATATCTCGCAATTCTGACTTTATATCTCGCAATTCTGACTTTATATCTCGCAATTCTGACTTTATATCTCGCAATTATGACTTAATATCTCGCAATTCTCACTTTATATCTCGCAATTCTGACTTTATTCTCGCAATTCTGACTTTATATCTCGCAATTCTGACTTTATATCTCGCAATTATAACTTTATATCTCGCAATTATAACTTTATATCTCGCAATTATAACTTTATATCTCGCAATTCTGACTTTATATCTCGCAATTCTGACTTTATATCTCACAATTATGACTTTATATCTCGCAATTATGACTTTATATCTCGCAATTCTCACTTTATATCTCGCAATTCTGACTTTATATCTCGCAATTCTGACTTTATATCTCACAATTCTGACTTTATATCTCACAATTATGACTTTATATCTCGCAACTATGACTTTATATCTCGCAATTCTGACTTTATATCTCGCAACTATGACTTTATATCTCACAATTATGACTTTATATCTCGCAATTCTGACTTTATATCTCACAATTATGACTTTATATCTCGCAATTATGACTTTATATCTCGCAACTATGACTTTATATCTCACAATTATGACTTTTATATCTCGCAATTCTGACTTTATATCTCGCAATTCTGACTTTATATCTCGCAATTCTGACTTTATATCTCGCAATTCTGACTTTATATCTCGCAATTCTGACTTTATATCTCGCAATTCTGACTTTATATCTCGCAATTATGACTTAATATCTCGCAATTCTCACTTTATATCTCGCAATTCTGACTTTATTCTCGCAATTCTGACTTTATATCTCGCAATTCTGACTTTATATCTCGCAATTATAACTTTATATCTCGCAATTATACTTATATCTCGCAATTAAATTTATCTCGCAATTTGACTTTATATCTCGCAATTCTGACTTTATATCTCACAATTTGACTTTATATCTCGCAATTATGACTTTATATCTCGCAATTCTCACTTTATATCTCGCAATTCTGACTTTATATCTCGCAATTCTGACTTTATATCTCACAATTCTGACTTTATATCTCACAATTATGACTTTATATCTCGCAATATGACTTTATATCTCGCAATTCTGACTTTATATCTCGCAACTATGACTTTATATCTCACAATTATGACTTTATATCTCGCAATTCTGACTTTATATCTCGCAATTCTGACTTTATATCTCGCAATTATGACTTTATATCTCGCAATTCTGACTTTATATCTCGCAATTCTGACTTTATATCTCGCAATTCTGACTTTATATCTCGCAATTCTGACTTTATATCTCGCAATTCTGACTTTATATCTCGCAATTCTGACTTTATATCTCGCAATTATGACTTAATATCTCGCAATTCTCACTTTATATCTCGCAATTCTGACTTTATTCTCGCAATTCTGACTTTATATCTCGCAATTCTGACTTTATATCTCGCAATTATAACTTTATATCTCGCAATTATAACTTTATATCTCGCAATTATAACTTTATATCTCGCAATTCTGACTTTATATCTCGCAATTCTGACTTTATATCTCACAATTATGACTTTATATCTCGCAATTATGACTTTATATCTCGCAATTCTCACTTTATATCTCGCAATTCTGACTTTATATCTCGCAATTCTGACTTTATATCTCACAATTCTGACTTTATATCTCACAATTATGACTTTATATCTCGCAACTATGACTTTATATCTCGCAATTCTGACTTTATATCTCGCAACTATGACTTTATATCTCACAATTATGACTTTATATCTCGCAATTCTGACTTTATATCTCACAATTATGACTTTATATCTCGCAATTATGACTTTATATCTCGCAACTATGACTTTATATCTCACAATTATGACTTTATATCTCGCAATTCTGACTTTATATCTTGCAATTCAGACTTTATATCTCGCAATTATGACTTTATATCTCACAATTCTGACTTTATATCTCGCAATTCAGACTTTATATCTCGCAATTATGACTTTATATCTCGCAATTATGACTTAATATCTCGCAATTCTCACTTTATATCTCGCAATTCAGACTTTATTCTCGCAATTCTGACTTTATATCTCGCAATTCTGACTTTATATCTCGCGATTCTGACTTTATATCTCGCAATTCTGACTTTATATCTCACAATTATGACTTTATATCTCGCAATTATGACTTTATATCTCGCAATTCTGACTTAATATCTCGCAATTCAGACTTAATATCTCACAATTCAGACTTTATATCTCACAATTACGACTTTATATCTCACAATTCTGACTTTATATCTCGCAATTCTGACTTTATATCTCGCAATTCTGACTTTATCTCACAATTCTGACTTTATATCTCGCAATTCTGACTTTATATCTCGCAATTATGACTTTATATCTCGCAATTATGACTTTATATCTCGCAATTATGACTTTATATCTCGCAATTATGACTTTATATCTCGCAATTATGACTTTATATCTCGCAATTATGACTTTATATCTCGCAATTATGACTTTATATCTCGCAATTATGACTTTATATCTCGCAATTATGACTTTATATCTCGCAATTATGACTTTATATCTCACAATTATGACTTTATATCTCGCAATTATGACTTTATATCTCGCAATTCTGACTTTATATCTCGCAATTCTGACTTTATATCTCACAATTATGACTTTATATCTCGCAATTCTGACTTTATATCTCGCAATTCTGACTTTATATCTCACAATTCTTACTTTATATCTCGCAATTCTGACTTTATATCTCGCAATTCTGACTTTATATCTCGCAATTCTCACTTTATATCTCACAATTCTGACTTTATATCTCGCAATTTGACTATATCTCGCAATTCTGACTTTATATCTCGCAATTCTGACTTTATATCTCGCAATTATGACTTTATATCTCGCAATTATGACTTTATATCTCGCAATTATGACTTTATATCTCGCAATTATGACTTTATATCTCGCAATTCTGACTTTATATCTCGCAATTCTGACTTTATATCTCACAATTATGACTTTATATCTCACAATTATGACTTTATATCTCACAATTCTGACTTTATATCTCGCAATTCTGACTTTATATCTCGCAATTCAGACTTTATATCTCGCAATTAAGACTTTATATCTCGCAATTATGACTTTATATCTCGCAATTATGACTTTATATCTCGCAATTATGACTTTATATCTCGCAATTATGACTTTATATCTCGCAATTCTCACTTTATATCTCACAATTCTGACTTTATATCTCGCAATTCTGACTTTATATCTCGCAATTATGACTTAATATCTCGCAATTCTCACTTTATATCTCGCAATTCTGACTTTATTCTCGCAATTCTGACTTTATATCTCGCAATTCTGACTTTATATCTCGCAATTATAACTTTATATCTCGCAATTATAACTTTATATCTCGCAATTATAACTTTATATCTCGCAATTCTGACTTTATATCTCGCAATTCTGACTTTATATCTCGCAATTCTGACTTTATATCTCACAATTATGACTTTATATCTCGCAATTATGACTTTATATCTCGCAATTCTCACTTTATATCTCGCAATTCTGACTTTATATCTCGCAATTCTGACTTTATATCTCACAATTCTGACTTTATATCTCACAATTATGACTTTATATCTCGCAACTATGACTTTATATCTCGCAATTCTGACTTTATATCTCGCAACTATGACTTTATATCTCACAATTATGACTTTATATCTCGCAATTCTGACTTTATATCTCACAATTATGACTTTATATCTCGCAATTATGACTTTATATCTCGCAACTATGACTTTATATCTCACAATTATGACTTTATATCTCGCAATTCTGACTTTATATCTTGCAATTCAGACTTTATATCTCGCAATTATGACTTTATATCTCACAATTCTGACTTTATATCTCGCAATTCAGACTTTATATCTCGCAATTCAGACTTTATATCTCACAATTATGACTTTATATCTCGCAATTATGACTTAATATCTCGCAATTCTCACTTTATATCTCGCAATTCAGACTTTATTCTCGCAATTCTGACTTTATATCTCGCAATTCTGACTTTATATCTCGCGATTCAGGCTTTATTTCTCTGGAAGCGGGCCAGAGCGTGTGCAAGTGTCCGTATGCCAGCCGACTGTACCCGGCCTGTGTGCCGTCAGTCAACTCTGCCATTCAATGAGGACGCAGGAACACAAAAGAGCGTTTGACACAAACTCCCGTCAGCTCATGACGGCACACAGCCGTCTTTCTCTTGTCTCAGAGTAAGTACAAATATAAAGACTGGACACATATTAGCCTAATGTCTGCTGAACAAAGCGCTCATTGTGGATAATCCTACAGGAGACATGGGAATGAACCCTGCTCTACACACAGAGACCTTTACATTCACTTCTCTCGCACTCAGCTCTCCACTGCTGAAAAACACAATCATCTTTTTTCATTTCTATTATTTTCTGTTCTTCTTTTTTTTAAGTCACTACACATCATTATTAACTAATTAGTTACATTAGGCATTTAACAAAGTTACTCTCATTATCAAGAACATGATCTTCATTCAATGTAAAACGCTGTTAGAACTCTTTGTATTTACATAAATGTATTGGATTAGTTTGAATGTTTTGATTAAAGAATGAAAAACTAAACTTTTCCTTGGAAAAATGTGCTAATGCAACATTTACAATAATAAACTTTGATATTGGCCTGAGAAAGCCAAGCCTGAAACTTTGAAGTAATTGTAAAAGCATAAATTGTGAAGAGAGAGAGAGAGAGAGAGAGAGAGAGAGAGAAAAGAGAGAGAGAGAGAGAGAGAGAGAGAGAGAGAGAGAGAGAGAGAGAGAGATTGACTTTTAAAACCCTTTTAATTTACCCCATTCTCCAAAACATTACAGAGCTAATATACAAAACACACACATAAAATAAAAAATATAAAATACAAGTCTAATTGGTAATTTTACCAATTAAAAAACAAATTTCCAAACTGACTCATTGTCACTAAAGCATCTCTCACGCCCCACCTCATTGTAAAAAAAGGTACATTATCAATTTGTTTGTAATATGCAAATTCAATAGCAACCCTAAATTCTACCAATGATTTGAAAAGAACCAACAAATCAACATCTTGAGCAGCATTTTTACATTGATGTGTTTTCAGGATTGCTAACTTGGCTTGACCCATTAAAAAATTGCCTAGCACACACTGTTCGCGCCATGACTGTTTGTACTTGCAACCAAAAATAAAAAGGGTGTTTGTAAAAGAAAAACCCAATTTCATTATTAGTAGTATAAGAGAGAGATTAAAAAGCTTGAACGTTTTAGGTTTGACGCAATTTTTAAAACTTGAGTTGAAAGTTGAAAGGATTTGAATTTGAAGTAGTTTCATGTTTGAATCAGTTTTAAAACCGCAAAAGATTGAAGTTTTTATCAAACTGACAAACTGCTTGCTATGTGGTTGCAAGGGTGTTGCTGGGTATTTTAAATAACTGGGATTTTTTAAATGGCAGATTTTTATTTTTAAAGGCCTGTTATTTCATGGATCCAGGATACTATCCTGAAAAAGTTCTTTTGGCCTTTGGAGTTCAAATATCCCACATCACCACATACTCTTCACCATATCTAGAGACTGGTGCGGTGGTATTTCAGTTAGCCTCATAGCTGGTTTGATTAGCATTGAGAGATGATCTTATGGAAAGTTCCCTATGCCGATCTCTAGGTATGAAGAAGGGTGTGTGATCATGTGGGATATTTTAATCCCAAAGGCCAAGGGAACTTTATCAGGATAGTATCCCGGATCCATGAAATAACTGGCCTTTATAAATTAAAATCTGCCTGCCTCTATGGGAGTTTAACATGGGGGTGCACTGACTTATGCACACTGTATTTAAGGAAGGACATTTATTCACTTATGATACATTATTCATTCACAAAGAAAATTGGTGTCCTTAAAAGGTTGGATTTTTCCTCATTTTTTCAATTAAGGCATGAAGATCAATTTCCAAAAGATGATTTTTTTTATTCCTCTTTTTAGTCAACTTTAACATGGGTGTGTTCACTTATGCTAAGCACTTTGTGTGTGTGTATATATAAAATATATTAATAAAATGTGCACTTATGCAAAAAAAACTGTGAGCGACATAGTAACATGTACAATAATCACATAGCCTAATGCTCTATATCACTCGTTCGGCACTCATTCTGAATTGGATTGGATTGGGAATTACTGAATTACTGGATGTCTGACATGTGACGAGCTGTTTCGAGCTGCTGCTGCGTTGTTGCATCTTCATGAAGAAAATGTTAAAAACGCTCATTTAAAGTTAAATGATGTGTAAAATGTTGTGTAAATAAAAAACTAAATAAAAGGTGCCAAAAACAAAATCCTGTAGGAAATTCCCACAATGCCAAATGTTGCCTCATTTATAAACCACCAACGAGAGGTGATCGATTATGATCAATAGAGCAGTAATGATGGATGAGGCTGTCAGAGACTGCAATAACACACTAAGCCACCGACACACAGCGACACACAGCTCCAGCGCTGTCCTGATGTGTGGGATTACTTCACTCCGGTGTCTCTGTGCCTGAAGGATAATCTGCTCCGGCATCGGCTAAACCTTCACTGCACAGCTATGCAGCTTTACCTGTTTTACTCTCAACACCTGCTCAATCACACACACACACACACAACCATTACATCTGCAGAACAACTACAGCTCTGCGGCTCCGGCTGTGCTCGTGTGTATTACAGGCTAAATACAAGTAGTGCTCAATATACAGCATTTGCGGCATTTTATTTTACAAAAGTCGATCATTGTTTTAATGATCACTCTTACAGTTGTTTTAGGGTGTATACTGTTTGTCACTGTCATGGAAACAAAGTTGTAAAACTGGAAATAGGTTTACACAGGAAAGATTATTTTCAAACTTAACACACCTATTGTTTAGTTCTGACACCTTATGATCTTCCATATAAAAAAAAAAAAAACGCAAAAATCTAACCTTTCATTGAAGTAAAAGATGTGAAAGTGTGTGTGTGGGGGGGTTCACATTTTTGTGTTGATTTTGATGTTTGGTTTGGATCATTGTCCTGATGGAAGATCCAACAATGCCTCATTATCAGATTTGTAGATTTCTGTTGGTATTTGCTGGAATCTGTAATACATGTATCTGAACAAGAAGTCCAGGACCTCCAGCAGAAAAATAGACCCACAACATTAAAGATCCAGCAGTTTATTTAACCGCGGGCATGGGGTACTTTTTATCCCTGTGTGACCCAAACACATCTGGTGGGTTTGCTGCCAAAAAGCTTTTTTTTTGTGTTGTTTGTTTTGTCTGACCACAGAATGAGGATGAGCGAGGAGGATTTTCCCTGAAACCCTCCCAAACAAATGAGGGTGATGTAGGGGTTATTTGATTTGGGGCTTTCTGACCCAATACTCAAGTAATCTCTGCAATTCTCCATCTGTGATCCTTGAAGAGTCTTTAGCCACTCAAACTCTCCTCCTCATCGTGCATTAACACAATATAGACACTCGTCCTCTTCCTGGCACGACTCATAGCATCTTTAGTTGAGTAGAACTTCTTAATTATTGCCCTGATGGTCATAATAGGGATTTTCAATGATTTAGCTATTTTCTTACAGCCACTTTCTATTTTGTGAAGCTCAATCTTTTGCTGCACATCAGGACTATATTCTTTAGTTTTACTCGTTGTGATGAATGATTGAGGGGATTTGGCTTTTTTTGTGTTTCCTTATATTTAAACTCCTGTAAAACAAGAAGTCATTGCTAGACACGTTCATGTTCCTACTCACCCTGGTGTGCATTTAAATATTAATGGGAATATACTTCAGAGATGTTTTACTCATAAAAACTTCTAGGGCTGCCAATAATCGTGTCCAACGTGTTTTGGAGAAAAGCCTGTGATTTTCCCCATACCTTTAATTATTTTACTTCAATGAAAGGTTAGATTTTTGCTAATTATTTGAATAAAAAAGGATAAACAATGCAGATTTATTTTTACTGCCACATTTGATCATATTTACCAGGGGTGCCAATAATTCTGACCACAACTGTAGCTATATTATGCTTTAGTATTTTAGTCAAAACACCAAAATAAGTGTACTTCTTTTAAACACGACAAAAGATTATTTAAACAATGATCTAACATGCACTTTAAAGTAAAACTTTTAATTTTACATTGCTACAACGTACACTTTTTAAGTGTTAAGAATCATATAAAAGAGTCTCTCTTTAAGTGGCCTTTTTCATTCATATTATCTGCAAAAGGTTTTCTAAAAACATACTTTTAAGATTTGAAGTACACTACAGGGCAACACAATCTAGCACACTTTCACAAGGGCTGTCTTCATATTTTGTCTCGAGTGTATCAAGAGACACACTGACCTTGTTACAAATATGCAGGGGAAAAAACTATTTATTCCATTGTCATAAAATAATCTTTCATGGCTGGTATGCCATAATATTTATGGTTAATACATTTTTCCAATTCTCTCGCCATTGGTAGCTATG
The DNA here is from genome assembly GCA_036326025.1 of Chrosomus eos. Classification (NCBI taxonomy): domain Eukaryota; kingdom Metazoa; phylum Chordata; class Actinopteri; order Cypriniformes; family Leuciscidae; genus Chrosomus; species Chrosomus eos. The sequence continues at coordinate 32,308,033 of CM070838.1, forward strand.
GCAAAAAGCGTTAACGTTGGACCCTGATGGCACCGGACTCAAAACCAGTTTAGAAACTTTGACGGTTGCATGTTAAATGGTCTGTCAAATCCGATTAAACTCAAAGAAAATAACCCCTGGGAACGCTCTCGCTGCTCTTTATGATACAGATTCCTGGGCCGCCGCATAAAGGCATTGCTCTCCTGGAATGTGTATTCTTTGGAGGAGACACTTGGAGCTAATTTGACTCTTTTCTCTCCTCCTCTAGTCATACACCTTCTTGCTGGTGACGTGGAGAGAGGAATGCATGGCCGAGATCAGACGCATGCCAGACTCTTCGTGAGTGCCTGCCCTGACGGACAATGAGCATCACGCTTAAGTGAAGTCCCAGCAATGCATCACACGAGACGGGGCGACGCTGCTGTGAATCAGGGGCCGGCCCATGCTGATGTGGCCCTCCTCCCCGGGCCCCCGATCGACTCCAAAACAAATGCGACCACCCTCGCTGCTGAATGAAACGGCCCTGGTGGAGCAGTGCTGAAAACAATACATCCACATAACTGAGGGAGAGACAAAACCTCAGTGAGAGGGAGGAGTCTGTCACAGACTCTGTCAACAAGTCCAGAAGGGGGTGGAGCCTCGCTTAGCCACGCCCCCTCATGGGTGAATACGCCCACGACACAGTGGGTGGTGTTCGGATAGAGACTCAAACACACACAACACATTTTCCAAAGCAGTCAGCTCATGCACATGCTTTCCGTCCAATATAACAGGGACTTTGTGACTATAAAAAGACACATTCAGAGTTTCTAACTGAATGTAAACAGCTGCTGAACAACAAAACGCAAGCAACCATGCTCGTTATGACAGTCAACATAACTTATTCATTATACAATACTTAACTTATTCATATCCCGAGAGCAGAATATCACAGAGACATGGTGGTGGGTTCTTACAAAGCTTTGTAGATAAATGAGACTCACCCAGCCGACATTGCATGGTGGGGCCAATGTTGTAGATATGTTTGTCCAAGGGTCCCATGTTGGCCCTGAATTGTTCTCAGTTTGGGCATTAAATGGGTTTGTCCATGGGTTCCAATGCTTTATTTCAAGACATTGTTTTTGTGTTCTTAAGCATCTCAATGCAAGCCTCCATTGTTCATTTCAAAATGTCATTTTAGAGCTAGTAACGGAAACTTGAGCCACTGACTAATGCAGTTAATAGGAGAGAGAGAGAAGAGATTGATTGATTGATTGATTGATTGATTGATTGATTGATTGATTGATTGATTGATTGATTGATTGATTGATTGATTGATTGATTGATTGATTGATTGACAGACACTGTGTCTCTCAACAGTGTTCGGCAGCAGTGTCTCTACTAATAGCGAAGCTGTAAGTTTAACTGCTTCAAAAACAGCCATGTTACCAAACCGATATTGAGTAATGTAATCATCAAGTCCCACGACTTTATCAATTAAATAGATTTGCATAAAAGCTACATTACATATACATTACACTACTTAGAAAAAGTTTCTCCGAGTTTGTGTCTGTATGTGTGAGGGAGAAAGACCAGGAGAAACAAAGCATAAAACATAATTTTGAGTGAAAAACATGGAAATATGTTGTCATTTTTACCCTATTGTTTGATATATTTGCTTGGTCAGTATCTTTGAAATAAATTAAATCATTAGTGAAGTGATCTGGAATCGTAACGCGGTCAAGACCTGTCAGGAACTACTTTACCTGCAGTTAATATGCAATCAAGTATCTAATATTATTTCAATGTACATGCATATTATTTCCACAATAAGTACTCTTTTTAGCAGTATGGTAAAGTTTATAGGGTTTAGAAGTATAAAGGGTATAGAAGTATGATCATAAAAATTCTGTCATAATCAAACTATTAGCCTACCCGCCATTTTCATATTTTAATGATTATAAGGCATTTAATAGCTTCTGTTTTCGTTCATATTTTCATTACAAACTTACAAGACAAGCTAAAGGCTATGTATTAATTTATATTATGAAAAGAAAGTTGAACAAAGACTGTGCGTCACTTTTCAGTTTTCATCTTGAACAGCTGACGAGGATCGTGAGTGAACGCGATCATCCCTTCCTCTCTACGTTACAGAACGAAATAAACATGAATGAACATCAGAAAATATCTTGAAAGATACAGTATAACTTATAGAAATCAGTATCACGTGTCATGTAATCGAGCAATCAGTGTTGCAAACAATGTCGCGTAACATTATACCTCAGAAAATCAATTTGTTGACCAGAAACTTGAAAGACAAATAACACGAGTGGAGAATTTTGCTAAATATAAGCACCATAATACATTACATAATCATATATTATCCTGTTCTTTAATATTTAATGCATGTTCGACGAATGAATCCGTCAAGATTTTATGACAGTCACCATTATAAACACACAAAAGGGATAAGACACTTAATTATGTAAGTATAACAAAACTAAAATGGCCGCTCAACTGTGTAATCAAACGCGCCGACTCCCTCGATTGACGGCTTCAGATTTTTCCGTCACTTTCCGTCATAAACTCTGTCAATATGACGGAAAGTTTTCAGTTAACGCGACTTCTGGTATAAACATTGCTAGACATCTGCTTTTGTCTTCCACAGTTTGGAATGTCATATGGGTAACTAAATATAAATTAGTAGAAAAATATTTTTTGAGTGTAATATAAGAAGTTTTGAGTGTCTACGGTGAGAACTGTGCAGCTCAAGCACAGATTTACAGGGATTTTTTGCTCTTATGGAAACACACTGTCAGACAGCAGGTGTCAAAACCTATTTTTTAGGTACGTAATTCTTATTTGCCTTGTTTTTCTTCTGAAATGCTCTTTGAAGTGCGTAACGTGTGTTTATTGTTTTTACTGTGCCCGCAGCGTCCCACAGCCATTATTCTCACGAACTAAAGGAAATGAGCAGCTCCACATCCTGCAGACAGAGCCATCGCTTTCAACTGCGTACTGGAGACGAGGAAAACACTGGAAAATACCTCTCAGAGGGCAACAGTGCACGCAGACATAACATCCACGCAGAAACAATCACGGCTAAGCACTACGAAAACACTTCAAACGCTCCAAAGTAGAGGAATGGCTGCAATAATAACTCAAAATCCTCTGGAAAAGTGAATAAAATACAGGTTTTAAATTTGCCTTAGCAAACAACACAAATGAAGAAGCGTCCAGCAGCTTTTGGGGTCGTAGTTTAGGTCACTCTCTGAGATACGAGGGCCGTGTGCACAGAAATCTCCCATCCTCCCCTGCTAAAGGGTTACAGATGTCTTCCCAGAAGGGGATGTGTCTGTTGACGGTCAGCAACGCTTGTGTACGAGAGCCACTGAAGGGCCACAAACCTGCTGCTTTATTTAAACGTCGTAAAACACTTTGGCATGGAGCTCAGAGGAGCGGCGCTGTACACAAAGCAGTCTCTGTCCAAACACTTTCAGACTCGATCTGGCATTAAACGCTAAATAAAACGCATCTGGACTGATCTGTGCAGAAGAGCCTAGTTAACTTAGTCACTTTCTTTGCTCTCTTGCCAGGCGAACATTAATACAATTAAAGCCCTGACTGCAGAAATGCACTCTTATCTGCTTGATAAGACCGTCCATGGAGAGAATCAACCATTTAAAGGGGTTCTTTGTTTTTAAATGTTTAAAGTGATGGCATCGTGGCGTTAGTTACGTCTCCGCATCACAAAAAAAAGGTAAATAAGCCTGAATGTGTTGACACTAGTGAAATTTCATAGGCAAGAAAGGTCTGTTGTCAATAGTGTAGAGAAGTATGAAGCTCACGCACACACAAGTCACTTTCAAACCAAGCAGTTTTCTTTTGGTCAACTTAAACCTGTTGCGAAATCTGTGTGGGCAAATCTTCTGAAATTACCAAATGTATGGATTTCTATTAAAATGACTGGATTTCGCCCACAAAAACAAAGACTTATGCTTGTTGTAAATGGTTCCCTTGTGTTCTTGCACCTTCAAATGATGGTTGCATTAAACTCGAACAGGTTTTACTCACAAAACTAGCTATAAACATGTCCACAATGTATTTTAACTACTTTAGCTAGATTCTCCTCACACTGTAGTTGACCTTTTTAAGGACATGAACATCCACAAACAGTGTTTCCTTGTGGTAATGCGGAGAATGTGTCAAATAATTTGAGTACTTGAGTAGCTTTATGAATTGCATTACACCTTTTGGAATAGACAGATGTAAAATCAAGCTTGTTCGGCACAATTTCCGCATGTCATTTGCATGTTCAGACCAAATGCGAAATAAACGGCAGATAATAATAATAATAATTCGTTACATATAGTGCTTTCCTAGCGCTTTACATGGAAGGGGGAATCTCCTCAACCAGGATAGTTAGATGCACATCTAGTTAGAAACATAGATGTGCTGAATAAACATGCAATCTTACTCTCTGACAGTAGGTGGCGCTTATAGAAAAGTAGACGCACAGAAATATATTTCATTCATTAAAATTGTCATTTCTGACGGCCTGTTCACACAAAGTGACAATAATTTTGTGTGACAAACATTTTACTTTGAAAGATGTTCACAGTGAAACACACATCTGCATGCCATCAATCACTTTTCCACCGCAAAAAAAAAAACTGGCCAATTAATAAGCTTTGCGCTTTTGGTCACATGTTGTTGAATAAAATTTTGACTTGGTTGCAATCACAAACTATTTTGTTAAGCAACAGTGAATAGCAGAGGAAGAGTTTGAAACGTATTCTCTGTACTGTTGTTTTTGGTGTTGTTTGATAAAAACACCATCACGAATACATTAGAAAACATGTAAACCGTTTGATTTCTTGACAAGAGTGTGTGAGAAATAGAAAGTTGCGCAGTGCTTTGTAAAATTGGGAAATTCTGCTTTTCTATAAACGCCACCTACTGGCATAGAGTAACTTTGCATTATCAGTCAGTTTGTTATTTTTATGCATTTGTCTGAACAGAAAAATTGCATCCGACTGTATTTTCACATTGGTCTGACCAGGCCTTCCATCAAGTCCATTAAAAAAAAAAAGTTGTGGACGTTCATGTTGGTCTAAACTAAGTGTGTTAACAACCGTTCGTTCTAATTAAAATGATTATCTCACCTAATTTTCCCACCAAACTTTAGCCTTTAGTGAACAGGCCTTCAGAAACACACAGGAGACTGTCTACTGTCTGTTTAAAGATCACGCTTCAAACAAAGGCAGAAGAACACAGTCTAGTCCATAAATACCAGATGTTTTTATGTCCTGGATATGTGTGAGTGAGCGCAGAAGCCCCATCAGCTGCTGCCGTGTGTGAAGCGCACATCCAGTGTTATTGTAGACCAGCTTACTGAGCACTTCATAACACTGGCCTTTGTCTGAAAACACCACAACACCACCGACTGTTTCACGCAGCAGCACCATGTGCTCGAGTTACTGAGTTACAAATAAAGCGCATTATAACACAGAGTAGTATGTGTAGTTTAATACACTTTCTGAATAAAACATGAGTGCTGCATGTTGTGAGGTGGTTACTTAATAGTCCACATCAACTTTTGTGAAAACTTTTTCTTTCTTTTTTAACTTTCTCATGATGGATGATGTTTTATGTAGCCGATATGACAGACTTGCGCTGCACACGTTGTATTTTCTAAACTGTATTTTCCTTTTTGAAGGGATTTCAATCATATAACAAAGCATCATGATGAACATCTGAAGTGTCTCAGCTGAAGGAAATAATACAGTATTTACCGGCTTTTATATATCGGCCATCTTCTTATCATGCCGATAACGATAACATTAAAAACGAGCAGCATTTGAGCGGGGTTCAAGCATTTAACCCCTTTAAGCACATAAGCATTAAAGCTGTTAAATTTTATTTAGAAAGCATTTAACCACTGACATGATAGATGGAAAAGACCATTTAGAGCCAATTTACCATAGGAAATACATGGTATTTAAGCTTTTTAGCAGTTATAGCGCCACCTATGGTCCGATCTCCATAAAACTGTGCATGCTTGTTCAAAATGTTATGTCACACATGCTCACCAATTTTTGTGAAGTTCTGACTTTTCCTTTAGGATTTATAATCTTTTAAATGTATTTTGCCACAGACCATTTTCTAAATGACCCATTTATAGCCAACCAAATGCAAAATGTCAACTTTTTTTTCCGATAATGATTGATCTAGAGAGTCGAGAGAATTGCCCTAGACTGGTTTGGTTCCGATCGGGTGAAAAACCAGGGACTAGTTCGCAAAAGTATGTTTTGGACAAAATTCGACATAGCAGAAAGTTGTTCCTGGATAAATCGAAAGATATGGAGATATGCATATTGTCCGTCTTGAGCCAAGGGTCACAGTGGTGTAAAAACTTGATTCTAAGTCAAACGGTCTAGGAGTTATGAGCAATTTAGTACTTTTGGTTGCTGTAGCGCCACCTATGGGCCAACCGGGGTCATACTCTGATAGGTTCTCCCCAAATTGAGGCCTACCATCTGGCCAGGTTTCAAGTCTCTAGCACTGCACGATCACTTTTACAAATCCTTACAATTACAATAGAGTTTCAGCACTTTGAGCTTGAACCCCTAATTAACATTTAGCGGCCGATACCGATATGGGGGCTGATATATCGTGCATCCCAACTTATTACAGAAATGATTTACTTTAGAAGAATGCATTTCAGTGCCACAGTTTCAGACACATAACTGCATGTTAATTGCAATTCAATTAAAATGTATTATAGTTTAAATGTATATTACATAGAATGAGCTGAACTTGAGTGTTTTTTTACCAACTTAAGTAGGACTCTTTATCTTTACATGTAATTTCGGTCTTTGAAATATTGTTAAAGTTACTGCTGAATGTACTGGCAAGCCTACTTTAATGTCATTTCTATTGAAAATTGTAAGTCGTGTATTTAACTTTATCTGTAATTACACTTTTGTAATGAGGAAGTTGCAATTAAGTACATTTAAAATATATTAACATAGTCTAATAACACTACAGTTAAAATTAAAAGCAAGAACAAAATGAGAGTACGACTTTAAAGCAAGACAAAAGATCATTAAAACAATGATTTAAAATGTATTTAAAGTAAATCTTTCAATGTGACTATAGCAAAGTGCACTTTTTAAAAGTGTGTTAAGAAAAATAGTCTGCCCTTTAAATACAATTATTGATATTATACTATCTGCCATTACGGTTTCACAAAATATATACTTAAAAGATTTGAAGTACACAAGTGTACAATATAGTTAAGTGCACTTCTTTTTAATGAGTCTTCAAGACGTTCTCTATAAAAACTGTAAGTTTGACATTTTGTGATGCATCATTCATAATTAATGTTGCTAGTATCCAGCCAGTAAAGATCAAATTCTTTAGACTAGATTAGTCTGAGTGAACTGACATTTCATTGCAGCAAGAGACTCGTTTGTTTACAAGTTTATAAAGTCTCTTTTATCTTCATTTATTTATTTCATCTCTACAAAGACACTGGTGTTCAGCGCTCAACACACACCATTTCCTTCCAGTTTAACAGCTTTAATACAGTTTATATCAGCGAGTCACGCAAGGCCCTGAAGTGTTTCTGGAAAAAAATCAGTGCTACAAAGAGACGTTTGTGTCTGTATGGCAGCTTTCTGTGGAGAAGAGCGAGCCAGCATCAGACGACAGGAAAACCCTCCGGCCTCCGTCCCGTGCCACGCGAGTCCAGTCTCCAGGAACACATGCCGTGTCTGCAACACACACCTGATGCATTTAATGCCGTCTCTGGTACACAGTTCCTGCAGACTGGGCTCAAACCTCTGCTTGACACAGCACATCTGGACTTCAATAACAGCAGAACGGGATTGTGTTTAATAAACCAACCAGTTGCTACAGCAGAAGCGTTTAGTTTACAGAGTGAAATGTTCCTCCGGCTCATTTCAAACGCTGGTTATACATCACACTTACTGCTATGAGTTTATTTAGCAATATCAAACGCTAGTCAAACTCCTAATCATTACCTCAGCGTGTTATTTAAAGACGCGCAGCTTTGTTTGATGCGTTGACGTGATTTTCACTGAAACAGGAGCTGAGGCGGGGCATATTGAGTGGCTCCTCCCCATTTTCATACAGTGTTTTGTTTCCCTCACAGACTGTGAGACGTACTTGACGGCAGCGAATCAGAGTGCTGATGATACGCTGGATTTGATAGATAGGCTAAGCCCCTCCTCTTCCGGTCGATCACCATCGGACCTTATTTCGGAAAAATATTGTATGCTAGTCAATGGCGAGAGACAACAAATATTTGGATCTCGTTTGAATTGTGCCCTGAATTACACATATGATGTTTGTCAATTTAAAAGATACATTTTAAAGTCAAGAAAGTCTCAGTTTGATGTAAAACTGTTGAGGTGTAAGACTGTGAAAATACATCATTACAAAGACTACAAACCCAAAAGGCGCGCATGTGACGTCATACCTTTTTTCTCAATGACTAACTTTACTGAAGCTAACTTTACTGAAGCTAAGCTAACTTTACTGAAGCTAAAGCTAACTTTACTGAAGCTAAAGCTAACTTTACTGAAGCTAAAGCTAACTTTACTGAAAAGCTAAAGCTAACTTTACTGAAAAGCTAAAGCTAACTTTACTGAAGCTAAAGCTAACTTTACTGAAGCTAAAGCTAACTTTACTGAAGCTAACTTTACTAAAGCTAACTTTACTGAAAAGCTAAAGCTAACTTTACTGAAGCTAACTTTACTAAAGCTAACTTTACTGAAAAGCTAAAGCTAACTTTACTGAAAAGCTAACTTTACTGAAAAGCTAAAGCTAACTTTACTGAAGCTAACTTTACTGAAGCTAAAGCTAACTTTACTGAAGCGCCAAAGCTAACTTTACTGAAGCTAAAGCTAACTTTACTAAAAAGTTAAAGCTAACTTTACTGAAAAGCTAAAGCTAACTTTACTGAAGCTAAAGCTAACTTTACTGAAGCTAAAGCTAACTTTACTGAAGTTAACTTTACTGAAGCTAAAGCTAACTTTACTGAAGCTAACGTCTGTCATTTTCTCTATAGTCGGACATTAAAATCCTAACGTTACGCCGTCATCCCTGTGTGTTTATTGCCAGACTGCACACACACACACACACACACACACACACACACAAGCTTGGTGACGTACTAGTGCGAGACGAGAGATGTAGTTCATCGAGTGATTTCCACATAAAACTAAATGTAACTCTTCTGTTTTATGACAAACTGTGACTTTCTTGGCTTTCATAATTATTTTTTAAATGGACAAACATCATATGTGTAATTCAGGACACAGTTCAGACGGAATAAAAAGATAAGTTGTCTCTCGCCATTGACTACCATATTTTTTCCGAAATAAGATCCCATGAGCCGGAAGCGGAGGGGCGGGGCTTATGCTCTCTGTAGTAGAAGTGTGACTAAATTCTAGCCATTTAATTTTTAATCAATGTACAGTTGAAAAACAGGATAGAACTCGAGTGTTTGAGCAACTGAACACACACGTTGCTCTGTGACGTGTCAACGCTCGCTTCGGCCAGGGGGTGTTTATAGCAGAGGGGGCGGAGCTTCAGATTCTAGAGAGCGTTTTGATTGGACAGAAGATGTGATGAGAAGCTGAAGTCTGCGATGATGTCATAAAAATGTGATTAAGTGAGAGACTTAATGCTTATCTCCTAAATGCAGATGTTGTCATTGTTTTGAAACACACCAGATTATTCATAACATACTCATACTAAAAGCTAAAAAACTTAAATTATGGTTTCAGGGGGTCTTTGTGCCATTTTCATTTATATGGGTCAATCTCACCAAACCTGTCAAGAAATGGTTAAATTTCACTATAAATTAGAGATTAAATGAGATTTTTTTTTTTTTTTAAATACAGAAATAACATTTTGGGTAAAGACATGTTTCCATTTAAAGTTGCGAATTTAACTTGTGCATAAAATTGGAATATGGCATAAAACATTTGTGAATACGGCAGTGTTTCCTTCTAATATGTTCAAGAGAACAAAATCGTCACTTCCTGGGAAACTGGAACAAAATATTCATCAGTAATAAAACTGTAGGTTTCTGCACTCGGCTCTTTTCCCTCCATCATAAACGAGTGTGTCTCAGAGCGTCAGACGAAACTCAATAAACACTGTCATGATCTCTAGCGTTGGGATGCTGGTGTGTGTGAACACACTCGTGTGTGTGTGAGACGCTTCTGGAAGGAATTAAACCAAATCATTCTGGTCACACACTTCGACTCCGGCGTTTCAGAAACACCAAACCAACATCTGAGATGCTGCGATGTGATTGGTCCTTATTTACGTCCAATGAGATTTTATTTTGCATTGGGACCTTATTTTCCCTCAGTTCTCATCGCTGTAATGTAAAAATATCTTTTTTAAATTGTAAAATCTATGTTTTTATTGCAGTGACAGTATAAACATTTAAATTTATTATGACTATTCTAACGAGAATTTGAGGGAAATGTGTGTATTTGTCATGACAACCGTCACAATGTAAAAAACAATATTCCTGTAAAGGCTTAATTGTCTCTATGAAAAAACAAAATTTGACATTCGTGTATCTCTCATGAATCCAGCAAAAGAAAGCAAGTATTTCAGAAAGATGTGAGCTGGCAGTGATCACTTATTCACAGCTTATCTTCAACATCCGGCCAGCAAAAGCCTGAAGGGAAGACATTCTCCTGCTTTGCATGGCATCAAAAGCAAGCATAATTACAGACTTAAATTCTTTGCCTGACTTCACTTTAGATCAAAGCTGCGTTGGTGTATTTGTTTTAGAGCAATAACGGTAAAAAAATAAACCACTTGCTGAAAGATTCAGGAGGCGATCCTTTATTTTCTCCCTGTGTAGTGAAGTTGGGTTACAGTCTCGCTTTAGTCAATCATTTTATCCCTTAAAACTCATCTTTGATCAGCAAAATTACATATTTAAACGTTTTTTTCCTTTCAAAAATAAAATATCTTGAATGTAACTCGACACCCTTGCCTCATTTAGTATGCGCAGTTCTATGAATATGCAAATGAGCCCCGCCTCCACTCACTCACTCACTCAGAGATCCACTGGTTGACGATCACACGTTGATCTGATTGGTTACTGTAGTTTGTGACGTCAGAAACACCAGCGATTTCAAAGCGTGTTTTTGAGACTGTCTTTGGTTCACTGCAGTTTTAAGCAGAAAATACTCAGCAATGCTGTCGACTTATGAATTTACACATGATTTCTCTTAAAGTATATTAAAAACACCACATACACATATAAACAACATTAAAAGCTGGATTTCCAACACAGTGGGACTTTAACCATTCGAGAATTTGCACACTTACTAGTTTTTTTTTTCAGTATTTTTGAATCACTATTTTCCATGAATATACTGTGATGCAAATCTTTTTTTAATTAAATTAGTTTTTATTTGTTGTTTGATTGGTGCTGACACTCAAAACTGCATATTTAATGCATTTTACTGTAATTTCGAATGAATTTGTACTAAAAAATTAGAAAAAAGTAAGACCATCAGTGGGCAGATCGTAAGCAGATCATACGAAAAAGTACGTGAGATTGTACGAATTTCATACGAATTAGCCACCAACTCAAACCGTTACGAAATTTGGTTATAAAAACGTGTTGCTTCTCTTTGTGATCAAACAACTCAATAATCTCTGCACTGAGACGCTCAAGCTGGCGTGTCTTGAATTGCAAGTCGTAACAAAGATATCAAGAAAAATGTTTAGGCAGAAAGAGGGGGGTCATGTGACGCTGGAAAGAGATACGCGTTCCCTAATAGTGTGTGTGTGGGGGGGGGGGGGGGGGTGAACGACAACCAACAGCTGCAACAATCCAGAGAAGAAGAAGAAGACATATCAGTCTCTCACACTGACAACAATGTTCACGTCCCGAGCCTCAACACACTAGTGTATCATCATCCGCACACACTGACTCTCAGCGCGCATCACACACAGCCTGGTGTAATTGCAGGGTGTGTGTGTGTCCGCTCACTGAATGTGTGGCAAGCCCTGGCACGCTTTATCCCGAGTCTCTCACAGAGAGTTTCAGGTGAGACACAGACAAGAGCCCAACACTATCTGAAGTGTGTGAATACATGATCATGTGGAAGTCGCTGTGGATAAAATGATTAAATGTAGATGATCAAACCATCTGTGAAGTTACGAAACCGCATTTATAAGTATTTCCACATTTCTAATCTTTAAACTTCAGTGAGTGTATCACGGTTCCCACAAAAATATGAAGCAGCACAACTGTTTTTAACACTGATAATAATCATAGATGTTTCTTGAGAGATAATTAATCATATTATAGTGATTTCTGAAGGATCATGTGACTCTGAAGACTGGAGTAATGATGTGATAAATTCAGCTTTAATCACAGGAATAAATTACACTTTACTATATATTCACATAGAAAACAGCTGTTTTACATTGAAATAATATTTCACAATATTACTGTTTTTACTGTATTTTTAATCAATTAAATGCAGAAAAGACAAAAAAAAAAACATAATTACCCCAAACTTTTGACCGGTTTTGTATTTAAGGCCATGTCCACACTAATACGTTTTCGTTTGAAAACGTATATTTTTTTCTCTCCGTTTTGGCCTTCCGTCCACACTGAAACGGCGTTTTAAGTCAACGAAAACGTAGCTTTTGGAAAACGCTCTCCAAAGTGGATAAATTTGAAAACTCCGTTTTCGCGTTGTAGTGTGGACTGTGAAGCCGGAGGTATTTGAAAACGATGACGTAAGTTTAGTCATGTGATCCATGTTGTACCAATAGATGTTTACCTGATGTTTACCAGTATTGTGCCTGTTATGTGCTATTCACTTTCACACTGTTGCTAAAATATGTTACTTTGCACACTCTTCATATCACAGTACTGCACAGATGACAGAAAATGTACTCACATTTGCTGTCCTGCGGCAAACAGGAGAGCAGTCGCGTTTTAGACCAAACATATGGTGACTGAGTGCGACCTGGACGCATCAGTGAATGGTGAGATATTTTGCTAAATAAAATTATCATGTTAGAAGAATTGCGCGATACCTTTCTTTATTTTTCCATCTGTCAGTGAGCTTTTGTGAGGTTTCACGCATGCGCAGTAAGGTGAATTTATAAGTTTCTCATCCACACTGAAACGTCTGAAAACGCCTGAAAACGCTAGTGTGGACGGAGAGCGTTTTTAAACGAAAACTCCGTTTTCAAATGTATCCGGATTAATTTGGACGTAGCCTAAGCCCAAAAATGGCTTGCATACAGCAATGAAAAATGCGAATAATAAAGTATTAACCATATAATCAGGCATAGTATATTGCAAAAAAATATCAAAATAAATAAGCGAATCAACTTTTAAATCATTTGTTGTTGACATCGATGTGTCTGTTATTTATGCATTAACAAAACTGTCAATATTCCCCTCGTATGCCATTTTGGGCCTACGCACAGTTATTACATGTCTTGCCACATTGTTTCCCGTGTAAAATCTGGATAATGCAAAAGCACTGATTTAACAGCCATAAATCCACACAAACAGGATCAATACAACACAGAGAACAGACGCACACAGAGGCTTATTTGTTTTAACATGTAGGTGAGAACTGATGTTGCTCTCTAGTGTCAGCAAATAAGATTTGGACGCATTAAAGCGTGTGTGTGTGTCCTGAACACAGGGTGTGATCTGAGTTAATCTCAGCTAGTGGACGTCCCACCGGGCCGATGACTGAATCAGATAACACCGGTGTCCCCAGGGCCACAGAAGAATAGCCGGCTCATTCCTGAAGTCAAAACACACATTTACATTGAGACACACTGAGATATGCTAAACACATCCTTATCAAGCTGAGAAAGAGCCTTGATCACAGGCTGGCGGTGTGAAGCATGCGTTACAGGACCGGGTGTTTCTGTCTCTCTGATCCACGCCCAGATACCAGTGTGTGTGTGTGTGTGTGTGTGTGTGTGGTGTGTGTGTGTGTGTGTGTGTGTGTGTGTGTGTGTGTGTGTGTGTGTGTGTGTGTGTGTTTCAGACCCACGCCTTCAGCTTTAGTGTGTGCACAGGTCAAAATGAAAGCTAAACGCTGTAGACTGCAGAGATTTCAGCGGTGTGTGAACGCCGCGCACTGATTCGGATCAGAAACCGGTTTAGAGATCACAACCTGTTGCCCTTTAAATAACACACTGATGATGTTTCGAGATGAATCATCAACAACAGATGTAAATAAAGTTAAATTAAGCAATTTTATAAATAAACCAAGTCAATTAAGTATGTATATATATTCATTTACTTGGTTTATTTATAAAATTGCCATTTTTACGCCTAAACGCCTGGATTTTTTACATTTTAAACCCAACAGTTGAAACAACCCATTATTTTTACACTACCGTTCAAAAGTTTGGGGTCAATACAATTTATTTTATTTTTTTAAAGAAATTAATACTTTTCTCCAGAAAGGACGCATTTAATTGATCAAAAGTGACAGTAAAGACATTTATAATAATCCCAAAATATTTATTTTTTAATTAAATGCTTTTCTCTTGAACTTTCAAAGAATCCTGACAAAAAAACTTAAGCCCAGTTTGCACAAAAATATGAAGCTGCAAAACTGTTTTCAACTGTGATAATAATCATAAATGTTTCTTGATCATCAGATCATCATATTATAGTGATTTCTGAAGGATCATGTGACACTGAAGACTGGAGTAATGATGATAAATTCAGCTTTGATCACAGAAATAAATTACACTTTACTATATATTCACATCTGAAAACAGCTGATTTACATTGAAATAATATTTCACAATATTACTGGGTTTGTTTTGTATTTTTAATCAAATAAATGCAGCCTTGGTGAACAGAAGAGACTTCTTTTAAAAACATTAAAAATCTTACCGACCCCAAACTTTTGAACAGCAGTGTATATATACCTAATTTACTTGGTTTATTTATAAAATTAATAAACACTGTTATATACCCAAACTGTTGGGTATACATTTGTAAAATTTAGGCGTCCATTTTTGATCGTTGAAACAACCCAATATTTTTGCCTAACCGTTCTACATAACGTACCTTAATTTAGTACTTCATTTATTTATAAAATTGCTTTATATCACTTTATTTACATTTGGGTTTTACATTGTTGTTATTGTTTTCTTTTTCCCCCTCAAACATGAGTAGAACAACCCAGTATTTTGTGTGTGGGGTTGTGTGTGTGTGTTGTGTGTGTGTGTGTGGGTGTGTGTGTGTGTGTGTTGTGTGTGTGTGTGTGTGTGTGTGTGTGTGTGTGTGTGTTGGTGTGGGGTGTGTTGTAACGTGAACTGATTTATGTGCGAGTTAATGTAAACTGTGTGTGCTGGAATCTCTGTGGAGAAGAGCCGTGAATAATAATTAATATGGCACTCACTTGAGAAAGTACTTCTGTCCGTTGGGGGTGTAGGCCATCTCCCAGCCCGGGGGTAGCGGCAGCTCCTCGGCCACGTCGAAGGACTGGTGTCGGATGTGCGAGTGGTGTCGAGCGGGGTTCGGGACGCCCAGCGCGCCCGCGGGCAGCTGCAGCGACGCCGGGGAGGAGTGCGAGCGGACGTGCGTCGCCTGGAGCCGCGGGGGGAGGCCGCCCGAGTCCGTGCTGGACTGCCGAGAGTGCGAGCCCGAGTCCGGCTCCTTGAAGAACGACTCGGGCAGATGCTTGTTCCTCCAGGAGCTGCTGATCTTGGGGTTCATGACGGAGTTGAAGAGAGCCTCCAGGTCCGTGTCAAGGTCTTTGGCGACATGGATGACCTGCTGGCCCGGTAACGGCTGGAGAGGGTTGCCGCTCATCGTGTGTCAAACAATAACAAACAAGACGAAAGTATTGGATAAAAAATGGCCTGTGAAAATCCTGTAGGAACTTCTTTGGTTAGGCCTGTTTTTTTTTTCTTTTCTTTTCCTTCTTTGGTAAAAGTTGTTTCGCTCGGCTTTAAAAGCTTTTAAAAGTATTTAAAAAGTTGTCATAAAGCTAGAGGAGTGTATGTCATGTTGTCCCGCATTGAGTGTTTTTTCTTTCCCGGAGATTATTCCTCCTGCGCTCCGTAACTTTCCTGCGTCCGCTGGCGGAGTTTCTGTCCCGATGGAAAGTTTGTAAACTCAACTTCTTTCTCTCTCTCTCTCTCTCTCTCTCTCTCTCTCTCTCTCTCTCTCTCTCTCTGCGCGAATCCTGTGTCAGCTCATGAATATTCAACGACTCTGGAACTCATGAATATTTAATTTTCCCTGTTTCGTTCATAACAGCAACAATGGACTATCAGTGGATTATGGAATTAACAACTCCACAAATAAACTTTTTTTTAAATTGTATTGTTGCTGTAATGATATTCGAAACCAACTTTTTATTATTTATTTATTTATTTTTACAAAAAAAAAAAAAAAAAAAAAACATAATCTGTCAATTATCTAAATATTTTATTGTAATCCGTTAAATTAGTAATTTCAATATACTGTTTTACTACTATGCTATATTAAAACTATAAATATATATAGCCTATTCATATTTTATGTTAAATATTAATTAGGCTATACGTTTTAATACAATTTTAAACAACACACTGAAAATAAATAATAGCCTACATATTATGTTTATAATAAATATGACATATTATGCATTTAATCATCAACTTGTTAGTTCAAAGCAATTTAAAATATTACAAAACACCTAACATTTTTATCCAGAATTCCCAAATTTATAATACAATGTATTAAATATTGTAATATATTAATGTTATTTAATCTATTAACTCATACCTTAAAATAGTTGTTGTGTTTTTAATGAGTGAATTAAAATCAAATAAAATATTATGCCTTGGCAAAAAATATGCCTTGGCAACTAATAATATAAGTTAAAGTGCTGAAGTTACTAAAACTGAAATAAAAAAAAAAAAGCAAAACAGAAAGCACATGAAAATCTAATAAAAAATTACTAAACATAAAATAAATTAAAATATACTAAAATAAGTTTTAAAAAAGGCTAAAAGAATAATTAAAAATTCAAATAAAATGAATAGAAATTTTTTAAAGTTTATTGAACAAATTATTCAGGAATTATTTGTAATTATACTGTAAACCTTTTTTTATTGCAGTTTCACATGTAATGTATTACATAATGTAATAATATGATATACTTAATGTATAAGTTATATAATGTATTAAATATTTTGTGTTATGATTCTTTTATTTATAGGTTTCTTGTGGACACTTTGCAGCGTAAAGCACTAATAAACAAAGCAATACAAAGACACAAACATATAATTATTTAACAATACAAATCAATCAATCAAATTAATAAAAGCTATTCAAAATAAATGAGTTTTAAACTGGGAAATAGAATCCAACTAGTGAATATTCCATTATTCCGGCGCAGAACTGCTGAAAACCCTCACGCAATATTGTGTAGCTTTTGTTCTCTTACGAGAGGTTCTCTCGTATTGCGTAAGCTAGCTTACGCTACGGAAAGATTCCATCTTTCTGAGAAATTGAAGCCAAAAATTATCCTATAATTTTGTATCCATTGTCAACGCAGTTCAGCTGCAGCAGACCATGAGAAGGCTAGCTAGCCGCTCATTGGTTCGCTCACGGAGAACTGCTTAAGCCTATGAGGGAGCGCGGATGAACCCGCGACCAATGAGAGTCTGACTCGCTCTCCCTACGTCACCGCCCCCGAAGCGGGCGTGGACGAGGCTATAAATACCCCGAATAGGCTGAATAAAATCTGATTTTTCATCCTTCAGCGACGCACCTGCATCTGCTGATCCTGAGAGAGAAGCCGCCGTCGTTTGAAAAGGCACCTTCTAGCGAGCGTTTGGGAGACTGAGGAAGCCGGCCGTCTTCGCCACCTTCAGCCGTCCTGTGAGCTAGCGCCATCCGACGGATTGTATCCTTTATACTAAAATGCTTCCTATATATTGTTGTATCTAAAAGAGCGAGCGTCTTTTTCAAGATGTCTCGTAAATTTTCTGGCGGCTTTTGCGCGCTCCCCTCGAGGCTGGGGACCGCCACCTCTTCTGCGCTCTCTGCCTCGGATTGGAGCACGCCGAGCTCGCCCCCGCTGTGGCGGCTGCGAGCTCTGCGAAACTATGCCATTGTTGACCCCGCGGGCTCGACTTCGGCCACTAAGATGCGTCCGTGCCGCCTCTGACTTCGCCGCGGAGAAAGAAACGCCGCTCTCAGAGGCCGCCGGACCCCCAGCCGGAAGCGTTCATCCCGCCGGAGCCTCTCGCTCCCGCTCTCCATCTCCGCCGCTTCCGGACATACAGCTGCCGCCGAGTGGCCGCTCTGTTGCCTCCGTTGACGCCGCGGACACCAAGGAGACATGTTCGCTTCTCGCTTCAGACGGTGAGGATTGGTCCGATTCTCACGCCTCCTCGGCCCGAGAATCAACCGGGACCCGCGCAGCTACTTCCACCAGCGTTCGACTCCCGCCGCTAAACGGGCTGCGCCCTTTCTGCCTGATCTGCACGCAGAACTCACGAAGTCCTGGAACGCCCCGCTCTCTGCTAGAACTCGCTCTGACTCTTCCACCCCGCGTCGCGTTGTGGACGGAGCCGCAGAGAAGGGCTTTATCTCCATTTTCCCTGTAGAGGACCTGGTCGCCGCACGTCTATGCCGCCCTCCGCGAGATGGCGCTCATCACCTGTGCTACCCGCTAAAGCCTGCAGTCCGACTTCAAGCTTTCAGCCGCCGGCCAAGCAGCTTCTGCACCCCATGTCTACTACAGAGTGAGCTACTTCGTGAATGGGACGAGAGCGGGGGAAAAAATCCCCCTTCAGTCGCGGATTGAGGATTTCCTGCGAATTTTGTTCTGCCTCGTCGCGCTAGCTCCTCTGCAGGCCGCTCACGTGACCAGCCTCCTGCACGAGCCCCACCCTAGCGCCTAGCTAAACACAGTCAGACTTCTCAGCGACACCAGGGCGGCCGCCCTCGCTCGCTCTGACAGCCGCCACAGACCGCCGCCTCCCCGGGGCCTCGGCAGAGGATCGCGCTGAAAACTGATTACTCGAAGTCTGCCTAGCGTGGTTGAGGAAAAGACGGCGCTCTCCCGCCGCGGCCGGATCGCCGTCAAAGTTTCGCCCTCTGTTAGTCCCCGCTCACGCGGCTACTACAGCAGTGTACCCCGCCATTACCAAGCCGGTATCCCTTCCCGCTTGCATGAGCACAAACGCCGTGTTTACGGCGTCCCAGAGAAATCTCAAAAAGAGCGTAAAAGCCTCTTGTGTAGAAAATGTGCCCACAACACTGTGTTCACTCATACACAAAACGCCGTGTTTACGGCGTCCCAGAGAAATCTCAAAAAGAGCGTAAAAGCCTCTTGTGTAGAAAATGTGCCCACAACACTGTGTTCACTCATACACAAAACGCCGTGTTTACGGCGTCCCAGAGAAATCTCAAAAGAGAGTAAAAGCCTCTTGTGTAGAAAATGTGCCCACAACACTGTGTTCACTCATACACAAAGACACTCCTGTTCCCGTGTCTCACACAGGGTCCACTCTCATAAAGCGGTCCCAACCCGCTCGAGTTTCAGAGTACATAAGCGCGCCCACGAACCCGTGCGCGCGTCCCACCTCTGTTACACGGTCCATAAACTTGTGTAGAGAATGTGCCCACAACACTGTGTTCACTCATACACAAAGACACTCCAGTTCCCCTGTCTCACACAGAGTCCACTCTCATAATGCGGGCCAAGCCCGCTCGAGTCTCAGAGTGTATAAGCGCGCCCACAAGCCCTGTGCGCGTCTTACTTCTGTTCACTCTGTTACAGGGCCCATAAACTCCCCTCCGAGTGTACGTCCCGCTGTTGTAAACACTATCAGCGCGCTCACGCAGCCCGCGAAGTGCAGCGACGGGGACCATGTAGCCATTTACCCCCTAGCGTCACGCTTAAAAGCGTGGGAAGCAGTGGGTGTTAAACACAATAAAGCTAGGCTATCGCTTACAGTTTTGCCGCCGCCCTCCTCGCTTCCGAGCGCGGCTAGAAACTACTGTGAACCCAGAAGCAGTGACGCGCTGCTCCGTTCAGAGATAGCAATTCTGTTGTGCAAAAAGGCTATAGAGAGGGTGCCTCTGGCTATGAGCGAGTCGGGGTTTTACGGCCGTTATTTTCTTGTCCCCAAGAAAGACGGCGGTCTCAGACCAATATTAGACCTCAGATCGCTGAACAAAGTTCTCATGAAGAGACCGTTCAAAATGCTCACTATCAGAAAACTCCTCGCGCACGTGCGCCAGGGGGACTGGTTCATATCACTAGATCTGAAAGATGCATACTTTCAGATCCATATAAATCCCCTTCACAGGCCATTCTTACGTTTCGCCTCGAAGGCCAGGTTTATCAATACACCGCCCTACCGTTCGGCCTATCCCTAGCACCCCGTACGTTCACGAAGTGCATGGACACGGCGCTCGCCCCCCTGCGGAGTCAGGGGCTGCGAATACTGAACTACTTGGACGACTGGCTGATTTTGGCACAATCTCAGAGAGAGTTACTGTCTCATCGTACAGTTCTCCTCGACCATCTGAAAGTTTTGGGCCTCTCTGTCAACTGGACAAAGAGCGTACTACAACCCAGTCAGACTATCTCCTTCTTGGGTATAGAGCTGGACTCGGTCACGATGACGGCGCGTCTGTCAACGCAGCGCGCGCACCGTGTGCAGCGTTTCGCCGCATCTTTTCAGATGAACAGACTCACGCCTTTGAAAACATTTCAGAGAGCGTTGGGCTGTATGGCCTCAGCCTCCGCGGTGCTCCAGCTGGGGTTACTGCGCATGCGCCCGCTTCAGCTTTGGTTGAGGAGCCGTGTGTCTCACCGAGCGTGGACCACGGGCCACCAGCTGATAAAAGTAACGCAGACCTGTATCACAGCTCTGCAGCCATGGTCAGTGGTAGAATGGTTTCAGCGGGGCGTTTCCATGGGGACAGTTTCACGCCGAAAAGTCATCTAGACAGACGCCTCCAACACGGGTTGGGGAGCGGTCTGCGAGGGCTCACCGGCCTTCGGCCCCGGTCAGCTCAAGAGAGCCTCCTACACATAAACTGTTTGGAGAGGTTGGCGGTCGAGAACGCGCTCATGCGCTTTCTCCCGCGCATTCAGGGCCACCACGTGCTGATCCGTTCGGACAATATAGCCGTGGTCTCTTATATAAACCGTCAGGGCGGAGTCAGATCCAGGAATCTTTTCCAGCTGACAGAACGCATGGTCTCAGTGTCACCTGCTCTCGCTCAGGGCAACGCACGTGCCGGGACATCTGAACGACGGTCCAGACAGCCTGTCCAGGAACCCCATTCCCCCCGGGGAATGGTCCCTGCATCCTCTTACAGTCCAGAAACTGTGGCGTCTATTCGGCAGAGCAGAGGTGGACCTCTTTGCCTCGGCGGAGAACACCCACTGCCCAATATTTTTCTCAAGGAGCGAGGACGCGCTAGCCCAAACCTGGCCCAGCCGCCCGCTGTATGCCTTCCCTCCGGTCTCTCTGTTACCACAGGTGCTTCAGAGAATCAGAGAAGTGCAGCACTCGGTGCTCCTCATAGCCCCGCACTGGGAGGGTCAGACTTGGTTTCCGGAGCTCACGCAGCTGTCACAGACAGCGCCGTGGCCCATTCCAGTCAGAGCAGATCTCCTCTCCCAAGCTCGCGGCTCGATCTGGCATCCCCACCCAGAGCGCTGGGCGCTTCACGCGTGGGTGATCAACAACTACCCGTTGCTTTGCCAGAGGGAATGTTAAACACGATCATACAGGCTAGAGCGGCTTCTACCAGAAGGCTCTATGCGTCAAAATGGTCTGTGTTCTCGAAGTGGTGCACAGATAGGGGTCTGGACCCGCGGTTATGCGAGGTTCCCTCCTTACTAAATTTTCTCCAAGAGATGCTGGACAAGGGCAGATCCCCGTCCACTCTTAAGGTATATGTGGCAGCCGTCGCGGCGTTTGCTGAACCCCGACGCGGCCAGTCACTGGGCAAAGACGGGCTGGTAGTCCGCTTCCTCAGGGGAGCTAGAAGGATGAATCCCCCGCGCCCCCCTTCGGTGCCGATTTGGGACCTTTCCATAGTTCTTGATGCTATGAAAGCTCCTCCATTCGAACCGCTAAGCACCGTGGACCTAAAGTACCTGTCGCTAAAGACCGTTTTTTTACTCGCGCTCGCGTCAGTAAAACGGGTGGGAGACCTGCACGCGCTGTCGACCAGCGCGTCCTGTCTTGAGTTTGGTCCTAATGACTCATTAGTCGCTCTCAAACCTAGGCATGGCTATGTTCCCAAGGCGTTTGGCACCCCGTTCAGGGCACAAGTTATATCCCTATCGGCTCTGCCTGCTTCCGATAGCGAATCAGATTCTAATCTCCTATGCCCGGTCAGGGCTCTGAGATTATATGTCACTCGCACAGCTCCGATCAGACGATCCAAGCAGCTTTTTGTTTCGTTCGGCGGGCGCACCAGGGGGTTGGCCGCCTCGAAACAGTCCCTACCCAGATGGATTGTTGATGCCATTGCAGCAGCATACGCATCGAAAGACCTGCCATGCCCTTTGGGCATCAGGGCTCATTCCACTAGAGGCATTGCCTCATCGTGGGCATGGTCCAGTGGGATTTCCATTCACGACATTTGCGTGGCAGCGGGATGGGCTTCCCCCTCCACCTTTGTCAGATTTTACAATCTGGAAGTACCCGCTTTGCAGGCTAAACTACTAGCAGTCTAGTATGTTTCAGCTCTTCTGGTTGAGCTGCACTATAGGGGGTTAATTCACACAGACCGAGTTCGCTCTGTCCCTCTCTTTTATGTGCTTATGTACTACACAATAACCGGCCCGCTCCGATGGCCGTTTGTCACAGATACATATATTCATTCCCACTTTCGGTGTTCCCCGGGATGCCCCGCGGGACTAATAGTGGATGCTTAGCACGCACGGCGTTGACAATGGGTTCCCGTAGCGTAAGCTAGCTTACGCAATACGAGAGAACCTCTCGTAAGAGAACGAATCGGTTACCTAACGTAACCTCGGTTCTCTCTAGATGAGGGAACGAGTATTGCGTTCCTGGCCGTGCTTGTGCTACTGGCGATGTTCGCTTCAGAATTGAAAAAAACAGATTTTATTCAGCCTATTCGGGGTATTTATAGCCTCGTCCACGCCCGCTTCGGGGGCGGTGACGTAGGGAGAGCGAGTCAGACTCTCATTGGTCGCGGGTTCATCCGCGCTCCCTCATAGGCTTAAGCAGTTCTCCGTGAGCGAACCAATGAGCGGCTAGCTAGCCTTCTCATGGTCTGCTGCAGCTGAACTGCGTTGACAATGGATACAAAATTATAGGATAATTTTTGGCTTCAATTTCTCAGAAAGATGGAATCTTTCCGTAGCGTAAGCTAGCTTACGCAATACTCGTTCCCTCATCTAGAGAGAACCGAGGTTACGTTAGGTAACCGATTCGTTTTGTTTGTTTGTTTCTAAATAATAACAGAAGTGATATTCTTTCACAGCAAAGGATGAAGACTGTAGAAAAGTCATATTTTACGCTGTGGTGGAGTCACGTGTTGTTGATGGATGGTGTCATTTGCAGACTGAAGGCTAAAAAATGTGTGAAGCCATTCATCAGGTCAACTGTAGACCCAGCTGACACACACACACACACACACACACACACACACCTCAGCGCCAGAGACACGAGCGCGCGCATCTTTATAATATTGTCTATGAACTTCCGCTTTTGTGGTCGCTCTGTATATTACTATGGCATTGCTGTCCAGGAGTAATTAGCTTTTAAAGTGGATTTACTTAATGTAAAGTTAATGAAAGTTATCATGAGGATTGTAATGTTTTAAGCAGATGTCTTAACAAATGTCAGTAGACCGGGAAGATTTTAAAACGAGCCGTTCATTCATAAAAATACAGACCGGAAGACACGACACAACGAGCGCACGCTGAAAGGGGCGGGGCTTCATAAGATATTGAGATGCACATGTTTTTCTGTGGAGATCCAATGATTTATTTAATCGTCACATAATGAGTCACTCAGTGTGACTTAATGTGGCCCAGTCAAGCTTACTGAGTGTTTGACCCAGAGTCCATCTGTGATGAGCAACAGTTGTGTTGAGCTAATGTTGCTCTGAAACTCAGAGTTCAGTTCCTCTCCCCATGGGAAACACACCTGTCCCGAGCCTCCACAAGTGCACTAAAACATCTTTACCAGGAGCTGGATGAGAATGTATTAATCCCCTTTTTATTGCCAATGTGTGTCCAGCAGCTTGTAATGAAACTACAAAATGAGACCTTCCCACCAGAAAGCCTGAAGTCTGATTATCACTGTAGGCTGTGTGAAGGACTCGGGTCATTTTTGCCCGGAAAATCCAAAAGGTGTGTTTATAGTAAAATATCATAATCGTGTGAATGAACTTACCTCATCCGTCGACATGACTGCGTCTTAAATCTATAAAAGCTTGTTTCCGCCACAGAATAAAACTTTTTAAACGATAATTATGACTTTTTATCTCACAATTGTGAGTTTATATCTTTTACATTCTCATAATTGTGAGATATAAAGTCAGAATTGTGAGATAAAGTCATAATTGCGAGATATAAAGTCAGAATTGCGTGATATAAAGTCAGAATTGCAAGATATAAAGTCATAATTGCGAGATATAAAGTCATAATTGCGAGATATAAAGTCATAATTGAGAGATATAAAGTCATAATTGTGAGATATAAAGTCATAATTGCAAGATATAAAGTCATAATTGCGTGATATAAAGTCATAATTGTGAGATATAAAGTCATAATTGCAAGATATAAAGTCAGAATTGTGAGATATATTGTGAGAAATCGCACACTCTCTTGAGAAAGTACATATTTTGAATAAGTACTGACTGTAAGTGCACTAAAAAAGTATGTTCTATATAGTATGAATGGAATCTGGGTGTACTACATCAGTCATATTGTCATGATATCATGTGACCTTCCAGTGTCAGTTACGTCCCTTCTCTGTCGTTCATAAATCCTCTCCCGTCCATCATCTGAACTCTTCAGAACCTCACCTGAAGAAGGTGATCATTCCGGGTACTTTTTGTTTACTCTAAATTGGGACACTTTTTCGTCACATACTGTTTTTCGCCTACTGTATATTAGGGAAGTATGCTTTCTGGGCCGCAGCCGATGTCAGTGAACCATGTTCAGTCACTGTTTGGACCGAGGCTGGCTTTAAAGTGTGAGAACGAGCAGTAAGTGCTGCTGCAGTTCACTTACCAGCCACCGGTGTCGCTCAAAGCAAGCGTTTCGCAACTCTACATAGAGCCGCTTAAACAATTACGCATTTGCATACACAATTTAACATTCATTTGATTACAGTTTTAACATAAACTGATAAACTTAATGTAATGCATATTTGCCCGTCATATATAAATGAAACAAGTAAGATTTTCTCTAATAGTGCTTATAAACTCAATGCGTTTTAAATACACAATAACCAGTTAATATATGTATCTTCTATAAATACAATTTATGTACTTACAAAGCACATAATTATATTGGATATTTGAATAAATTATTAATTTTATTTTTTTTAAAAACTTTATTTAAATATGTTGTACATGATGATAAAATGTTATGTGCTACTCAGTCAACATTTTGTTAATTTAAACGCCAGACGTCATTGTTAATGTTATTATTTTAATGTTTAAATAGAAAGTGTAAAGTGCTGCTAATTTTATTTGTTTGCTTGGTGAAATGAATTCAGTGTGTATCTGTACTTTTTGAACATTTTCAGCACATTTGAACAATATCGCTATTGATCACCTATAATCGTGATATGAAATATTCACACCGCTTCATCTCTAGTTGATGAATTATGACAAGCTTATGGTGTTTATATCATTCCTGAAAACTCGTCGCATTAGTAAAAAAGCACAGCTGCATTGTAGACTGTGTTCTTAAAATGTGAAATTATTAAAATAATACATTTTAATAATTGATAAAAACTGAAATCTATAGATTTGTTAAAATATTGTATTCGTTTTAGAAATTAAACTTCACATAAATTCAACATTTAATAAAAATGTGCATTCTCTTACTGCACATTAATTATTCATGCACGTTTATGCCAATTTTGTCTCTGTCTTTATAATTTTTTTAATAACTTTTGAAACGTAATCACTTGGTCCATCTCTTATTTTTAGACCCCTTCCACCAGATACTTTTCCACACCATAGAAATATAAAATAAACAGAGCAATTCCAAATCCTAAAAAAAAAAAAAAACTGATTATGTTTTTGTAATTATATAATAACAGATATTGGACTAGCTAATACTAACTATTATAGTTAATAAAAATATTTCAGACACAGGTCACTGAGACCCTACAGCCGCACTGCATTCTGGGATGTGCACTTGCATGCGCTGCTCTCCTGTCTGTGTAATACTGGTAAAGTTACACCACAACCTCTGGGTAAAGCCAACTGGAGCACGAGGGAGTGGAGGACTTAGCTAACTTTAGATTAAACGTTAGCAATTAGCAAATTAATCATTATCCTGACACAAGGAAACAGTTTCCCTGAAACTCAACAACGGCTGAATGACTCATGATCATCATACCTGACTGGAGGAAGAGCGTTTGCTTCAGGACGTTTTTACTCAAACTAAACCTGATACCTGATTTTTTTGTATTAAAGTCACCCTGAAATCCAAACTTTTTTATGGAATATTGCAGTGTTTATTATAAATGATTTATCAGTGCACATCTTAATTCATGTTCTGGTAATCTTGAATCAGAATATCTTCCTCTTGCAGCATCTCTTCTCTGATGACGAGGGCGGGGCTATAACCTGTCAATCACATGAGAACAGCCAATAGCAAACCACAACCATCCAGTCAAGCCCCGCCCACATTTGTTCTTGTTCCTGAAGATATACAGCACAACAGAGAAGAAAAGACTAACGCAACTTCAGTTTAATGCTGACTTAATAGGCAAATAGGATGTGTGTGTTTATGTTTTTATTACAGGAACTGATGAAAAACAAATAAAAACACATGAATACAGTTCAAATGTTAACAGTGCAATGCGTATTGAGGAAAAAGGCAGTTTAACGGTCATCTTGTCCATCCGGACTCTGCGAGCACAAGAATGAGGACGTCTGACATGTACATATAAAGTGTGGCACTCTCAGCTGCACTTCACACACTTCTTTTTCATTTCTTTACACAGAATTCATCAGATGTAATGAGTGCAGGAAATGCTGAAACACTCAGACTGATCATTACTCTACATTGTGGACACTTAAGAAAGAGTGCAATAACTCATCAATATGACATTCAGTAAAAGTGGTCCTAAATGTGCATATAGTGCTGGGAACGTAAACCCCTAGCCCAAAAACACACACAATACACCTTCAGCTCCACGTGCACATACTTATAAAGCAAAGGCATCTGGTAATACTTTTGGCACAGATTAATTATCAAATCTGCAATGATTTTTCTCTAAGAAACAACTAGAGCATCAGTGGATTAAAGGGATAGATCACCCAAAAATTACAATTCTGTCATTATTTACTCACCCGATCAAACCCGTAACACTTCTGTTCATCTGTGAAACACTAATGAAGATATTTTAATGAAGCTTTCTGTCCCTCCCTTGACAGCTACACTGTCACTTTGACGCTTCAAAAAGTTCATAGATCGTAACACTAATCCATATGAATTGAGCGGTTCAGTCAAAATGTTCTGAAGAGACTCGATCACTTTATATGATGAACAGATTCAATTTAGTCTTTCATTCACATATAAACATGATCAGTAGATTTTCACAGAGCACATCAGATATGGTAAACAGAACCAATGAGGTGCATTCACGCATCATCATGTCGAGTTTCTGTGTGTGTGCGCTGATCAATGTTTACGTGCTAAATTCAGAAATTCTTTTACGATCTCATTTCTGAACTTTTTGAGGCATCCAAGTTGTGGGTGAATAGACATAAATAGCTCAAATATCTTCATTCGTGTTCTGGACGACATGAGGGTGAGTAAATGATGACAGATTCTCATTTTCGGGTGAACTAACCCTTTAAGGTCAAATCAAAAGTAAATGGAAAATGTCTGCACACAGCTGTAATCAGGAGTAATGCCCTTCCTCACAGCAGAGAGAGTGTGCTGATCAGGTGACTCTGAGCGTGGGGTGTGTGTTGGTCAGGTGTGTGATGATGAGGTGTGTGTTGACCTCTACTTGATGTTGCGCAGCACGCGTCTGCAGTGTCCGCTCTTGAGCTCGGCCAGCGCTCGCTCCAGCTCGTGGATGAGCTTGTGCAGGGTGGAGGGGTCCGTCTGCAGCACACGGGCCCTGAGACCCGGCCCGTCCTCCAGAACCAGCTTCAGGCTCACGGTGGGCTTCAGCTGATGACGGAGAGCACGGCTGGACACCTGCAACACACACACACACAACAGACCACACACACACACACACACACACACACACACACACAGAGAGAGTTAGGATACAGCTAGAGGTCATGTGACACTTTTATGCCTGGCAAACGTTAACATGTAGGGCCTTTTGGCGTTTAAAAAGTGCTTACTAAAGACACGCAAAGAAAGATGAAGGTTATTTTTGTGGCTGATCATATTGCTTATGCATTTGTAGGAGTTTCCCTTTGCAACATTTATAGGAGGAGAGGATTTGAATGAATCACGCAACATGATTTATTAAGGTTTGCGCACGTCAATTTACTGGGATTAGCGCCATTATTTATGCCAATAAAAGCATGTCTTAAACTGTAGTTTGCGCTGCTCTTGATAGATTGTGCTGGTCATCATGGAAATGATCCGGCTGTGTGTGTGTCCTTTAATGTGTGTGTCGTCAGCGGATCACGAGCAGAGCGCTACACTAATGCTAATCTGTCCTAGTCAATCTGGCCCTTGGGTTACTGTGACATTTGGTTGTAATTCTGCTTGTAATATCTGTACACTTGTCAGCTGGATAAAATGAGATGGTTTTTAGTTTGGTCAAAACTACAATTTTCTAGAATAATGTTCCAGCAAAACTGTATATGAGAGTATTGCTGTCTTGGTGTTTACTGTATGATCATAACAACTATCATTTTCAGCTATTGTTGCAGGTTTTAAAATATAAAAAAAAGTGTAAAAAATGTATAATAACAAGGATTTATTTTAAATAATTTTGAAGTAAATAAATAATGGATGTAAAAAAAAGTGTTCACTTTATTTTACTGACGACTGCTCCTCATATCTCAGTTCAGTGCAGGATTCAGGGTTCACAAAAAAAGATTAAAGGTGGTGTTCAAAATACTGAGTTTTGAGTTGTATATTGTGTAGGTCTCCTACTTCTGCTAACTCGTGTTATCACTGTCTTACTGAGTACTTCTGCTGATCAGCTGATCCACGCTAGAGCTCGGCTAATGTTTGCACTGTTATTGATACAGCTTCCACATGTTCACCGTTATATTTGAGAAAAACACTATAAATAAGTACAAGTAAAATAATCGGTTTGTTGATGGCACTTGTTAATGCTGAGTGTGAGGAATTACAGTTGTAATGTTCCTCACACTGAGTAGTGTATGACTGAGAAACACTGAGTCCTGCTCGAGTCGTGGTGATGGAGGTTCGGGATGAAGAACTAGTTCATCCAGTTTCATCATCGGACTCTCAGATTGATATGGTCAAATCAACGTCATTGTTACTGTGCTTAGTTTACGGTCTAGAGAGAATCACGACACGCAGAGCTGACGCTGTTATGGCAATGGCCGGTTTTGTTTTCAATCACAACAGACTGAGTCATCTTACCAATCAGAGAAGAGTAGACCAATCCAACAGACTGGGCTGTTGAACAATCAGAGCAGAGTAGACCAATCCCAACAGACTGAGCTGTCGACCAATAAGAGCAGAGTAGACCAATCCCAACAGACTGGGCTGTTGACCAATCAGAGCAGAGTAGACCAATCCCAACAGACTGAGCTGTCGACCAATAAGAGCAGAGTAGACCAATCCCAACAGACTGGGCTGTTGACCAATCAGAGCAGAGTAGACCAATCTCAACAGACTGAGCTGTCGACCAATCAGAGCAGAGTAGACCAATCTCAACAGACTGAGCTGTCGACCAATCAGAGCAGAGTAGACCAATCCCAACAGACTGAGCTGTCGACCAATCAGAGCAGAGTAGACCAATCTCAACAGACTGAGCTGTCGACCAATCTCAACAGACTGAGCTGTCGACCAATCAGAGCAGAGTAGACCAATCTCAACAGACTGAGCTGTCGACCAATCAGAGCAGAGTAGACCAATCTCAACAGACTGAGCTGTCGACCAATCAGAGCAGAGTAGACCAATCCCAACAGACTGAGCTGTCAACCAATAAGAGCAGAGTAGACCAATCCCAACAGACTGGGCTGTTGACCAATCAGAGCAGAGTAGACCAATCTCAACAGACTGAGCTGTCGACCAATCTCAACAGACTGAGCTGTCGACCAATCAGAGCAGAGTAGACCAATACCAACAGACTGAGCTGTCGACCAATCAGAGCAGAGTAGACCAATCCCAACAGACTGAGCTGTCGACCAATCAGAGCAGAGTAGACCAATCCCAACAGACTGGGCTGTCGACCAATCAGAGCAGAGTAGACCAATCCCAACAGACTGAGCTGTCGACCAATCAGAGCAGAGTAGACCAATCCCAACAGACTGAGCTGTCGACCAATCAGAGCAGAGTAGACCAATCCCAACAGACTGGGCTGTCGACCAATCAGAGCAGAGTAGACCAATCCCAACAGACTGAGCTGTCGACCAATCAGAGCAGAGTAGACCAATCCCAACAGACTGAGCCGTCGACCAATCAGAGCAGAGTAGACCAATCTCAACAGACTGAGCTGTCGACCAATCAGAGCAGACCAATCTCAACAGACTGAGCTGTCGACCAATCAGAGCAGAGTAGACCAATCACAACAGACTGAGCTGTCGACCAATCAGAGCAATCACAACAGACTGAGCTGTCGACCAATCAGAGCAGAGTAGACCAATCACAACAGACTGAGCTGTCGACCAATCAGAGCAATCACAACAGACTGAGCTGTCGACCAATCAGAGCAATCACAACAGACTGAGCTGTCGACCAATCAGAGCAATCTCAACAGACTGAGCTGTCGACCAATCAGAGCAGAGTAGACCAATCTCAACAGACTGAGCTGTCGACCAATCAGAGCAGAGTAGACCAATCACAACAGACTGAGCTGTCGACCAATCAGAGCAGAGTAGACCAATCACAACAGACTGAGCTGTCGACCAATCAGAGCAGACCAATCTCAACAGACTGAGCTGTTGACCAATCAGAGCAGAGTAGACCAATCCCAACAGACTGAGCTGTCGACCAATCAGAGCAGAGTAGACCAATCACAACAGACTGAGCTGTCGACCAATCAGAGCAGAGTAGACCAATCACAAACTGAGCTGTCGACCAATCAGAGCAGACAGCAGAGTAGACCAATCTCAACAGACTGAGCTGTCGACCAATCAGAGCAGAGTAGACCAATCTCAACAGACTGAGCTGTCGACCAATCAGAGCAGAGTAGCTCGCGGAAAAGAGGGATTTAAAGAGACTGATTCATCTGACAAGTCGTTTAAGAATCATTGAAAATGTGCTGATGTGCAAATGTATATTATGAGGAAATAAAACAGTTTTCTGAGCTTTAATGCATGTAAACGTACTCGGTTACTAACGTAACCTCGGTTCTCTCTAGAGAGGGAACGAGTACTGCGTAATATCTTACGCTATGGGGAAAACTCTTTTCCACGAGATATTGAAGCCAAAAATTATCCTTAATTTTTTATTAATGTAAAACGCTTTGCGGCAGCAAGCAGACATAGGCGAGACAGCTCGCGCGCCTATTGGCTGCCCTGCGGCAACAGCAGCAGCCTATCGAGAGTGGCTCTGCGTGACGTCACGACGAATGGGGGCCTTTCGCGCCCATATAGTCACGTCCCGCCAGAAAGGGCGTGGTCTCGCCCTATAACCAGGCTCGATAGCTGCTCTTACGTTGGTTTTCATCGCCGAAGCGAACCAGAGCGTATTCCAAGCACGGCAAGATACGCAGTACTCGTTCCCTCTCTAGAGAGAACCGAGGTTACGTTAGTAACCGAGTACGTTCTCTTACGAGAGTATCTCTCGTACTGCATAATATCTTACGCTATGGGGAACACAATGCAACACGCCGTGCTGGTAGGGATCCAACACCAAAGTCCCAGGGGCCGAAGCCCGGGGCGCATATAGTGCATAATCACCATACACTCACAGAGAGTGAGGGAAGAGAGGCTAGAAGCATCATTCCCTGTAAATAGCATCCGAAAGGAGCTAATCATGTGACAAATAGACCATACCGTCAGGGTGAACATTCAGCCTGAACTGGGTGGCCACAAGTGTGTCAACATTTTAATGAGCTGCTGTACCGGTCAGTGAGCAATACGCAGGTCAAACTCAGTATCCGAGCCGCACAGCGGGCAGATAGCACTGAATTTTATACCGCCAAAAGCTTAGCTTGTAAGGCGGGAACCTCCAAGTTATAGTATTTTATAAATGTAGACGGCGAGGCCCAGCCCGCGGCCATACAAATATCTTGCAGGGTAACCCCGCTAGACCATGCCCACGAGGAGGCCATGCCTCTTGTGGAGTGCGCTCTAACACCCAAAGGGCACTGTAGGCCCTTAGAAGTGTAAGCCAGCGCTATGGCACCGACTATCCATCTGGATAGGCTCTGTTTCGAAGCGGCAAGTCCCTTAGCACGGCCGCCAAACGAAACGAAAAGCTGCTCAGTCTGTCTGAAACCAGACGAGCGGGACACATAAGCCCTTAGTGCCCTGACAGGGCAAAGGAGACTCGCGTCCTTCTCCTCATTGAGAACCGGAAGGGCAGACAGGGAAATCACCTGGGCCCTGAACGGTGTGTTGAGGGATTTCGGCACATAGCCGTGCTTCGGTTTGAGTATGACCTTTGAGTCATTAGGTCCAAACTCCATGCATGACGCGCTTACTGAGAGCGCTTGCAAGTCCCCTACGCGCTTCACTGAAGCGAGAGCCATAAGAAACGCTGTCTTGAAAGACAAGTGTTTCATGTCTGACGACTGGATTGGCTCGAATGGGGCACCTTTCATGGCCTCCAAGACCGTGGAAAGGTCCCATGTCGGGACTGAAGGGGGCCTGGGAGGGTTTAGCCTCCGAGCTCCTCTAAGGAAACGCACGACTAAGTCGCTCTTTCCTAGTGACTGGCCAGACACCGGTTTTGCAAACGTTGCTATGGCCGCCACGTATACTTTGAGCGTGGAAGGGGACCTGCCCTTATCCAGTAGCTCCTGAAGGAAGGAAAGCACTTCCGTAACCCCGCAGTCTACAGGTGAAAAGCCCTGCGCTTGACACCAAGCAGAGAACACAGACCACTTCGAGGAGTAGAGCCGTCTGGTAGACGGGGCTCTAGCCTGCGCGATCGTGTTTAACACTCCCTCTGGGAGGTCAGCGGGTACCCGTTGATGGCCCATGCGTGCAGGGACCACAAATCCGGGCGAGGATGCCAAATCGAGCCTTCCGCCTGAGAGAGGAGGTCTCTCCTCAACGGTAAAGGCCATGGGGCAGCGCTGGTCAGCTGCATCAGGACAGGGAACCACGACTGGTTTGTCCAGAGCGGAGCTATGAGTAGCACTGGGCATCCCTCCCTCCTGATTCGCTCCAACACCTGAGGCAGGAGTGAGACAGGGGGAAAAGCATATAGGGGGCGGCGGGGCCAAACATGGGCCAGCGCGTCCCGGCTTTTCGAGAAGAATCTCGGGCAGTGAGCGTTTTCTTGGGACGCGAACAGGTCCACCTGCGCTTTGCCAAACGTTTCCCACAGCAGCTGGATCGTCTGCGTGTGCAGAGACCATTCTCCTGCTGGGACGTTATTTCTGGACAGCCTGTCTGGCCCCACATTTAGGTGACCAGGCACATGCACCGCTCTCAGCGAGAGCAGGTTGTGCTGAGCCCAGACCAGGAGGCGTTCCGTCAGCCTGTAAAGGTTTCGGGACCTGACGCCGCCCTGGCGATTTATGTACGCCACCACTGACATGTTGTCCGACCGGACCAATACGTGGTGGCCTATTATCTGGGGACAGAAGCGCCTTAGCGCTTTGTCGACTGCTATTAATTCCAAGCAGTTTATGTGAAGGAGCTTCTCCCGCGCTGACCATAGGCCAGCTAGCGGTCTGCCCTCGAGCAGCGCTCCCCACCCCGAAGTGGAGGTGTCCGTAGACACCACCTTCACACTCGAGGGGATCCCCAGACTCACACCTGACTGATACCAGTCGGTTGCTTTCCATGGTTTCAGAGCCGAAATGCACTGAAGGTCGACCCTGAGGCGAAATAGACCTGCGGTCCACGCCCTGGGGGGAACTCGTGCTTTTAGCCATAGCTGCAGTGGGCGCATGCGGAGCAGGCCCAACTGGAGTACGGAGGCTGCTGTGGCCATCAGACCCAGCATTTTCTGAAACCTTCTGAGCGGGACTATAGAGCCGTGGCGGAAGGATCTCGCGACGTGCTGAATATTCAATCCGCGCTCCGGTGACAGGCGTGCTGTCATGGATAGCGAGTCTAACACTGTTCCCAGAAAGGAAATTCTCCGACTGGGGAGCAGTGAGCTTTTCGCCCAATTGACTGTAAGGCCCAGCTCCTCGAGGTGCTCGAGTAATGCGGCCCTGTGTTCTATGAGCTCCTTTCGTGAACGAGCTAGAATCAGCCAATCGTCCAAGTAGTTCAAAACTCGCATGCCCCGAAGTCTCAGGGGGGCGAGGGCCGCGTCCATGCACTACGTGAACGTACGGGGTGCTATGGACAGGCCGAACGGCAGGACTGTGTATTGATATGCCTGGCCCTCGAAGGCGAATCTCAAGAATCGCCTGTGATGGGACGCTATTTGTATTTGAAAATAGGCGTCTTTCAGATCTATTGACATGAACCAGTCTCCTTGGCGCACTTGCGCGAGGATTTCCTGGTCGTAAGCATTCTGAACTGGCGCTTCACGAGCGTTCTGTTCAGCAGTCGCAGATCTAGAATGGGTCTGAGCCCACCATCTTTTTTCGGTACCAGAAAATATCTGCTGTATAAGCCCCCTTCGCCCTGAGATAGAGGTTCTATAGCCCCTTTTCTCAGTAGTTTCGCTATCTCGGCTCGAAGTAGATGAAACACTTCGCTTTACACCGTAGTTTCGACTCGCGCCGTATAACGGCGGGGGCGTCGAGCGAACTGTAGCGAACAGCCTCTCGTTATAGTGTTCAACACCCATTCTGATACCCCGGGAAGCCTTGACCACGCATCTGCGTGAATAGCTAGGGGTAGAATGAAATCTGGGCTCTGGCCGCGGCAGGACGGCGGCTCGAGAGCCCCTGTGTACTGGGAACACAACACCGTGTTTACAGCGTTCGAGGCGGGGGGCGCGCTGATCACAGCGGGCAGCCTGGCCGCGCTCAGCTTCTCTATGGCGGGACGCGCAGAGAAAGCGAGCGGGGCGAATCCTGTGGGATTCGGCGCGTGTGAGGGAATGTGGGCACATTTACTAAATGCGGGCACATTTACTACACTGAGAATACTGTCAGCTCGCGCCGACTAAATCACTGCTGTGTTTACAGCGTGCGAGGCGCGCGCTGATCACAGCTGGCAGCCTGGCCGCGCTCAGCTTCTCTGTGACGGGTTGTGCAGAGAAAACGAGCGGGGGCGAATCCCGTGAGATTCGGAGTGTCTGTGAGAAATGCGGGCGCGAGACAGCGGGCACATTTTCTGCACGGAGAACACTCGGCTCGCGCCGACTGAATCAACGCTGTGTTCACAGCGTGCGAGGTGCGCGCTAATCACAGCGGGCAGCCTGGCCGCGCTCAGCTTTTCTGTGACGGGTTGTGCATAGAAAGCGAGCGGGGGTGAATCCCGTGGGATTCGGCGTGTCAGTGAGGAAATGCGGGACAGCGGGCACATTTACTGCACTGAGAACACTGTCGGCTCGCGCCGACTAAATGTGTGTTAGTTTCGTTTTTACAGAAACCAAGGGACACGCATAGTGTAGTGTAAGCGGGCATGTATGGGCGCGTTCACTACATTTTCTGCACAACCAACATGAGTTGGTTTTATTTGTGCTAGCCCTGCACCGTGGCGGGCTGTGTCTGGGTGTGGGAATGGGCACTGGGACGTGGGCATTCTTACAACACTCATAACACCATCGGCCGTGGCCGGAACACCAGAAAATGCACTCTTTATTGGATTTATCTGGGTAGCCATAGAAACGGCTTTTGTGCGCAGGCAAGCGGGCTGAGACACCGGCTGCTTCACTGCGAAATACACTGGGACAGTCACAACGCATGGAACTGAACGAGCGAGAAGTTTTGGTGGAAATCCGGCCGCAGCGGGATCTGAACACCGTCACTTTCCTAGAGAGACTAGGAAGGCCTTGAGACCTCGGGCTTTACCTCAATCCTCGGCCGGGGCCCGCGCTGAGGGGGGCGGCGTCCAGCAGAGCGAGAGCGCGGTGTTTGATCTCGGGCCTGGCGGCGCTGCTAGTTAGCCGAAACGACGGCCTTTGTGCGCAGGCAAGCGGGCTGTGGAACCAGCTTGCTCACTGCGAAATACACTGGAACAGTCACATTGCTTGGAACTGAACGAGCGAGAAGTTTTGGTGTAAATCCGGCCGCAGCGGGAACTGAACACCGTCGCTTTCCTAGAGAGACTAGGAAGGCCTTGAGACCTCGGGCTTTATCTCAATCCTCGGCCGGGGCCCGCGCTGAGGGGGGCGGCGTCCAGCAGAGCGAGAACGTCGAGGAACACGGAGCGCTCGGCTTCCGTCATCTCGGATAGCGTTAACCACAAATGTCTCTCACCATTCAGGGGGGAAAGGCGCGGGTCTCGACTTTGACGGAGCTTCGTCTTTCCCGAGAAAGCGTCCGTCCAGCCTATTGCGCGTTAGTTGCGCGAGCGCCTTCCAGTCGAGGCCGATGTAATCCACGGCTTGAGAGAGCGGACGCATCGGCTCAGTTTCAATGCCGTCTCCGGTAAGTTCGTCGAGCTCAAGTGCGGACGCGGCGGCAGACGGCGGCCGCTGTCCGTCTGGGAGCGACTCGAGCGAAGCCGGCGAAGCTGGCGGGCGAACCGGCGAGCTTTGGCGGGCTGGAAATAGCTCGGGCGCGCGCTGGGCGCGGCGCTTCTTGCGGCGCGGCATCACGGCGGGCTGGGATGCGGGCTCGGAGAACGAAGCTAGGCGAGTCCGCAGAGTCACCATAGGCAAGCGTTCACAATGATGGCATCCGCCGTCAGCGAGCGCGATGTCCGCGTGATCCTCACCCAGGCAGGACACGCAGATGACATGTCGGTCCTCGTCGCTGAGTGGGGCTCGGCAAGAACCGCAGGAAGGCATCTTTAAAAAGACGCCGCTCTTTTAGAGGGGGTGGGAAAAAAGCAGATATGCAAGCACACACACACACTCTATGCAGAGGAAAGGATATAACGCCGGAAAGCACAGCAGGTACGGCGGCTGAAGGCGGCGAGGCCAGCGACTCCAGGCTCAATGGCACGTCCCGCTGAAGGCTACAGGTCGACGGCGCGGCTTCTCACTCTGGATCCAGCGATGCGTGAGGCTTCGCTGAAGAGATGAAAATCAACGTAAGAGCAGCTATCGAGCCTGGTTATAGGGCGAGACCACGCCCTTTCTGGCGGGACGTGACTATATGGGCGCGAAAGGCCCCCATTCGTCGTGACGTCACGCAGAGCCACTCTCGATAGGCTGCTGCTGTTGCCGCAGGGCAGCCAATAGGCGCGCGAGCTGTCTCGCCTATGTCTGCTTGCTGCCGCAAAGCGTTTTACATTAATAAAAAATTAAGGATAATTTTTGGCTTCAATATCTCGTGGAAAAGAGTTTTCCCCATAGCGTAAGATATTACGCAGTACGAGAGATACTCTCGTAAGAGAACCTGTTGTAGGAGACTCTAAAACAACATTAGAAGACTTTAAAATAGCATAATGGGGCACTTTAACATTAACAAAAATGTTAAATGTGAAAATTTGTTGTGTTTGTATTTTGTCATTAGAGGACGCTTTTATTTTTATATCTTCAGTATAGACCCTTTTACTGTTTGTACACAATGATGACGTGGCA
This sequence comes from Chrosomus eos, assembly GCA_036326025.1. Taxonomy (NCBI): domain Eukaryota; kingdom Metazoa; phylum Chordata; class Actinopteri; order Cypriniformes; family Leuciscidae; genus Chrosomus; species Chrosomus eos. The sequence continues at coordinate 32,346,204 of CM070838.1, forward strand.
ACGTATGCGCGCACATATTGGCAACGGAAGTATGGCGAGAATCAGCCCATATAAAGTGGGCGCTGCAGACGCGAGCATTTTTTTGATTATATCCTCGCTCCAATCAACACGTTTAATCGCCTGCAGCCACAGGCGCCGCCGGTTCTTCTGAAACGGCCGTGATCTTGTCGGAACCCTATAAAACTTAAGCCCCTTGGTGGAATATCGATTAGTGCACAACAACCAGACATTTTGATGCTGGGAAACTGTTTTGATAAACTTTTGGAGTTGCTAACACGTTAGAGCCAGTAGGAAACAACACCACTTCCGTTGCCAAAATGCGCGCGCAACTATTTGATCACGTGGGCTGTAAAAGGGTCTATACGTTTTAGTTAAAAGGTTTAGTCATTTTGCTTTGTGCATTTGTCTATTCTATTAGTTTAAATATTTCTTTTTAGCTAGATTTTTTTTTTTTTTTGTAATTTTGGTACTTCACCTTTATTTCAAATAGTAGTTTTTCATTTAATATTAAAATTTTATTTGGTCTTTATTTCGATTAACCCGACTGCTTTCTGCTAGTTCTTTTCCCCAGCTGGTGCTTGTGTTCTGCACCTGAACGTCGAGCCTCCACTCCAGGTCGTGGTAATGCGGGAGGCTGGGGGCGAGTTTGCCCAGGATCTGCCGGATCTCCTTCCTGTTCTCCAAATACAGCTGGAGGAGAAGCTGATTGAGCTCCTCTGAGAATCCCAACACCAGCACTGAGTCCTGGAAATCCCCCTCTGAAACCTGCAGATCACACATGGACATGAGCTATGAGGCGAGGGCTCGCTGTGCCAGTGTCTGAGGAGCATCAGTACACACACACACACACACACACACACACACACACACACACACACCATGAGTTTGGCGCTCTCTGTGAGGAGGTACATCAGTCCCTCCACCCCGTGCTGGACGCTCTCCGCTGGCACACTCAGCTTCCCTAACACAGCATCAACACATCAGCTCATCATCAACAGCAGTAACACACATTCATCACATCATCAACAACAGTGCAGTAACACCACACAACTTCACTCACGTGCCGCTCCCTCGAAGATTTTAGGGTTTGAGCCCTTTTTCAGAAACTCCACAGCAATTCTGCCAAACTCTCCAACAACTGGCACACAGAAAACCACACTGATATCATTTATGATGCTTTATTAATAAATTGATTATGATGAAGTTTGTGTGTTAACATTATGAACAACATTAAGATAGACAGACTCTATGTTATGGTTCACTATTCTCTCACAGACAAATATGTTATACATTAGGCTATACCTTGCTTATTTCCGACATGGAATAAAATACAAAAAACTTTGTCCTCAAAAATATTAGACAAAAATATCTGATTTGCCAGATTTAACTCGCAATTCTGAGAATAAAAGTCTGAATTGTAAGATATAAGCAATTATAATAAATTTTAATAAATCATAAGAACACAATTACCTTTTTATTTTTATTTCTTTGCGGAAACAAGCTTCCATAGTTTACAGTAAAAAAGTACAAAATAAATATTTAGAAAGTAAGTGAATGTTTTAGCATTTTTAAAGATGTGAAACTAATAAATGTTATGCTAAAACGAAACATTTATGATTCCTTCTGTATAAACGCAAAATATCACATAACACTGACTATAAATATGTGGAAATACTAAAACAAAAATAGAAGCTAGTTGTGTTCTCAAACATTTTATCCCCACTGTTACTCATAAAAGTAACCGGCATCTTATATGACGGGCATGTTTATTACAGATAAACAGATATATAAACATAAACAGGCAATATTATTTGGTTTCCTGCAGTTTTTGAATCACTTACCCGCAGAATCCACTTCTGATAAGAAACCTAAATGCTCCTTGTGCTCCTCGGATAAAACTAACAGCATTTTCTGACGCTTTTAATATACCATCACACAAAATAAAAGGTAATATGTGTAAATTAAATGATGTTTAGTGTGGCTTCTCCTGTATTACGGTCACATGATCAGCTGTGCGCACCTCAATACAGTCCGAGTGAAACAAGCGAGCAGAGCCACAGTTCAGTTCCACTCACTCACACACGACAACCAGATGTTGAATCATGCTTTATACACATCTAAAATAAGTAATACATAATAATATGTGTGAAAATACACCAAAATTCCCAATAAACAACATATTTAAATTGCATTTCTATTCGGTTTTTTTTTTTGTTATTGTTTTTTATGGCAACAAAAAATATACAAAGATTTGTACATGAATATACACCTCACCACAAGTAGAAAATAACATACATAAGAATATGTAAACAAACAAACAAAAAAAGAAAATAGGTCAGGCCCAGGGGTAAATTTACAATGATTTAAAGTGACAAAAAGCTTCGTAGGTCTTTCTTGCCTTTTTGTTCTTAATTTTATCTAATGCATTACCATAGTTTAATCTCTTTTAAAAAGTGTTCAAAACTTGGCTTAGCTTTAGTCCATTTTTTCACATGAATGTGATATTTTCCAAGTAAAATAAAGAGTTGAATAAGGAAGTACATCGTACTATTGGAATAAACATTGTCCTGCACAAAAAAATACTAGCCTACATCATACAGATCAATTTGTAAACATGTTTCAAATAATCGGGAAGTGAAAGTTGAAACATCCAACCAAAACATTTTTGAATATATACAATTAAAAAAAAGACGAGTCACAGATTATTTGGCATTGCCACAGAATTCACATAAATTTTCAATATTCAAATGGAAACGTTCAAGTAGCCCTAGTAACTCCTTGACGGGGTAAATTCTGTGTACAATTTTATAGGATAGCTCTCTAATTTTATTATTAATAAAACATTTATTTGGTATAGATCATACTCTTTTCCAGTTAATATTTTAAAATTTAGTAGACCAGAGCCCTATTGAACAAGGCAAATAGTTTGTTTTTAACTATTTCTAATATATTTGTTACTGCATTTATCTATTAATATATTAATATCCCCAATAAATATTGAATCACTACGAAAACTGGTTTGACGATCAACATTTACAGATAGAATCCAGGATATAGGATATAGGATATATAGGATACAGGATATTTCGTAATAGTGATATACAACTCTCCCAGGGATTGCATCAAAAATAATAGCATATTCTTTTGGCCTCACGGGAATCAAAAATGTATTGAGAAATTCAGAATATACATTTAACTACTTCATCCACTTCGTCACTGTTTTTGACAAAAATTGTGGTATCATCCGCTAATTAGCTAAGTTTAATCTCTTTTCCAAACACTGAAATTCCTTGAAATTAAAGCTAAATAAAAGAATGAACTGGTGTGATGTCATTTTGAGTAAAATCAGGCAAAAACAAAGTTCGTTTCGCGAGTTCAAACCATCATTGGTCAGTGGTGATGATGTAATAGGTGGGTGTGGCTCTGAGGCTCCGCCTTCTTCTGTTCAGACGCGTGTAAAAACATGATTATGCGAATGCGATCGCATGATTCAATGCATAATCAGCCAAAGTCCGCACTTTCACCGCATAAATTGCAGATTTCCGCGCAATATATGCGTGCTTGCATGATTTCATAATTTTTCGTCATAAAAAAGTCACATATAGGCCTATCTCAGCAGAAAGTTGAGAGATGTTGCGTTTGCTTCACACAAGAGCCGCCATTTCCCTGTTGCCATGGGAACGCTATGAAGTGACGTAATTACGCGACGTGAACATCATCGAAAAGCTGTAAAACAAGAAGCACACATTTTATTTTATATATTTTATTTCTTCATTTGTACCGACGTTGTAGCATATTCCTCTTGTAAAGCTCCAGAACTTGTTTGACTCATCAATGTTTTGTAAGTTTGATGTGTTTATTAAGATCTGAAATAAAACAAGATGAACTGAAATATTCCAGCACTTTCTGTGATGTAGTGTGCTTGCTTATCATAGGAAGTAATAAGAAATGACTCTTTACATTAAGGTAGTAGTCTAGTGAGAACAGGGAACAGGGGAATCACTTTCTCTCTTTCATCAAACCGCAGTTTCTGCAAGTTCCTGCAGTTTCATCGCATAAATATCCGCATATTCCATCGCATTTTTTTAAGAAAACGTGCCGCATAATCAAGGATTTTTGCCCGCAACAATCACAAAAAAAACTCAGTGTTTTTCTGTAAGGACTGATAAAGCAGTTTAAAGGTTTCCTGAGGGATGTCGACTATCTTGTCTGATTTTATAGGATCCATGATGAGGAAATGCCTGCGACTGATGTCTGGAAAACAGTGAGGCAACTGCAGTCTTCCACGCTCCCGCCACTATATCCAGCCGGCAGGATTTCCTCGGCTCTTCCTCCCACATGCCCTGCTTCTCTCCTCGTCTCCTCTCCGGGTCCGGGAGGAAGCAGCTGTGGCAGCGCTACTGATGCACTCTGGGAAGGCGGAGGAAGGACCCACACAGGATGATGTCACAGATGAGTCTTTGACCTCTATACATCCTCTCAATGCTCTGCCTCTGGGATTTGAGGACATCTTCTGCATGGGAAAGCCATCAATATGCACCGGATCACCAAACTTTATTCCCAATGGATGGTGTCGTCTTGCTTGAGCCTTGTCTTGTTCAAAAGATAGATGTGTATTGGTGGAGAGAACCCAAAGTTGAGAATAGTGTAAAGTTGTCTGACATCGGAAACTTCAGTGGTCTGGATGAGCGATCTCGCAGTACGGATGGACGGATAAGCAGGATCTTCTGCTTCTGGTCCTCCTAATTTTGTATACGTACTACCGGTACATCTGAGAACTTAACTGTCGATTTCGTCACTGCCCCTTTTTAGGGGAAAATAAAGACTTCCCATAGACTTCAATACAAAATAGCGTCACAAAACAACGTCCGTACACAGCCGACAGTCGTGAATAACTTAAGAAATCACTAAGATTAAACATGTCAAGTGATTGATCAAGTGAAAGCGGGGCCTCCCGATCCTTCTGGCTTTTTGGGTTTTTAGCAGGAGGCGTCAGAAAAGTTACCACAGGGATAACTGGCTTGTGGCGGGTAAGAGGTAAGACTCCTCTAAAACCGCTCATTAACAATCGCACCGTTCCCACACGGCTCTCGGCCTCGCCCTGCGTGCCACATCCACTACCTTTGATAAACAAAGGCCTCGTTCACACTGCAGGGCTTAATGCTCAGTTCCGATTTTTTGAAAAAATGCGATTTTTTTTGCAAGGCCGTTCACATTTCTAATTAAATGCAACCTTTTGTGATCTCCTGTGTGAACGTGAAATGACCCAGAAGTGACCCGCATGCGCAGAAGAGTACTCAACGGTCAACGACGTCACTTGCTGTTTGCGGAAGTAGCTAAACATGAATGTCAACACTCGTTTAGCAATATTAAAGTTATTTTCCCAACAGAGCCAGCACAATTACAATCTTCGCGTTTTAAGAAGAAAATTAATGAGGAGGAGAAAGTTTGAGCGCCTTCGATTAACTCTGTCACGGGATGAGACACGTCTGCGGCGGCCCATAACAGTGCAACGCGTTGGAGTGTATTGGCTAGCTACAGGTGCGTGGTACCATAGCTAACTTGTTTATCTTCTCATTCCTGCCTACTTCAACGCAGAATTATGACGTTTGTCGCATATCAACGGTGTGCGGGTCGGATACATGCGACCTGGCCGTTCAGATTGAGGTCGCATTTCAAAAGATCGGATACATATCGGATTTGGACCACATACCCAAGTGGCCTGGGTCGCATTTTAAAAGATCGGATCTGTGTCGTTCAGACTGTCATGAAAAGATCAGATACAGGTCGCATAGGGGCAAAAAAATCGGAATTGGGTCGTTTCAGCCTGCAGTGTGAACGTAGCCAAATAAATAAAAATAACTTTCAATCGCGATTTGCAGTCTGGACAGCATCTCAGCACTAGTCTGAAATTCTCGTCCGAAATTTTCACATGTTAAAAAATAAATACGACCTCACGTTGTGTCAATCACGTTTTACACACTGCCTCCCAAACTTTCGTCCATCATAAAAAAATTCGGATCAGGTTGCGATTTTTTGCATTTTCCGCATGCGTAGCAAACATTTTAAGAGGTGTTTTGACAATTCAGAGCCACCGAATGACCAATACGAAAAAACACAGTAGAAAATTTCGGACTCTGTGTGTAAGGACCTTCAGTCTTCAGATTTTGCCCGGTCGAATCGTACTCATGATGGCACACACTCGGATATTTTACTTTCAGACTATGATTCTATTCATACGGAGAAGGTCAAACACGTCTGAGCTGATTTTGAGATATTTAGAACATGATTGTTTTCAATTGTTATGCATCTCTATAAACAAGCTGTTTTTGCATGAGTTTGATGTCTTCAGAATGATTTAAAAGTCTGTTAAGAATGTGATCCTTTAAGTGCATGATGCCCAAATTTGTCTCTGTAGCCATTTACAAAGTCAGAAAGTGAATGATGCCTACATACATTTGTATCAGTATAACTTCTGTGCCTCTATACTTTTACAGATGCACTTTTCCAGTTTGCACAGCACAGTCCCTGAGCAGGTTTCAGTCACAGAGGATCTCAGTAAAGTTACTGGTCCCATTATGTGAAATGTCTCTGAACATGTAGAATTGCTTTGTTGACTTCCTGTTTAAGGCAGAGCTTGTTTACTTGTACCAAAACAAGACAAACAAGTGTAACGTTGTCATTTAAAGCAGAGGTCTTCAACCACTGTCCTAGAGTCTAACAACAACCCTAATCACACACACACACACACACACACACACACACACACACACACACACACACACACACACACACACACACACACACCTGAACCAGCTGATCGAGCTCTTCAGGACTGCTGACTATCACAGGTCTCAGTGTTGGAGAGCTCTGGTTTACAGCGCACACTTCCCACCCAGTGGTGACTCCTGCTAACTACAGCACAGAGAATTACACATTACACAAATATCAACAAATGCTTGAAACTCCCCAAAATAAAAAGTGTGGTCAGGAGGTCAAATTAAATAAGTAAGGGATAATGTATAGCGAGGCGGTTGTTAAAACGAATACCATCCCGACAGGCTGACTAGGAGCCCGACTCGAAGCGGAGCCTGAAGAGGTGGTATTCGCAATAACAACCGCCTCGTTATACATTATCCCGCTTATTACATGGCTACCTACCAAAATATTGATTTAAAAAGGAGTTTATTGATTTAAAAACGATTGTATTGCTTCCGCTAAAGAAAATCCGTTCCGTCTCTGAATTGCGTCCATGGCAACGCTCTGTTGTTCATGGCAACGCTCTGTTATACTTTAAGTGAGCAAGAAATTATCCGGTGATAATATGTTTCAGGTTGTTGAATTGGCCAAATGTTGAGAATAAATTTGGAATTCATAATGAATATCATCAACAAGTGAAAATTCCACAGGTCACACCAGAAGGACGAGCGGCTAGACAAACGGTCACTAACAAAATACTAAAGGTCTCCATTCACAGGTGACAGCAGTTAGGAAATGGTCCACTCCACAAACAAGGTTGTTGGAGATTGCAACACCGCCGTCCAAACATCTCACCTTAAACAACACCAACCAACCTCAGCAGACCGACACGCCAATGAGATTTGATTGGTCACTGATTCATTAGAAAGTATTTTAGGTAAACGGATGGATTGTTTGATTAATCTCTGGGGGTTGGGGTTTCGGGGGTAGGATTGTCGATACTGTGTGTTTCCAGCTAAGTACAGAGACTGGTCAGAGCAGGAATGTTTGTTAAATTGGTAAAAAAGACAGTTTATCCAAATGATGATGATGATGATGATGATACAAGTAGTGGGAGCTACAGTGAAATGTATTAATTGTTGGGGTATGTTTTCTTTTTCTTCCTATGAATGTTTTTGATATGAATTCAGAGGGTTAAAAGCTGTGGTTATCCGCTATGAGATGAGGTACAAGGAGAGGGTTTGAAATGAGGGATTTTATTCTACTTTTATTCTTTGTATTTTGATGACCTGTTGAAATAACCAGTGTGAATTGATGGTTTTGTTTTTCTTACTAATCTGTTTAAGAAGAGTGATCAGTTATGTGAAAACCAGAGATGAAGAGTAGTGTGATGATATGACTTAAAATGTGTCTTTTTGTTTATTATTGTGATTATGGGTAATCAGAATGATAAAAAGTGGGGAATTGTTGTAGAAATTTTAATAGTCATTTATTCCTAACAGAAATCAATTCGTAAAAGCATATGTGTGTACGTGCTTGTGCGTGATGTTTCAGGAATATATGGGACAGGACCTCTTGACCTTAGGGATGGTCAGATTTGGCTGGTTTATTCCAGTACCAGTTTGTGTCCTTAAGTAGAAACTGAACAGTGGGGGGCCTTATCTGGGTGGAAAAGTACAGCGGGTGAGAAGGAACCTTGAAAAGAGTATAAAAGCTGTCTCATGTCTTCCTGGTGCGCGCCACTCACTTCACAGAATGTAACGGCTGTGTTGGCGACTGGGCCTTCTTGCAAGAATAAATATTTTTCTTTTTATTAATTTGACTCTGAGTGTCTCTTACGCAGTGATGATGTTTAACAGAAGTTTTGCCACAACAAGATCAACCACTGTTTATCATACTCCCTGTTTTGCACACTTCGCCCCTACTGGGTTGTGCATCCAACATTAGCAGATCGCGAAACATGTATGTGCAAACAAGATGAAAATCTAGGCTTTATTGCAAAAAAGCTCCACCATGCACATCATTGACACATTTAATTTGGAGAGCCTTAGACAAGACATCACGTGTGACATCACCAGCAAAACATGTATGTATGCAGCAGTAATTCCTATCCACTTACAAGCCACTACAGAGCCACTGATCGCGTGTCCTACCTTCAGTGGGCCACTGTAGACAAGGTGCACAAAAATGATTCTGGAGCAACTTCAAAGATCACTTTGAAAAAAAAATGCCAAGAAATGCTGGTGGAAATATTTGCCACTTTGCTCCAGAAGTTCAGGCGCCATCTCTATAACATCAGGCAGCAATATGCATTCTAACAGGCCCTGAAGCTGAACCTCCCTGTGAATGAATGTGCAGTCCACATTGACTTCTCAGAGAACTACGGCTGCAAATATAGTGCTGAAGTACAATCCGTCCATTTTGGTGCTTCACACCAACAGGCTACTTTGCACACTGGGGTTTACTATGTGAGGGGAACATCTGCTCCCACGTCCTTTTGCAGTATATCATCCTCCAGATTGAAGGGACCACCTGCAATATGGCAACACCTGGAGCCCCTCCTGAAAGAAATTAGAGAGAAATACCCGGATATGACAACCAACAATCGTTTTTCAACCATCCATCCTGCACACAGTACAAGCAGCGGGGCAATTTTTACCTCTTTTGTACAGAAATCTTTAAGAAGGGGTTTACACTGGGAACCTGGAACTTCTTCGAAGCCAGCCATGGCAAAGGTGCCCACGTGAATCATCTCTAAGACTGACACTTAAGATTTAGTCCTACACTTTACTCAAATAACGAGTGAGATGCTTGATTAATGACTTTTAAATGCAGCTTTGAGCTAAGAATTTTTTTTACTCTTTACTCCGTTGATGCATTGCAACGTAATTGCTACTGCTGTGCTGCATTTTGCACTGAAGATGTCTGTGTGTTAGTCTTGTTGTTCTTGTTGTTTTTGTTGTTGTTGGTTTGATTGTTGTTTTTATGAGACCGAAGACAAATTTCCACATCGTGGACAATAAAATAAAATGAATGAAATGAATGAATAAAAAAAGGTACACAGTGTAGGAATTTCTCCCATCTAGCGGTGAAATTGTATTTTGCATTCAAACGAATAGTGCTCTCTAGCGCCTCGCTTTTTCAAATGCGTGTTGCAACTACGGTAGCCGTTATGTACCAAGAAGCATTGACAACATGTCGTCAAATCTGTCATTCACTTGTCAGAGTAAAAAAGTTGCTCGTCTGGATTATTTTTTATTTTTTTGTGTGTGTTAATTTATTCTGAAACAATATTCTCATCAGTGTTCAATCACCTTTGATATTTAAATCGTCATATTGTTATATCTGTACCTTTAAAAGGCATCCCCTCCCCCAATATTATTAAATGTAGGCCTATGCTTCATCTTTCATTTTAAATTCCTAAATTTGATCAATAAATTCAATTATTTCGAATAATAAAACACTATAGGGGCTAGGAGCTAATCAAATTAAATCATTTACACTGAAAAATTACAATTGCATAAAATGATGTTATGAAATTGATTTAAATTTACATATAAGAAACGTTGGAAAAAATTATACTACTTTTAAACATAACACTAAACCGCCAGTAGGTGACGACAGGCGACCGTCTTAATGAGTGAGTCATTGATTCATTCATTCAAACGATTCGTTCAAACGGCTGATTCATTCAAGAATGAGACAGATGTTTATGAATGGGTCATTGAATCTTTGACACAACCGATTTGTTCAAAATGCTGAATCATTCAGTAATGAAAACAGGTTGAGTGTTCCTGTGGGATGCACCGTGGTTCTGCTGTGATTTTTGATCTGAACTATTTTTGCTGCTAAAACAGAACAAAAACAGCCAATATTGCATCTATAATGTAAGTGACTTAATTTTAACTGTTTATTGAACTGTTGTTGGAAATCAATGTCACATTTTCAATCGTGATGGTGTTCAGGAAAAAAAATTGAGGTTGCTTAACATATGTTAAAAATATAAAAACTCCACATTTAGATGTTTTATAGGCAGTATGTTGTTAACTGAGTGTGTGTGTGCTGCGCTCATGTGTGTAGATTTCTCTGCGCGAGGGTCAACAGCGCAACCTCACCGTCAGTAGGTAGCCTAATAGTCCAAATAAGTCCAAATTGTCTCTGGTAGGCTAATAGTCAACACTCAGTCATGTTAGGGTTAGGGTTAGGGTTAGGGTTACATTATGACACCTTACATTATGACATTTTCACACCTCATTTCTTTTTCTTTGTTTAAAGTTAATAGTTTTTGGTTTACTTTTTTATTGGCCTATACCTGTTGTTCGTGTCCCCTCATTTTTGCCTCAGGCTATGAGCCGGCCTGTGACAAAATAAGAAATTCTTCGCTTACGAGGATAAGTCAGATCATTGGCAAAGGTAATTTTACAAATGTGGAACAATTAGTTCATGCGTTCATGACCTCAAGGCTAGATTATTGTAATGCTCTATTGGGTGGTTGCCCTGCACGCTTAATAAACAAACTACAGCTAGTTCAAAACGCAGTAGTTCTTACCAGCTTTATGTAGCTTAGGTGTAGTTATCTTCTAGTCATCGATTAGCATATTCTGTCTTTACTATCTATAAATATTGTTCTTGGGTCGGGGTTTATGTACATTTTAGGGTTAGTGATGTCACTAACCCGGGGGGAATGTTGTGTATTCCCTTCCAGCTGTTTGTTGTAGTCCTTAAAAAGCAATTTCTTTAAAATAAAATATCTCCCTTTGCTTTGAACGTTGAGCGTCGTAACTTTGCAGATGTTGTTTATGCTCAAACAGCAACATTACACACTGTAACGAGGTTAGACGTTACGGGAAGAAGGAGGCAGGACCCGGCGAACATTCAACAAACTTTAATTTCAAAAATAAAACAAATACAAAATTGAAGTAAAAGACAGCAGCCCCTCACGGACGACTGCTGTCACATATAACAAAACACAACACAAGTCCAGGCCTGTCCTCTCTCGATCTCCACTGTCGTCGCTCCTCCTTTTATGATTCCGCTCCTCCGTGAGAGATACGAGACCGGTGCGCTCATCAGTAACTAATCACACCACCGGCCTCGTGCCGCTCTCTCCTGGCCCTCGGCCTCGTTCTGCTCGCCACACACACATTAAACATTTATGCATTTGGCAGACGCTTTTAGCCAAAGCGACTTACACTGTATTTCAAGGTACACATTTTACATTCTTATCACTTCTTGCTTTCCCTGGGAATCGAACCCATGACGTTGGCGTTGCAACACACTAAAGTTAGAAAAGTGAAATTGTAAGGGCCACCCGTTGGCCCAACGACCGAATCCAACGGTGTGGGCGAAGGTATGATGCGTGTATGCCTTTTCAGCGCTTCAGTGAAGTTCTCCTTTTTTATTACAATTTAGTTTCAATTACTTTAGCTCTGTAAATCTGACTCCAATTTCAAACGATAATCAAATTTAGATTGTGTTTCTTATTAGAAAATAATCATAAAAAATTATTATGATTTACTTTAGATCTTTGATTATTCTGGGCATCTCGTACTAATATAAATTGCTCAAAGATGACTCTAAGAGTAAGAAATGCATTTCTGACAGAGACACACAGTAGTGTGTGTGTGTATCAATTCAGAAGCCACTGACACACAGTGCATGGGGGTTTTCCTGGTTACAGTTTCACAAAGACTGCTCTGCCACCTACCCTTATATACCCAATACTATTACCGTTGATTTTTGGTTGAATTCCCAACATTATTTCAACATTAACTGAGGGTGCAAGAGTGATGTTGATAAAATATCACTTTGTAATGTTGAATCAATACTATCACCATTGATTTTTGGTTGAATTTCCAACATTATTTCAACATTAACTGAGGGTGCAAGAGTGATATTAAAGCAACATTACTTTGTAACGTTAATTCAATGCAATTAGCGTTGACGCATCAACACTGAGTCAACATTGTTTCAATGATTACATGCTGTGACAATCAGCGGCTGGAGTGCCCGCATGAGCCACTGGAGGGCACTCTCTTCCTGCGTTATGTTCCACCATGGACTCATTATGTTTATTTATGGTTTCATCAGTCTCACCTGTGTACCCTCAGCTACCCTTTATCTGGACTGTTCTGTTCTGTGCCCGTTTTGTGAAGTATTGTTTTACCCAAACTCTGTCTCAGTTTGTTCCTCTTGTTTCTCTGTGTTTGGACTTGATCTTCTGTGTTTGAACTTGGACTCTGATATCGTTTTGTGAACCTTTGCTGCCTGCCTCTGACCATTGCGTGTTTGACTACGATTCTGGATTGCCCTTGACATCTTTTAAGTTTTTGTCTGCTTGTTCTCAGTTTGTCATCTCCTTTAATAAATATCTGCGAATGGATCCGACCGCTTCAGCCTCTTCGTTACAGAATACTTCACCAAACCAGGATCCAGCAGATGACAGAACAACTCACCGCAATATGGATCCAGCAGTTGTCAGCAACCGGGCTCTGGGAGAATACCTATCGACGTTATTGCAAGAGGGCCAGTCCGTCCAAAGGTGCGCGAAGGATTTTCTGTTGATTTGCCATCTGGGAGCGCTAGATGATATCCAGCTCATGGGCCTGTTTTTGAACGGGCTGGATTACGAGATCGCTCGATGGATGCCGCGGGACCTTACCAACTGGACTCTTGACCGGTATATCGCTCAGGCGTGTTCCTTGGAAGACCTCTTCTCCATTACAGCCTTGTTCTACTCGACACCTCCCGAATTCAAATTACCCGCGAAGCCCTCGTCGTCTTCGCCGCTGGTCCGGTCCAGCCCTGCCAAGCCCGCTCTTCACTGCAGCGCCGACGTACTCACTTCTCACTGCAGCCTTGCCAAACCCGCGACTCACGTATGCCCACTCAAGCCCGTTTTCCGCACTGGTCCTGTTGGATTTGCCAATCCGGAGACCGCGGAGGTTCCGCCTGCCGAGTCAAGTGAGTCAAGTCCGCCTGCCGAGTCAAGTGAGTCAAAACCGCCTGCCGTGTCAAGTGAGTCAAGTCCGCCTGCCGAGTCAAGTGAGTCAAGTCCGCCTGCCGAGTCAAGTGAGTCAAGTCCGCCTCCCGAGTCAAGTGAGTCAAGTCCGCCTCCCAAGTCTACTGTGTCAAGTGAGTCTACCGAGTCTACTGTGTCAAGTGAGTCTACCGAGTCTACTGTGTCAAGTGAGGCAGGAGGTACCCTGTGAGGGCCATGGGGGCTGCGTCTACATGGACCTTTGCTAGTAGGTACCTTGAGAGGGCCATGGGGGCGGCATCTACATGGACCTTTGCTCTACTGCCTACGTCTGAGCTTCCTGGATTACTGGTCCCGGCTAGCCCAGTTAACCCCTTAAAGTCCACTATCCCGGTACCAGGATATAAAATCTTTGTTATGATTTTCGTACGTTATTTTAATAGTCTTCCATATAAGGTATCAAGTAATTCTTGGTATCATTTGAAAGCTTAGAATCTATACTTTACACAGAATACCATCACTTTCGGTTTTATGATACATATCAAATGGAATATTAGCTTAAATAGGCATTGGTCCCAGGCAAATATTTCCGCTTTATGATTGCGAAGAAATCTTTCTACAAATATTTATTTTTTATTTATTTCACAAATAAGTCAAACCATACATTACAATAAAGCTGTCGGGAATCTGTCGATGTAGGTTATTACATTGTGAGACAATCATAGATCGAAATATCTTCAAAACAATCACACAGTGAAATACATTCAAAAAGAGGTGACAGATAAAAGTATCACATTCCTGCTCCGATGTCGGCTTCAGTGAGCCGCAAACAGCCACATAATCTACATCACCGTTTAGCTTAGGATGTTATCTTTCAAATGAGACCATTTTCACGTTTCTGTGAGCTTTTGATATATATATATTAAGTCTGATATATTAAGGAGTTTTTATTTCCCCTCTCGCGTTCCGGTGGATTATATTACGTCTCTTTGTCGCACGTGTGGTGGACTCATCGAATCCCCGGACGCACAAACTTGTGTGCTGTGCCTGGGTCGGGACCACGCAGAGGCGGCACTCGAGGGATCGGGATGTCCCGCCTGTGAGGAGCTCCCCATCAAGATCCTTCGTGCAAGGCTGGCCGTTACACGTAAGCGGCGACCTTATGTCTCCTGCCTCTCCCCAGTCTGCCGCCGTCGAGCAGCGGACCGGGAGACGGCGGAGATCTCATTCGCAGGTTCTGTTGAGGTGCTGACGTCGGCCCAAGGCCCACGCCATCCTCACGTGGTAGAGCCCGTGAGTTACTCTGAGTTTACCGCCCTCCTGAGGAAGCGCGGGAAATTATCTCGTTCGGATACGACGATGACGATCATGTCCACCAGTGCCTCTGACCCGGGAGCATGGTCCGAGTCTCCGTCTGAAGGCGCCCTCGCCTCTGTGGATGCAGAGCTTATGGCCATTCTCACTGAGGCGGTGGCAGATATGGAGCTGGAGTGGACAGCGCCCAAGGAGCTGCCGTCGGAAAGGTGGCCTCGGCGCGGGCCGTCAAGCTCAAGGTACCCAGCTGCTGACTGCAGTGGAAGGGGCAGAGAAATTGGGCTATGCTCGATTGCCTCCCGTCGAGGATGCCATCGCGGCTCGTTTAGCATCTTCTCCCGATGGAAGACCGCCCAACTGCCTTCCAGACCATGTCGCGCTACTGCCCACATGGCTGAGAAAGCCTACACGTCAGCTGGACATGCAGCATCTGCCCTCCACACGATGGCAATTCTGCAGGTTTTACAGACACGACTCCTAGGGCTAGGGTCCCTGGTTATGGGGATATTACTGCCGAAACGGTCTCAAGCCCCCCCGGCGGCGAGATCGAGATCATCTTCTGCGCAGCGCCAGCGGGACCTAACAGACGCGCGTCCCCGAGCGCGGCAGAACGTCGCGCCCGCCCAGAGTTCGACGAGATGTGTGTCTCAGCAAAGAGCTTTCTCTCCCCAACATTATTACCCTTGTCATAGGCATAGCCTCTCCCCCGGGAGACGCTTCGCAGAGCGGAAGCTCGGGGAAACCCGAGGAGATGGCTATCTATGTCCCCGTGCATAAAGCCGCGGACGAGCTATCTACTATTCATATAGCGGTCAATGCTTCCCCGGTGGCTGGCGCTTAGCCCCTGCCGCAGCATTCATTGCTCTGTACCCTTCAGTGCAATGGCGATTCTGATTACTACACAGTGCGTATTCACAGTTTTTGCGCGATGCAACTGACGCAGTGTTACGTACACACCACACTGTTATGTGTAATGATTTATGCCTTTATATATTGCCCTGTGTCCTTCAGTGCAATGGCTATTCTGATTACTACAAGTACGTATTCACAGTTGTTGCGCGATGCAACTGACGCTGTGTTACGTACACACCACACTGTTATGTGTAATGATTTATGCCATATATTGCCCTGTGCCCTTCAGTGCATTGGCGATTCTGATTACTACACAGTACGTATTCACAGTTTTTTGCGCGATGCAACTGACGCTGTGTTACTTACACACCACGTTGTTATGTGTAATGATTTATGCCATATATTGCCCTGTGCCCTTCAGTGCAATGGCGTTTCTGATTACTACACACACAGTGCGTATTCACAGTTGTTGCGCGATGCAACTGACGCTGTTACGTACACACCACACTGTTATGTGTAATGATTTATGCCATATATTGCCCTGTGTCCTTCAGTGCAATGGCGTTTCTGATTACTACAAGTACGTATTCACAGTTTTTGCGCGATGCAACTGACACTGTATACGTACACACTGCACACTAATATGTGTATGAATTTTGCCGTTGTATTTTGCCCTGTATCATTGTGTGCATTCAGTGCAATGGCTATTCTGATTACTACGCAGTACATATTCACAGTTGTCGTGCGATGCAACTGACGCTGTGTTTACATACACACTACACACTGATATGTGTAATGATTTATGCCTTTATATATTGCCCTGTGTCCTTCAGTGCAAATGGCTATTCTGATTACTACGTATTCACAGTTGGCGCGCGATGCAACTGACGCTGTGTTACGTACACACCGCACTCTGTTATGTGTAATGATGTATGCCCTGTATCATTCAGTGCAAATGGCTATCCTGATTACTACGTAGTGCGTATTCATAGTTGTCGTGCGATGCAACTGACACTGTGTTTGTGCACACTACACACTGATATGTGTTATGATTTATGCCGTCATATATTGCCCTCTATCCTTCAGTGCAAATGGCTATTCTGATCACTATGTATTCACAGTTGTTGTGCGATGCAACTGACGTTGTGTACACACTACGCACTGATGTGTGTAACTATTACGCCGCTATATATTGCCCTGTATCCTCAGTGCAACTGGCTACTCTGATTACTGTGTAGTCACAGTTGTTGCGCGATGCCACCCGCTGTGTTATGTACATTGATATGTGGCTATGATTTACGCCGTTATATATTGCCCTGTATCCTCAGTGCAACCGGATATTCCGATGAACTACGTATTCACAGTCGATGTCGCTATGCCACTGACGCTGTGTTATGTAGATTGATATGTGTCTATGATTTATGCCGTTATATATTGCCCTGTATCCTCAGTGCAGCCGGCTATTCCGATTAACTACGTATTCGATGTCGCTATGCCACTGACGCTGTGATATGTAGATTGATGCATACATGTCACAATATTCCTCATTTGAATAATCCCTGCCCCAAAAAAAAAAAAAAATCAATAAATGTGTCTATGATTTACGCCGCTATATATTGCCCTGTATCCTCAGTGCAGCCGGCTATTCCGATTAACTTCGTATTCACAGTCGATGTCGCTATGCCACTGACGCTGTGATATGTAGATTGATATGTGTCTATGATTTATGCCGTTATATATTGCCCTGTATCCTCAGTGCAGCCGGCTACTCTGATTACTGTGTAGTCACAGTTGTTGCGCCAACTTGTGCGATGCCACTGACGCTGTGTTATGTACATTGATATGTGGCTGTGATTTACGCCGCTATATATTGCCCTGTGTCCTCAGTGCAACCGGCTATTCCGATGAACTACGTATTCACAGTCGATGTCGCTATGCCACTGACGCTGTGTTATGTACATTGATATGTGTCTATGATTATGCCGTTATATATTGCCCTGTATCCTCAGTGCAACCGGCTACTCCGATTAACTACATATTCACAGTCGATGTCGCTATGCCTCTGACGCTGTGTTTTTTGTACACAAAATATAACTATGCCTGTGCATAGTCTCAGTCGTCGCTACTGCCCTTCAATATAATGGACCATTGTGTGCGCATATTCATGCAGTTTCGGTCGCTTCAGCGACTTGAGCTGCATTATACACACAGATGTTTAAAATGTGCACACTGTTCACTAAAATGTGAACGCTGTTATGTTGCCCTCTATCCTTCAGTGCAACAACCAGCTATCCTATCTAACTGCATATTCACAGTTTTGTCGCTACAGCGACTACACTGCAATTATGTACGTATAAGGACGTGTTTTGCTATTTTTGTTGCCCTGTTTCCCTCAGTGCAAACTCGCTATCTTAATCTAACCGTGCATACTCGCAGTTTCTGGATGTATGTACGTACACGGATGTGCAATTTACCATGTGTTATGCTGTAATACTGCCCCGTTTCCTTCGGTGCAGCTAGCCATCCTGATTGAACTGTACATCTCAGTTTTGTCTCTACACAGTTTCTGTCGCTACGGCGACTTATGTTGCGTTATGTACATGCATGGATACGCTACGGCGACCGATGCTGTTACGTACATGTGCTATGCTGTTATGTTGCCCCGTTTCCTCAGTGCAACTAACTATTCTGTGCTAACTCGTTTACTCACAGTTGTAGCTACGGCTATGTGTTTGGTTGTTTACTGAGGTGCTATGCTATTATGGGGCTATTATCTACTGCGTATATTCACAGTTGTTGTTGCTACGGCCAAAAAAAAAAAAAAAAAAAAAAAAAAAAAAGCTAAAGTGCTCTCAACGCCGTTCAGAGCCCAGGTGGTTACAATTCCAGCATTTTGTCCTGATGAGGTCAGTGTTTCAGAGTCTCAGAAGTGCACTTTGTGCCCCGTGCGTGCCCTGTGTGCTTACCCACATAGCAATTTTTTTCTGGCCCAGCTCCGGCCCACACAATCACTTTTCCCTCGGCCCAAGTACCACAAAGAATCACGGTATTTAAGTGGCCCAGAACTGGATTAAAGACATGGGTCACACATGGGCCATAACCGGCCCGAATCTCAGCCAGTTAATCACCCTTAACTGGCCCTGAAGTGGCCCAGAACTGGATTAAAGACAAGGGTCACACATGGGCCATAACTGGCCCGAATCTCAGCCAGTTAATCACCCTTAACTGGCCCTGAACTGGGCCAAAACAGGTTTTATTATTGGTACCAATTCTCGTAAGTTAACCATATCGACACCACCCTTTAACCAGAAACCCCAAAACTGAGCCATAACCCAGCCTAATCGAACCCAAACCATGTGAACCCAAACCTCGGCCCAAGTACCGTAAAGAATGACGGCGCTGAAGTGGCCCAGAACTGGATTAAAGATAAGGTTCACACATGGGCCATAACTGGGCCGAATCTCAGCCAGTTAATCACCCTTAACTGGCCCTGAATTAGGCCAAAACATGTTTTATTATTGGTATCAATTCTAAGTTAACCATTTCAACAACACCCTTTCAACAAAACTGAGCCATAACCCAGCCTAATCTTACCCAAACCATGTGAGCAAATAAGTCACAGAAAAATTCTATATTTTATTCAATTTAAATTTTATTTAACAATAATACCAAAAATAAATATTACACATAGAATTGTGTAACAGTGTGAAGGCTATTTTATTTTGTACATTCCAAGTGTAACATCTTATTACAACCTGTAAAAGCCCCTCCTCTCACATTGCTCCTCTCATTGTAACTCCAATTGCCAGCCATACCAACAGTCTGTCAAGTTTTCTTGCCCAAGCACAGTCCTGTAAAAAAAAAAAAAAAAAGATTAACATTGATTATGCCTCAACTATTCCAGATTTACCAATATAGGATACTAATGTAGCTCTAAAACTCATTTGTAATAATCATTTTGTTAGATCATGGAAAGTGAGTGCCTTTAGGCCAGAGTTTCCCATCTTTCTAAGTAATTTTAATGTCATTGTTTTTATCAATCAATTTATATCCGCATCTAAATATTTTATATTTAATTATTTTAACCATAATTATTACATTTACTTTAATTTCGTATGATAATACTAGCCACTTCTCCTGGATCAGTTTTTTTTTTTTGTGATGTGATCAACACCTTATTGTCTTTAGAAATACAATAACATCAACTCAAACAAACAGACAGGGAAGGGGGAGCAACAGACATATCATCAGTAATTAAACAATATGAAAGGAGGGGGAAAAATATCTTTATATAGTCATTCCTTTATATAGCCCAATTTTTTGGAAGAAAAACATTGCCATGCATCAATGGTACTAGGTTTAGCTCCTGGTTCAGTTTTGCCATAAGTGACCAATTGTTTATTGTATTTAGATGTGACCTCTAATTATTACCCAGGTTGAGGTTGAAACTATTGTTTTAGACAACAACAAAAAAATGATGTGATCAATTTCATTCTTTCAATGTAGATATTTTAATAGTACAGTACAGTATAATTTTCTCTCAATCGCCTACGAATATGGCACACATGGGAATGAAATGACTATGAGCAATAATGTTACATGACTAACAAAAAGAAATAAGCAGGCCTCTGTGAACACAAATGAAACATGGAGCATGTCCTTTTCATGTGAAACAATGATTAATCCAGATTTAATTCAACATGACTGATGCAAAATGCTAAAAGAATTAATTTTAAAGAGTTACATTGTTCCGCACACATCATGAAGCACCGCGCCTCGGAGATTCCGCAGGCCGGTCTATCGCACCCCGTTCGCGTCTGCATTCTCACCCCGGATTTCCACCAACTGCAGAACGGCTGCGGATCGGCTCCGCTGCGTGTCGGATCCGTGCTCCGCCGTCCTTCAATACCTACCAGATCCGGATTTGTTGCGGAACGGCTGCAGCATGACTGACAGCTGCAGTCACGATCGCGCAATATGATTTAGTTTCTTTAAACAGAACCACAAAACCAGCAACAGTTTGTTTCCATCCAGATGAGTACAGGGGAAACAACTCTGTGCTGACCTGCTGATCTGCTTTTTTTGTGGAGATTATTGTGATTCTAGTACAATATTTATAAATATAATCAACTTATAACATGCTAAATGTTTATTTGGGTTCCTTTATGAATGTATTGGGAAAGTAGTAGGCTGTGTAAATAAAGTTAACTATTGTTCTTGTGGAAAAAGAAAAAAGTATGTAAAACAAAATCTCCGCCCATTATGACGTTATCGAGGTGTAGTGAAGGGAAATACGATCCGCCGTAAGCACATTACCGGATGTTTTATTTTGTTTCTGTGCTCGACTTCCTGCGGCGCTCTCCGGCATCCGGCAAAAATAGAAACTCTGCGTATCTTCTCCGAAGGGCTGCGGTCGCCGGAGCTGGGACGGAGTCGGAACGCAGCCGTTCCGCAGTCAGTGAAAATACACACATTGACTTTAATGGAAACCTATTGACTCCCCCCCAATTTCCACCAACTGCGGAACGGCTGCGGATCCGCTCAGGAACGGCGGCGGAGTCAATAGGTTTCCATTATAGTCAATGTGTGTATTTTCACTGACTGCGGAACGGCTGCGTTCCGACTCCGTCCCAGCTCCGGCGACCGCAGCCCTCCGGAGAAGATACGCAGAGTTTCTATTTTTGCCGTATGCCGGAGAGCGCCGCAGGAAGTCGAGCACAGAAACAAAATAAAACATCCGGTAATTTTCAAAATAATATACTCCATGCTTACGGCGGATCGTATTTCCCTTCACTACACCTCGAAAACGTCATAATGGCCGGAGATTTTGTTTTATATACTTTTTTCTTTTTCCACAAGAACAATAGTTAACTTTATTTACACAGCCTACTACTTTCCCAATACATTCATAATAAATATTTAGTATTTTATAAGTTGATTAGGCTATATAATTATAAATATTGTACTTATATGGTAGAATCACAATAATTTCCACAAAAAAGGGAGATCATCAGGTCAGCACAGAGTTTCCCCTCTACTCCTCTGGATGGAAACAAACTTGCTGGTTTTGTGATTCTGTTTAGAAACATCATCATCATACGTAAATTTGGGAGATATCGTATGTCCTCGTGACTTCAGCTGTCAGTCATGCTGCAGCCGTTCCGCAATAAATCCGGATCTGGTAGGTATTGAAGGACGGCGGAGCACGGATCCGACACGCAGCTGAGCCGATCCGCAGCCGTTCTGCAGTTGGTGGAAATCCGGGGTCCGCCGCCGTTCCTGAGCGGATCCGCAGCCGTTCCGCAGTTGGTGGAAATTGGGGGTCATGTTCAGGGGCAGCTGAATCAGCTACCATACAGGCAAAAGTGCACTTTAATAAAGAGACAAATGGCATCCGAGTTTGAAATCAGGTATTAAAAGCGCCAAAAAAAGAGAGTGAACTTCACTTACCAGCGGTCGTCTGTCTGACATGTCTTCAACCTTCAGCGGGAGAAATTTCAAATGACGCATCACGTGAACCAACTAAAAAAGCTGCTGTTACCGTGGAGATCGCGCCAAAAGCAAAACAATAATAATAGAAAAAAATATATAGGTATACATTTTTAACATGATTTTGTGCTACTTAAAATAAAAACTATAGAAAACTGGATTAGTTGGATGTGGATTCGTTTTTTTTTTTATTATACATTTATAAAAACAAATTCAAATAAATAATTATACTTAAAAAAACTAAATTATCATGTTAGTAAATGTATTTTTTTATGATTACTGAATTTTGTGAACATTGCTGAAAACGAAATACTTTATTCATTATTAATAATTTTTTAAACAATTGGACATATATTTTTTTCACTGACTCATTTATAAGTCAATTAATATTATTATTACAATCTTTACATCTTTTTCAGAAGGGGAAGGGGGGGGGGGGGTGATAATCTTGCCTTGAAAATATAGCAGGCTTATTGTCCAGTACAAAGAGTATGGCCCATAATCGCTACACTGATGTGGGCCACACACCTCCCATGCACAATCGGCCCAAATGTTGTGTGCCATCATTCAGTGCCATCATTGCCACATTTGGCCCACACCTGGCTGACATGATCTGGGCCACACACCTCCAATCCACAATCGGCCCAAAAGTTGTCTGCCGTCATGCACGCAATGCCATCATTGCCACACTTGGCCCACAGTTGGCTGACATGATGCATGCCAGTGCCGGCAACACGCCAGCAGTGCCATGATGAGGCCACATTTGGGCCAAGTCTGTTTGCTATGTGGGTGTGAACAGAACTAGCCAGTTTTGAGCTTCAGAACAGCTCTTCGTCTGCTACACGGGTGCCAAGAAGGGCGGCGCGCTGTCGAAACAGAGGCTATCTCACTGGATAGTGGAGGCTGTGCGACTGGCTGGCTTATGCTTCCCGGGAAGCCTTTTGTCCTATAGGGGTGCACGCCCACTCCACTAGGAGTTGGCGTCATCATGGGCGTGGGCGAAAGGCATGTCTATTCAAGACATTGTTTCGCGGCGTAATACCTTCGCGAGATTCTATAACTTGAATATCCCTTCATTCGCACCACATGATCTGTCAGTGCAGGGAGAGAAGGCTGAGCTGTCATTGGACTAGGCTAGACTGCCCCGATGGTGCGCGCTCTAGCCACGGTTTCGACTAGTCGTCAGACAGTAAGAGTTATTATTAGCAAAAGCTATCATGTTCACTATATTGTGCCCTTTGTTATGCCCGCATTCTTAGCCGGCAGTATTTTCCTAGCACCAATTACTTTGCTGCAATCTCCCTCCATTCAGTTCAGCGTGCTTAGCTAGATGGGAGGGGCCTTCATTGATGCAGATGCCGAGTTGGCTCTGTGCCAATAGATGTTTCAGCCAGGTCCGGTGTCTGTTCCGGAGAGCTGGGCGGGATTTTTCCCACGCGGCGGGGGTTTTATTGTTCCCCATACGTAATGTCGAGAGACCGACTCGATAAGGGAACGTCTCTGGTTACTCACGTAACCGTAGTTCCCTGAGAGGAGGGAACGAGACATTACGTAACCTGCCGTGTGGGAAGGACTTTATGTCTTCTGACTCTCGTTCAGGTAAGATTCTGAGGTTTTTTGGCGCCCGCCGTCACCTATATTGAGCAGTGTCAGCCAATCAGGTGATGGCGGGACTGCCATTGGCTATTTGCAAGCAAAAGAGTTATTCTATCAGACTTCATGATTCAAGGAAAATGGATTTCCCCATACGTAATGTCTCGTTCCCTCCTCTCAGGGAACTACGGTTACGTGAGTAACCAGAGACGATTTCCACCAACTGCGGAACGGCTGCGGATCCGCTCAGGAACGGCGGCGGAGTCGATAGGTTTCCATTAAAATCAATGTGTGCATTTTCACTGACTGCGTAACGGCTGCGTTCCGACTCCGTTCCAGCTCCGGCGACCGCAGCCCTCCGGAGAAGATACGCAGAGTTTCTATTTTTGCCGGATGCCGGAGAGCGCCGCAGGAAGTCGAGCACAGAAACTAAATAAAACATCCGGTTATTTCCAAAATAAACATATAGTTTTCCCTTTTCCAACAAGAACAATAGTTAACTTTATTTACACAGCCTAGTACTTTCCCAATTCATTCAAAAAGGAACCCAAATAAACATTTAGCATTTTATAAGTTGATTATATTTAATTATAAATATTGTATAGAATCACAATAATCTCCACAAAAAAAGGAGATCAGCAGGTCAGCACAAGAGTTGTTTCCCCTGTACTCATCTGGATGGAAACAAACGGTTGCTGGATTTGTGGTTCTGTTTATAGAAACTAAATCCTGTTATATTGCGCGATCGTGACTTCAGCTGTCAGTCATGCCGCCGCCGTTCCGCAACAAATCCGGATCTGGTAGGTATTGAAGGACGGCGGAGCACGGATCCGACACGCAGCTGAGCCGATCCGCAGCCGTTCTGCAGTTGGTGGAAATCCGGGGTAAGAGTCCTCCGCTCAGCTAATGTGAAAGCGTTTATTGCAACTATATTTCATCTTTTTCTCATCAAACAACCAGACTAATGGCTTGACACAACATGTACAGGGGAATAGACTAGAAAGGGCTTTCTTCTGTGTATATATAAATTCACCTACGCTTTGCATCAGCTCGGTACGCAAGGTAAATGACGGCTGCTATAGCCTGCATGGTCACCCTCGCCCAGTAAAAAAAAAAAAAAAAAATCCGATATGAATCAATATAATTAGCCTAGTTGTAAATTAAATATTTTAACACTAATGTAAAAACAAAAGAATAATACATTGACTATATAATAGGCCTATATATTAACTGTCATTCAGACTGACTGTCTATGAGTTTTATGGGTCTTGTGTTTTATTAAACTACAATATCTCAAGGATGCGCGCTTGTGCGCGACTGGGTCATGTTGAGAGGGAAACACGCGCGTCAAATCGTTGTAAAAAACGCATTTTATTAGTAGTCTATTTAGAAATAGTGTAAAAGACCGGTAAATAAAATACAAAATTAACATGTAGCTATGCGTATGTTACTTCCCCTTACTGTAATGTCAAATCCTTAAAAGAATGGTATATAGAAAACAACAAGATTGAAAAAGTAGCCACGGCACATATAATAAAAATAGCATATAAAACTATTATTGTGCCCTTTATTAGGCTATAAACAAATTTTAGCCTATTTTAAACGCCAAGCCTAAACGAATTTATGTGAATCTAAACTGAAACTGTACCGACGTTGGTTTTGTGCATCTCTCATTCGGTCCAAAGTTTCCATATTTGTAATGTAACATTTGGATGCTAACTATTAATGTAAAGAATTAAGGCTTCGTACTTCAGTCGAGTCCCAATATACACTTATGCTAAATCAGCATTTTTCACAGCAAGGGAGATGAGTTTGGAATAACAGCAAGTAGGCGGTGACTGACATGCAGCACTGCCTTTATTGTGTACTACACAACAGACCAATTACTGTAAATTAAGCAGAATAACTTTGTATATGTTTGGTTGACTGTTTTATCTAATGAACAGGCTGCGATGTCAAGTTAGCAATGCCAGAAGTGAACTCATATGTGTGAGCGAGCGATGCGCCGACGCCATCACTTGGATTTATTGCTCAGCAGGGAAAATAACTTAATACTCTGTTGTTTAATACTCTGTCACTCGAAACAGTAACACACACACACACACACACACACACACACATATATATATATATATATATAATTTTTTTTGTTTTTTTGTGTACATTCAAAATGACTACAAATTGTCATGCCTTTGAAAAATAAGGAAAACAACATGATGCGCTGCGTCTCCGTCTCATTGAACATCTTTCTGACGCACACCAACAATGAACCAAAATAGCCAGCGAATAGCCTTCTTGTCTAAATAATTAAATATTTAGATTATTTGAAGTAAAATTATATATAGGCCTATATATATAAGTTATGAATAAATCACATCGTGCTTCATGATAAAAAAATACGTGAGTTTACAGTCCGGAAAATAGGAACAATACAAATTATTTCACGGACCCTGGCATTTGAGAACTCCTGGGCTGCGTTTCCCAAAAGCATCGTAAGCCTAAATTGATTGTAAAAACGATCGTACGACTGATCTTAATATTATGGTCTGTTTCCCAAAAGCATCGTAACTTAAGTACTAGCACTTGAAAATCTTCGTAGAACTACGAGTGCTCTGGAGTAATGGAAAATCCTCAAGTGCATCGTAAGAAGACCGAGTTATGAGGTCACCTGCAGGACAACCGACAGATTACACTTATATCTAGATTTAACAGATTACACTGCAACGTGAGTATAATATATACGTTTTGATTGTACTTTATTGTACACTTTGTTGTACTCGTGTTTTGTTAAAATGAATAAATTAAATAATTAAAAAGGGAAGAAAAAATAGAAATACATTAATTTAAATGAAAAAAAAAATCAAAAATAAGTAATCTGGGAAATATGCTTTAAAGACCGGGCAAAATAGGGATGAATTAAAAAAAAATCTGTCAATGACTTGCTGGCGTGCACGAAAACCAGCTATGTATTGGGCATTTCTTGCGGACCTCCTTCCCTGATCTCTTAACACGGTTGCAGTTAGTTTGCAATGTGACAATGTCCTTCCAGATGTTTTGTTTTTCCTTATTTGTATGTCCTTCAAATCTGTTAAAAATAAAATCTTTGTTTCCCTCTATCTCCTCTAGAAGGATATTAATTGTATCTTTTTGAAAAGTATCTTCTCTTGTTTTTTTGCTTTTGTTCAGCATTTTGTCAGCCTGTATAGGTGTTTTATATCCATATATACTTGTCTTGATTTCTAATCCACAACAAATTACGATTATTTCCATATAAGGTTATATTTCAGCACTTCGCGAATGGACAGCGATGCTTAAGTAGCACGTAGAGCGCGTTCTCGCGCGTTCATGTTAAGTGCATTTTTGGGAAACGCGCGTGGAATTGCGGCGAGCGTTCGTAACCTTGCACGTAGAGAGCGCTCTTAAGAGCTAAGATACATCGTTAACGGGAAACCCCTGGTTGTTTGATGAGAAAAAGATGAAATATAGTTGCAATAAACGCGTTAAGAATCCGCACATCAGCTGCAGCAGCGGAGGACTCTTATTCTGCAGTGCGGAACTGAGGAAGAACTGATGACAAATCAGAGGAAAGGGGCGTTTCATTCCTGCCCACGTGTGGAAATCGAATATTCCAGCTGTTTATTCATTTTTCTACCCCAGAACGAAAAACGAGAAATCAAGCTGAAATCTTGTTTTTTCGTTTTTTGGTAAAAATGAAAAAACGAAAAAGGAACCGTTTTCTCATTTTTCTCATTTCAATATTAAATTAAAAATCGACTGAACGAATGATACACGGATTCCACTGCCACTTCTGAAGTAATTCATGTCAAAATACCTTTGGCAAAAGCACACAAAAAGCACAACATTTCAGAAAACTGTCATTTCTCAAATAAGATCCATCACGGGGTGCGTGACAAAATACATGAATATGTTTCACTTGGAATGACCTCTGTCCCTTTCCTGAAGAAGGTTCTGAAAACCTTTGTCCAGAAAGAGCTTTCAGGCATGGGAAGTGTTCTACCACACACACAGGACCCATCATACTACCCATCAAGCCATGTTATTCAAAACCATGTGCACCAGGCCTTACTTGCTGGAAAATACTCTGGCTTTGATCAACTGCAACTGGAAAAGAAAATTGATGAATGGAAATTAACAGATTCAGGTGCCCAGTTTTTCTTTAGGCAGTGCACAGAGAACTACAGACATCAGACAGAAATACATGTCGAAGTGAATGCACAAAGAAATGGCTTTCCAGTCACCGAAGACTCTGATTTTGAGGATCAACACACACCGGACATGACCACATCACAAGAAACATTCTTGTTTATTCATCAAAACCTACAACAGCAGCATTTACTTGAGCGTTATGGAGATATGGTCCTACTTGATGCCACTTATAGAACAACCAAATATGCTTTGCCCCTGTTTCTGGTTGTTGTTCGGACTAATGTTGGCTACAAACCAGTTGCTGAGTTTATATGTGAAAACGAGACAACTACAGCGATAGCTGAAGCTCTTAACATTCTGAAACAGTGGAACCTGCATTGGGAGCCAAAGTACTTCATGCTTGATTATTCACAACAGGAATATCAAGCTCTGGACCATACATTTCCAAATGCACAGAAGTATTTATGCTCATTCCATCGTGAGCAAGCTTGGATACGATGGACAAGACAAGGTACAGTCCAGCTGAAGTGTATTTTTTTATTTTTTACCAGAATTCCATTTATAGTCTTTGGTTTTCATTATAATCCTGGATATGTGATTATGTATATTTTTGTGTTTTTTTTTATATTTATTTTGTTGTTGTTGTTGTTGTTGTTGTTTTACTTTTAGAAGTAAACCAATACAACCTTAAATTTACATTTCCGTTTTTCAAAAACATCTTTCAAAGTTTGCATTACATTGTTTTCTTAGTTTCATTTATTTACATTTCGTTTGTACTGTAAATTAGTCATCTGAAACATATAGGTAATTCCTATTTTTACAGTGTTTAATATCCCATATATTCTCTTTCTGGCAGCCAAGAACAAGTTGTCCCTCTCTGAACAAAGTGAACTACTTGGCCATCTGCGTGAGATAGCTAGTGCCCCAAGCGAATCATCTTGTGATAGGGAGGTTGACAGACTGAAGGAGAGCAAGGTTTACAAGTCATTTGAAGTCAGACATTATGTTGATACAAGGTGGCTATGTATTCGGGAGGTGAGGTACTGCACTGGACATGTTCCGTGTTCCACGTGTTCAATTGTTGTACAGTACATTTAGATTAGAATAAAAGGGACAGGCCAGCATTTAGTTTTCTCTGAAAATATTATACCCTGTCAACACCAAACAGTCACAACAAAAGCAAGTCATCGTCATCACTGATTCAGTCTACACTTGATTAAGATAGTTGTGCTGGGTTAAGGAAATATATGCCTCTATTTTGCACACTGTCTGGACTGGTTTAGGATATCTGCTTTTATGCATCCAGTGTAGACTGGGTGTAATGTTCCATTCTTTCTGCATCGACTACTTTTATCAAAGTAATATGTTCTTTTCCCTTTCAGCGGTGGTGTAGGGCCTATGTGCCACAAGGATTCTCTGTGGCAGTTACCACCAACAATGGAGTTGAGGCTCTCAATAAATCATTGAAGAGCTTCTACCTCAAATTTTCTGGAACAGGAAGTC
Organism: Chrosomus eos; assembly: GCA_036326025.1. Lineage (NCBI taxonomy): Eukaryota > Metazoa > Chordata > Actinopteri > Cypriniformes > Leuciscidae > Chrosomus > Chrosomus eos. The sequence goes on from CM070838.1 coordinate 32,375,800, forward strand.
TAACATCTCTGCTTGAAACTATAATATGCGTTTTCATCCCAGAACAGTTGCTATCCTACAGTAGACTCAACTTCATCTACAGTAGTGAATGCAAAACATACAATCCAGATGTGCCAACGTTCCTGAGAGACAGACCCAGGAGTTTTGTCAAACATTGCTTAAACAGTATCCAAGCAGCTTCCATCTATTCAAAAGAGCATGTTGAGGTACTTGGAAAGGAATCTTTCAAGGTAAAGAGTGAGACAACCTCTGCATGGTACAGAGTAGAACTTGGTGACTCTGAAAGTTACCCATCTTGTGAATGTGTCCACTTCAAAACAACAGTCTTACCATGTAAGCATTTCTTCGCTGTTTTTTGTCACTCTGACAAAACATGGGGAGACCTTAGTCCAGTTTATTGTCGAAGCCCATATATAACTCTGGATTTCAGTGTTGCTCTAACTAATCCACCAACCACAGAGAACAGCACTCAAGAAGACTTTTCTAGTGACTTTTGTGTTAGTCCTCTTCCTTACCCAAGGAAACAGACACACAACAGCGAGCCACAGACAACTGGTGTAGGAGCTGATCAGCAGCGCTTGCGCGAAGAGCTCAAAAAGTTACATGATGTATCATATATGTGCACTGACAAGGAGGCAATTCAGAATGCATCTTGTGTTGTTCATGAGCTATGTGAAACACTCAAATCCACTTTACCAAAAGATCATGGCCTGGTTCTCCAGCAGCAAGAAGCTGTCAAGCACAACCTTCGGGCTTTACCAAGTCGCTGTAAGAAGGCTAAACAAAAAACTGCAAGAAAACGCAAAATGAGAGCGATGGCAGTTTCAAATGAAGGTTTGTTATATTACAATGAAATGTATATATTTTTTTTTATCTTGTAGCAATACTGTGCTATACAGTGTTTGCCAAAGGGTTATTTTTTATACATTATGTACTATTTCCTGTTTTGTTTTGTTGACCTGTCAACTTGGTGTATAGTACACATGACTTGTCTTGGCATTTGGCAACCTTTCAATAGTTTATTGTTGAAAAGGTCTCTGTGCTATACATAAATTCTGTTTTCTCTATGCTTTATTTTTTCATATTCTGTTCATTTCCTTATCAGGTGATGGCCACTTCCATAAAAAGTCTAAAAAGACAGAGGGGGACAAAGACTTGCTTCAGGCAGTATACAGTTAATATACTATTAATGAATCTGCGATCAATGCATGAAATTTTAAGTTGTTTGTGATTTTCTCTTCAGTCGTGTGGTGTGGAGGTCTCTGTGGAAGAATCAAGGAAAGCATCCACACTGATACACGCGGACAATCTTGTGAACCATAGTGAAAACTTACCTAGGTTAACAAAGGTGAGAATATGATTGTGAAATAAAATGTTCTGTCAATAACATATGTCCACTGAGCAAATACTTTGAGCTTGTTTATATGTACGTTGTATTTTTTAGGACATGGCATCAGAGGTGAGACGCATTCTGGAACAAGATGACCCAAACATGGTGATAAGCACAGCTTTCAAACTATGTATTAGACAAGAGCGACCTGGCAACGCTGGAGGAGGGTTCCTGGCTCAATGACATGGTAAGTGTCAGGGTTGCGGTGCAGAGAGCTGAAGACGAGGACACCGTAGCTGAGGTTTAGAAGATTTATTTACAAAATTAAACTTCCAAAAACAAACAGAAACAAAAGAACAAAACTCCAGGGCTTCAGAAAAGACACAACCATACATTGACGACGACCAACAAACACTGAGGGAAAACACAGGGCTTAAATGAACTGAACCAAACGAGATAATTAACTGAAAACAGGTGAAGAAACTGAACACAAACGAGGAGCGGGAAAACTTAACAGGACTAAACCAAAAAAAAAAAAAAAAACACAAAGACGGGGAAACAAGATCTCAAAACAGAACTAAACACATTGAATCGTGACAGTACCTCCCCCCTCCCCAAAGGCGCGTCCTCGCGCCGTATAACATCCAAAGGGGTGGGAGGGTGGGCGCCCTGGAGGCTGACGAGGGCATGGTGCAGGTCCAGGAAGCCTCCAGGGCGGAGCAGGCTGTGGGCGTGGCCAAGGCGGAGCAGGCTGTGGGCGTGGCCACGACGGTGCAGGCTGTGGGCGTGGCCACGGCGGAGCTGTGGGACCCTCGGGCATCCAAGGCGGAGCTGTGGGACCCTCGGGCGTCCAAGGCGGAGCTGTGGGACCCTCGGGTGTCCAAGGCGGAGCTGTCGGACCCTCGGGCGTCCAGGGCGGAGCTGTGGGACCCTCGGGCGTCCAGGGCGGAGCTGTGGGACCCTCGGGCGTCCAGGGCGGAGCTGTCTGACCCTTTGGGCGTCCAGGGCGGAGCTGTCCCTTCAGGTGGCCATGGCGGTGAGGACCCTTCGGGCGGCCGTGCTGGTGAGGAGCCTTCGGGTGGCCGTGGTGGTGTTATTTTTTCAGGCCTCCGTGGGCCTTTGTCCGGCCATGGCGAAGGCGTATAAAGATATATTTACAAAATTAAACTTCCAAAAACAAACAGAAACAAAAGAACAAAACTCCAGGGCTTCAGAAAAGACACAACCATACATTGACGATGACCAACAAACACTGAGGGAAAACACAGGGCTTAAATGAACTGAACCAAACGAGATAATTAACTGAAAACAGGTGAAGAAACTGAACACAAACGAGGAGCGGGAAAACTTAACAGGACTAAACCAAAAATCACAAAGACAGGGGGAAACAAGATCTCAAAACAGAACTAAACACATTGAATCGTGACAGTAAGAGTGTAAGCGAACATACTGTAAGATTAAAAATTACACTTTCTCAAAAAAGAAAGACAATATTTTTTCATAATGAATCAAAAAGCAACTACTTGATTGATTGTCTAAAGTGTATTTTATTTTTAGATAACATATTTCTCATATTTGCACATGCACATATTTCGCTTACTTTTCAACCCCTCCCCTCTGACCAACTACCATCTCAGTTAGGTACATCACTTTTCATGATCTATTCAATTCCTTGTAGATAAAATCAGGTCATCGTTTTTTTTTTTTTTTGCTGTCATTTTTCTTTTTTTTTCCAGTCACATTATAGACGTAAAATCAGTTGTAATTGGGTATCATTCACATTGACTTCCTCTACCATAATTATTTTAGTAAATTTTGTCATGCTTTTTATTGTGCAATAAATATATTTAAAAAAGTAAGATCAATTATACTAATAATATTGTAGCTAATTATCTTTGTTATATCTATCACTGTTTTGCTTGATTGCATTAAAATCCCACAGTCATTAAGTTGGACACAACAATCTCTGATTTCTTTAAATATTGACATTGGTCTGATTAATCTGATCATTTTAAAAAGCTCTAATGTTGGCTGTCAGGGATATGTGTATCATTAATATTTTTACTCTTATGTTCTCAAGGTTATCAACTTCTATTTGTCTCTGATAATGAAGAGGAGCAATGATCAGCAGGAAGGTCTTAAAGTGTACTGTTTGAGCACATTTTTCTACCCAAAGCTTCTGAGTAGTGACGGACATTTTGCAGGCCATGCAGCAGTTCAGAAATGGACAAAAACAGTGGATCTCTTCGTCCAGGATCTAGTTCTTGTTCCGCTGCACCTCGACTTACACTGGGCTTTGGCTGTAAGTAATTTATGAATAGCAATGCCTTTGTAACACGTTGTTTCCATATCTATACTGTATGATTAAAAGTGTAAAAATTGTATATTTACCTTTACACTATTTTTTTTAACCTTTGACATCCATTGCTTATCACCAGGTAATTGATTTCAAATCCCAGACCATCCAGTGCTATGACTCCATGGGTCAAAGACATGATGACATCTGCCACACATTGTTGTGAGTTATGTCCAATTACAACTTTGGTTTTAACCTTAAACGGCTTTGAAGGAATCTATGCATGTCTTGTGTGATTTAATTAACAGGAAATACCTCATGGAGGAGAAGAAACTGCTGCTTTGAGGCTCCAGGTGGACCATTGGCCGAATGAGAACCAACGTATGCATACCACCATATAAAAAATATTAAGTTTGTTTACATTATTCTTACTGTGACATTTTGTTTTACGAATTCAACGCTATTATGGACATTTTGTTTCTAGGAAATTGCCAAACACTAAGAAGGACTTGCTTTTCAACTTGCAATATACAATATTTATATTTCTCACAAACCTGATTCTTAACACTTGTTTGACTTCATCAATAACCATCTATCCACTAACACACTAGTATCTACCTCACTCTAAACTTAGGACTAACACTTAGTACAGTAACAACATGGAACACCTTAGCAACTGTATCATTGTCTCACTGATATATCTTTAAAAGCTTTTATTTTTTTTGTCAAAATCCATCATCAAAGTTTGTCTGTACATGATTGTTCTCTTTCTATGTAGTGTGACATTCCTGTCATACGAAAGGTGATGGTGTGGGAGATAGTACACCAGAAGATCCTGTAAAGATTGTGTCCTGACCGGAGACATCCAAAAGCCGAGGTCCTGCCTTGTTCTGCTTGCTTGTTAATATTTCATATTTTCTTTTTTAATAAAGTTGAGTATGAACAACTCATTTTCAGTATGTTGTTTTAAAATAGGAGTGGAAAAGAAGTTAGTAAAAACCTAGGCATATATGTATTAGACTATATAGATTTTATTTTAACTTGTCTAAAGTCTGTGAGCTAAAGCAAGCAAATTTATTTTTATAGTACATTTTCAAAGAACAGATGTTGCTCCAAAGTGCTTTACAAAAATAACATTAAAATCATACAACAAAACAAACATAACTTATTTATTTTCTTTAGCAATAACTTTTGAATAAGTTTTCAAATAAGACTTAAAAGTGGCAATTGATGGAGCTGACCTCACATGGAATGGGAGACTATTCCAGTGTTTGGGACCTACCACAGAAAAAGCACAATCTCCCTTTGATTTAAATCAGTGTTTCTCAACCTCTCCTGCAGGGACCCCCTGACAGGCCATGTTTCTGTTTTAACCCTGAAATGGCACACCTGATTCAATTCATTAGAGTAGGAAGAGTAGGAATTAGTCAATTAATCAATTAGTCAACTACTCATTAAGCCTTTAATTAATTGAATCAGGTGTGCCATTTCAGGGTTAAAACAGAAACATGGCCTGTCAGGGGGTCCCTGCAGGAGAGGTTGAGAAACACTGATTTAAATGATAACGAGGGACCTTTAAAAGCTGTTGATCGGATGTAAGGAACTTACTATAGGAAATATTAATAATCAATCATGATTAATTATGAATATTTTGCTCAGTTAATTGGATTAACTTGACATGGCTAAATTAATATTACAATCAATTACTCAGTTCGTCCAACAAACTATTTTGATTATTAATTTATTCTAAGAAAAGGGTATCTTCCATGGCCACAGAAGAATAATTATTTCTTAGCATGTACAGCGCTTTGAGCACGTAGCAAGATCAAGATCGTAAAAGAGACACTTGTTTGCAATCAGTAAATCAGAACCAAATACATAAAGTGCATAAGTTTTATTAACTAAATCATAAACATGAATAAACTAAACAAACATACATAAATACAGGTGTAGGAAAAAGGATTGAGAGATGGAATGATGTAACGATGGAGAAGATCCATCTAACTATGAGAAAAACCAACAACAGCATTTCATTTTCACATTGCATTGAATTGACACACACAGGTATCTGATGCACATGTACAGTTAGGACAGGAATCTCACATGAAACCCCTGTAAACACACACAGGTATCTGATACACACATGTACAGTTAGGACAGGAATCTGTCATGAAACACCTGTAAACACACACAGGTATCTGATACACACATGTACAGTTAGGACAAGAATCTGTCATGAAACACCTGTAAACACACACACAGGTATCTGATGCACACATGTACAGTTAGGACAGGAATATGTCATGAAACACCTGTAAACACACACAGGTATCTGATGCACATGTACAGTTAGGCCAGGAATCTCACATGAAACACCTGTAAACACACACAGGTATCTGATACACACATGTACAGTTAGGACAAGAATCTGCCATGAAACACCTGTAAACACAAACAGGTATCTGATGCACATGTACAGTTAGGACAAGAATCTCACATGAAACCCCTGTAAACACACACAGGTATCTGATGCACATGTACAGTTAGGACAGGAATCTCACATGAAACCCCTGTAAACACACACAGGTATCTGACACACACATGTACAGTTAGGACAGGAATCTCTCATGAAACACCTGTAAACACACACAGTTATCTGATACACATGTACAGTTAGGACAGGAATCTCACATGAAACCCCTGTAAACACACACAGGTATCTGATACACATGTACAGTTAGGACAGGAATCTCACATGAAACCCCTGTAAACACACACAGGTATCTGACACACACATGTACAGTTAGGACAGGAATCTCACATGAAACCCCTGTAAACACACACAGGTATCTGACACACACATGTACAGTTAGGACAGGGATCTCTCATGAAACACCTGTAAACACACAAGGGTATCTGATGCACATGTAATATGCCATTTTAATAACTGACAGTACACTGTCTTAATAAGTTTACCGACATAAGAATCATCCAATTATCAGCAAAAACAAACTGTGCATCATTTTTATTCATGTATCACGATCTCTGGGTTGATAAATATGTCACAGGTCGGGAGGGTCGACTGGGTCTACCCCCTCCCTTTAGAATGTACCACTGAGGAGCAGACCAGAAACCAGGCGGACAAGGAAAGTAAAATGTAACAGGCTTTATTGCTTAAAAGAATTTGTATATCCTAATTAAAATTCCTCCTTCCTCCCCAGCATCCAGTGGCCGCCGGGACGTCGGCTGGACGACAGGCGGGGACTGGGTCCACTCAACCCCCTCGGACTCTTCGGGTGCCGAGGTTCTCGGCAATGGAGGGAACGCGGACCTGACCAGCAGGTAAGTGCTCTAAGCACGGCTTATCCTTCTCGGACTCTGAGCGGACTGTACTCTTCTCGACCTCCCAAGTACAGAAGTTTACAGCGGTGAAGAGGAGCGTCGACTGGACAGCCGGTAGGTACTCCTGGTACGGTAGGTTCTTTCCTATGCAGGGGATGCAGAAAGCTTACGGCTGTGAAAGGGGCGTCGACTAGACAGCAGGTGGGTACTTCGAGCACGGTTGGTCCTTTCCTATACAGGGGGTGCAGGAAACTTAGGGCTGTGAAGGGGCGTCAACTAGACAGCAGGTAGGTACTTCGAGTCCGGTTGGTTCTTTCCTATACAGGGGATGCAGAAAGCTCACGGCTGTGAAAGGGGCGTCGACTAGACAGCAGGTGGGTACTTCGAGTACGGTTGGTTCTTTCCTATACAGGGGATGCAGGAAACTTAGGGCTGTGAAAGGGGCGTCGACTAGACAGCAGGTAGGTACTTCGAGTCCGGTTGGTTCTTTCCTATACAGGGGATGCAGAAAGCTCACGGCTGTGAAAGGGGCGTCGACTAGACAGCAGGTAGATACTTCGAGTCCGGTTGGTTCTTTCCTATACAGGGGATGCAGAAAGCTCACGGCTGTGAAAGGGGCGTCGACTAGACAGCAGGTAGGTACTTCGAGTCCGGTTGGTTCTTTCCTATACAGGGGATGCAGGAAGCTCACGGCTGTGAAAGGGGCGTCGACTAGACAGCAGGTGGGTACTTCGAGTACGGTTGGTCCTTTCCTATACAGGGGATGCGGAAAGCTTACGGCTGTGGAAGGAGCGTCGACTAGACAGCAGGTGGGTACTTCGAGTACGGTTGGTCCTTTCCTATACAGGGGATGCAGAAAGCTCACGGCTGTGAAAGGGGCGTCGACTAGACAGCAGGTAGGTACTTCGAGTCCGGTTGGTTCTTTCCTATACAGGGGATGCAGAAAGCTCACGACAGTGTTGATAACACAGAATGCACAAGGCGTTCGATGGAGGACACTCAGAACAGCAGATCACTGGACTTCCTCCGTTCTCCAGACAACATCAATGATGAATCAGAACATCGCAAGCTTTAAATTCCACCGTCGCTTAATCTCTTCTTCAGCGGCTCCAAACTGCAACACAGGGCAAGGCCGATGGGCACGTGACAGAATTCGGTATAGTAAGCATGCAGTAGCTTCACTTCAAACACACACGGTGGGCACAGCATCAACTCACGTCACTCTCAACCACTCTGTGAAATATAAGGCCACAGCCCACCTCCTTGTTCTGAACAGCAGGGACAGTAAGACGGAAGAATATATAGCGATCTCACTCGTGCATCATAACAGCTGTCTTCTCATTACGGTGTCTAGACTCCGGTTCCTAGATCGCTTCTCTTCATGTACAGTGTCTTGGTGTATAAATCACGTATCATACGGCCAGTAAAAGGTTTGCACTTATCTCTACCCAGGCAGGGGACTTGATGTTTCCAAGGCAACTTCTCCTCTGCTTCTCTGTTCCACTCCACCCAATCTTTCGTAGCGGATTCCCTTCCGCGGATCGATCTCACCAGTCAATTTTGTCCCACAGAAACTCTCAGCCTTCCTCGACGGAACAAGGTCAGGACACCGCACCCGAAACCGAACACAGAACACTGCACTGAACTACTCTCTTGGTCTCCCAAAGCTTGGTCTTTATCTGTTTTAAGCCGCGGTGTGTCCCAATCACCAAACAGCCCCTTGATGCGCCGCACCTGCTGTCACTCTGTCATCAGCGGCTGCTGTTGCCATGGTAGCGACGCATATCAGGCTGACTGGGTGTTGCGTCGAGAGCGCTCCGGGCGGAAACATTCCTCCGTGGACTATATAGTTCCGCTGCTGGTTCGTCACCTTGTGACATACTCCCCCGCCAATCCATTCTAGTCCCGAGAACGGGTTCCGCTCTCCCAGTCTCCATACCTCACCGGGGGTCGACCTCGGTTCTCCCTCTGGGACCGCCTCGGCGGAGACTCGGGTCTCACCGGTCCCGGTGCTGGGCCCAAGCCCCTGGGGACCACTCCCCATCCTACCAGTAACGGTCCTGGTGCTGCCACAACCGGGGGGGCTTCCTCTCTGGGATTTGGGTAGTTCGGGCAAGGGCGAATCAGATTCCGGTGGAGCACCCGTTCTGGGCCCGCTCTCCCCTCGGGTCGGATAGCATACACGGGTTGATCTGGACGTGGTTGTCGTAAGACCACATAGGGCCGAGGCTCCCACCGATCGCTCAGCTTACCCTTCCCTTGGCGACGATTATCCCTCACCAAGACTCTCTCTCCTGGGAGCAGTGGGGCTTCCCGAGCTGTTCGGTCGTACAGTCTCTTGCTCTTTGCCCCCGCCTGGTTAATCCGGTCCGAGACCCGGCCATACGCCCAGTGGAGTCGCTGGTGGTGCCTCGCCACCCAGTCTGACAAGCTCCCTTCCTCCCCTTGGGTAGCAGCCCCCGTTACTAAGTCGGCTGGTAGCCGCACGTGTCTTCCAAACATCAGATATGTTGGAGCATACCCAGTGGTGCTATGCACGCTGTTGTTATACGCTTGGATCAGTGCCGGAAGCGTATCTGCCCAATGGCCCTGCTGATCCATCTCCAACGTTCCCAATAGGCCCAGCAATGTTTGGTTAAACCTCTCGCATCCTCCATTCCCTTGGGGGTGGTACGGTGTCGTGTGGGTCTTCCTACCCCCGTACAGCTGGCACAACTCATGGACCACCCTGGACTCAAAGTTCGGCCCCTGGTCTGAGTGGAATATTTCAGGGCACCCAAAAGGCTGAATCACAGCCCTCCACAAGGCATTTGCGGTGGTGGTAGCAGTTTGGTCCAAGGTGGGAATGGCCCAGGCATATTTGGTGAATAGGTCTGTCACCACCAAGATGTTCTGAATCCGGTCCACCGGCCTTCCCAGCGTCAGATAGTCCATGGCGACCATGTGCATGGGAGCCTTTGCCTGAATCGGGACCAATGGGGCTCGGATCTCCTTCCTGGTCTTAAACAGGGTGCACCGGGGGCATCCCTGAAGGTAGGCCTTGGTAATCCTCTCCATCCCAGGCCAATAGAACTGGCGTCGCAATAGCGAGATCGTCTTCTCCAGGCCCTGATGGCCCAACTGGGTGTGATAGGCCTGTAGCAGGGACCGATGTTGCCCCTCCGGAACTACTATTTGCCAGATCTTCTCGCCCAGGTTAGGGTCCTGGATGGAGCGACAGAGCACCCCCTCCCTCAAAGCCAACCTTTCCCATTGTCCTAGCAACCCTCGGACTGCCTGAGTCTGAGCCCGGCGTTCTCTGGCCTCTGGCCATTTCCCAGTCTGGACCCACTCTCGTACCGTCCGCAACCCTTCATCCTCCGCTTGTCTCGACCTCCAACACTGTGGGTCCCAGCCCCACCCATTGGGGGCCTCTTCCTGCGATGATCCAGGCGCTTCCACGATCCCCACCATTGCTCCTTCCTCCTCCTCGGAGCTAGAGTTGGGCCCCTGAACTACTGGACCTGCCACCGGAAACCTCGACAGCACATCAGCATTCGTATGCTCTTTCCCTGGCCGATACTTCAGCTGGTAGTCGAAATTCGCCAGTTGTGCCACCCATCTCTGTTCGACAGCCCCCAGCCTTGCCGTCTGAAGATGTACCAGAGGGTTGTTGTCCGTTACCACCAGAACCTTGGTCCCCCACAGGTAGTCCTTGAACTTTTCGCTCATTGCCCACTTCATGGCCAACAACTCAAGTTTGAAGGAACTATAGTTAGCATCGTTCCTCTCTGCCGGGTGTAAGCTTCGGCTGGCGTATGCAATCACCCTCTCCTTCCCCTGCTGTTTTTGGGCTAGCACGGCACCCAGGCCGAGATGGCTGGCATCAGTGTACAAGATGAAAGGCTGGGAGAAGTCTGCATAGGCCAGAATCGGGGCCTGTAGTAGTTCCTGTTTAAGCCTCCGGAATGCAGCCTCACATGCCTGGTCCCACTGAACCGCGGGAGATCCCCGGCCCCTCGAACGTCCCGTGCCCCCGAGCAGCTGGTTAATGGGCTTGGCGATTTTGGAGAAGTCCTGAATGAACCGCCGGTAATATCCGACAAAACCCAGGAAGGATCTGACCTGTCGCACAGTCTTCGGCGCCTCCCACCCTTGCACAGCCGACACCTTCTCTGGGTCCACAGCGATCCCAGCTGCACTCACCACATGGCCCAGAAACTTCACCTCTTTCCGGAAAAGCTGACACTTGTCAGGTTGCAGCTTTAGCCCGTATTTGTCCAGGGCGCGGAAAGCTTGCTCCAGATGTTGGAGGTGAGTCTCAAAGTCCGGCGAATAGACAATGACGTCATCGAGGTAGACCAGCGTGGTTTCCGTCAACTGACCTCCCAGGCACCGCTGCATAAGCCGCTGGAACGTGGCTGGGGCGTTGCAAAGGCCAAACGGCATCCGTTCCCACTCGTATAGCCCGAAAGGGGTCGTGAAGGCTGTCTTCTCCCTGTCCCGCTCGTCCACCTGTACCTGCCAGTACCCACTGGCCAAGTCGAGAGTAGAATACCATGCAGACTGTGTAAGACTGGTGAGTGAATCCTCTACTCGGGGCAGGGGGAAAGCATCCCGCTTAGTCACCTGGTTCAGCTTACGGTAATCCACACAGAATCTCCAGGAACCATTTTTCTTACGCACCAGTACGATAGGGGCGGCCCAAGGGCTACTACTTTCCCGGATAATCCCCTTGTCCAACATTCCTCGCAGGAGGGTGCGGACCTCAGAATACAGGGTCGGTGGCACTGGTCGATAACGTTCTCTACTCGGGGCGGCGTCCCCGGTCGGAATCTGATGTTTTACAATGTCCGTCTGGCCATAGTCCTCGTCGTGAGTCGAGAACAAGTGCTGCCATTTGAGCAGGAAATCCTGGAGCCGCCCAGTCTGTTCCTCTCCCAGTCCTTCACCGCGTAGTGACCCTCCCTGGAGGTGATTAGGCAATTCCTCTCCCTCACTACCCACCGGCGGTCCAGTTCAGGTCAGGGCAACTTCCACTACGGAGGGGCTTACCCGGTTAAACTGCACTTCACCCGGCTCTCTCACTTGTTGCGGGCGCACCCCTGTGACTCGGGCCAGACACTGATGTCGATGCAACAGGACGGGGAACGCATTCACGTTCCGTACTTTCACAGAAATCCTCCCCCGCCGTGCTGTGGCTAGCCCCCGAGCTACCTCAAGGTTTGGGCCGTCCAGATGGGGTTCCACCAATACCCACTCTCCCGGGCCATAGAGTTGCGAGGGGAGCCTGGCCCACACCACAGCCTCACTCTGAGCGGGAATGGACAACGCGTATCGGCACGCCGTCCTCCCAGTGCCCTCTCGATCTCCTCGCGTCTCGGCAAGGCGAACCCGCCGACAATCGGCCTTGATCCGGTCCCACTCGTGACTTTCCGAGGTCGAGGCCGTCTGCTTTAGTCCACCTCGGAACAGTTCCTCCCAACATTCTGCTATAACGTTCATGCCCAACAAGGCGCGATGGTTTCCCAGGCAGGCGTCACGAACGATCACCACCCCCTTCTGGGGGACAACGACTCCATGGATCTTCAAGTCAGTCACCAGGTATCCCACGTATGGGATGTCCAGACCGTTGGCTCCCCGTAGCGTCAACCAGGGGGCTTCTGAGGTGGGGCAATCCTGGCCCTTAAATAGCTCTCGTGACAGGCTCTTAGAGAACAGAGTGACTTGTGACCCAGTGTCTAACAGGCACTGTACTTCCAAACCGTTGACCTGGGCCACTACAATGGGGCAATGCCCCACCAAACATGCTCTGGACTTCGTAATCAATAGGGGGTCTACCATGGGAGTCCCAGCCACTTGACCCACAGTGGCCGGCAACTCTAAAAATCCTCCTGTGATCCCCGACGGGAGCGGCACTGGCGGAAGTAATGACCCGGCTCTCCACAACCATGACAAATGGGGCGTCCCTGTTCGTCCCACCTGAACCGCGGCCCCATTGGCCTAGCTGGGCGTCGCTCTGGGAATCGGCTCCCCGCTGAATAGGTCCGCTCTCGGAGCAATGGACTGGAACGTTCACGCCGGAGCTCTTCTCTGAAGGAGTTGGATAGCTCGGCCAGCTGTTCCTGGACGTCCTTTTTCAACTCCTCTCGTAACGCACGTCTCCATTCCGCTTCGACCGGGCGTGGGGGGTCGACGGGTGCACTCGCAGCCATGCACGTTGAGGGCTCTACCGTGTGATCCCGTTCCAAGGCCAAAGCCTCTTGTCTCAGTTCGTCAAAAGACGAGTCCGGGTTCCGGCGGACCTGTATTCGCAGGCTTTGGCGTACGGGGCCTTCCCGTAGCCCCAGGAGGAATTGGTCTCGCAGCAGGCTCTCTTCACCCCCTAGACCATGGTCTTGCCTTCCTCTTAGCCTAGCGAACTGCTCTCTCAGCTGTAGCGTGAATGCCTGGATGGTCTGTCGCGGCCCTTGTTTGCAGTTGAAGAACTGTGTTCGCAGAACGGCTACGGGAGTGGTATCGCCGTATTGCCCCGAAAGGAAGTCAAAGATAGCTTGAGCCGTGGTACGGTTCGCTTCTGGCGCTGCTCGCACTTCCCTCAGTGCTTCTCCTTCCAAGGAATTCAAGATGAACTGCACTCCCTGAGGGGCATCCAGACCTTGGAGCCCGACTAAATATTCGACCTGGGCCCTCCATGTCGACAGACTCATCTCCGATCCCGGACCTTGGTACTTTTGGGCCCAAGGGGCTCCCATGAATATGGGCATGGCTTGTCTTCGTGCTCCCGGTGCCTCTTCATCTGCCATAACGGCTTCTGGTGGCTCAACTCAGTGGTAATCCTGCCGACTACGCCAATAATCTGTCACAGGTCGGGAGGGTCGACTGGGTCTACCCCCTCCCTTTAGAATGTACCACTGAGGAGCAGACCAGAAACCAGGCGGACAAGGAAAGTAAAATGTAACAGGCTTTATTGATTAAAAGAATTTGTATATCCTAATTAAAATTCCTCCTTCCTCCCCAGCATCCAGTGGCCGCCGGGACGTCGGCTGGACGACAGGCGGGGACTGGGTCCACTCAACCCCCTCGGACTCTTCGGGTGCCGAGGTTCTCGGCAATGGAGGGAACGCGGACCTGACCAGCAGGTAAGTGCTCTAAGCACGGCTTTCCTTCTCGGACTCTGAGCGGACTGTACTCTTCTCGACCTCCCAAGTACAGAAGTTTACAGCGGTGAAGAGGAGCGTCGACTGGACAGCCGGTAGGTACTCCTGGTACGGTAGGTTCTTTCCTATACAGGGGATGCAGAAAGCTCACGGCTGTGAAAGGGGCGTCGACTAGACAGCAGGTGGGTACTTCGAGTACGGTTGGTTCTTTCCTATACAGGGGATGCAGAAAGCTCACGGCTGTGAAAGGGGCGTCGACTAGACAGCAGGTGGGTACTTCGAGTACGGTTGGTTCTTTCCTATACAGGGGATGCAGGAAACTTAGGGCTGTGAAAGGGGCGTCGACTAGACAGCAGGTAGGTACTTCGAGTCCGGTTGGTTCTTTCCTATACAGGGGATGCAGAAAGCTCACGGCTGTGAAAGGGGCGTCGACTAGACAGCAGGTAGGTACTTCGAGTCCGGTTGGTTCTTTCCTATACAGGGGATGCAGAAAGCTCACGGCTGTGAAAGGGGCGTCGACTAGACAGCAGGTAGGTACTTCGAGTCCGGTTGGTTCTTTCCTATACAGGGGATGCAGGAAGCTCACGGCTGTGAAAGGGGCGTCGACTAGACAGCAGGTGGGTACTTCGAGTACGGTTGGTCCTTTCCTATACAGGGGATGCGGAAAGCTTACGGCTGTGGAAGGAGCGTCGACTAGACAGCAGGTGGGTACTTCGAGTACGGTTGGTCCTTTCCTATACAGGGGATGCAGAAAGCTCACGGCTGTGAAAGGGGCGTCGACTAGACAGCAGGTAGGTACTTCGAGTCCGGTTGGTTCTTTCCTATACAGGGGATGCAGAAAGCTCACGACAGTGTTGATAACACAGAATGCACAAGGCGTTCGATGGAGGACACTCAGAACAGCAGATCACTGGACTTCCTCCGTTCTCCAGACAACATCAATGATGAATCAGAACATCGCAAGCTTTAAATTCCACCGTCGCTTAATCTCTTCTTCAGCGGCTCCAAACTGCAACACAGGGCAAGGCCGATGGGCACGTGACAGAATTCGGTATAGTAAGCATGCAGTAGCTTCACTTCAAACACACACGGTGGGCACAGCATCAACTCACGTCACTCTCAACCACTCTGTGAAATATAAGGCCACAGCCCACCTCCTTGTTCTGAACAGCAGGGACAGTAAGACGGAAGAATATATAGCGATCTCACTCGTGCATCATAACAGCTGTCTTCTCATTACGGTGTCTAGACTCCGGTTCCTAGATCGCTTCTCTTCATATACAGTGTCTTGGTGTATAAATCACGTATCATACGGCCAGTAAAAGGTTTGCACTTATCTCTACCCAGGCAGGGGACTTGATGTTTCCAAGGCAACTTCTCCTCTGCTTCTCTGTTCCACTCCACCCAATCTTTCGTAGCGGATTCCCTTCCGCGGATCGATCTCACCAGTCAATTTTGTCCCACAGAAACTCTCAGCCTTCCTCGACGGAACAAGGTCAGGACACCGCACCCGAAACCGAACACAGAACACTGCACTGAACTACTCTCTTGGTCTCCCAAAGCTTGGTCTTTATCTGTTTCAAGCCGCGGTGTGTCCCAATCACCAAACAGCCCCTTGATGAGCCGCACCTGCTGTCACTCTGTCATCAGCGGCTGCTGTTGCCATGGTAGCGACGCATATCAGGCTGACTGGGTGTTGCGTCGAGAGCGCTCCGGGCGGAAACATTCCTCCGTGGACTATATAGTTCCGCTGCTGGTTCGTCACCTTGTGACAAATATTTCTGGTCAGTAGAGAAATTTTAAGTTCATTCACTCTTACCTTTACACACAACGCAGTTTATTTTTATTTTATTTTCGTTTCTTTTATATTTTTGTTAAAAGTGTGACCGTGGATCCTGGTGTATTCCAATATCTCAGATTGTTTTAATAGCGCGGTTTTGTAATATATTAGCGTGTGACTTTGAAATAATTTACTTGACATGACATAAATAATAAATTTTAACCTCGTTTCTATTAGCGGCAACAAAATAAATATACCGTTGGTATCTTGGTCCTCATACACTTAGTGCGCATGACCGGTGACCTATGCAAATTCGGAATTAGGAGAACGCCTACTCAACCACGTCACAATTTTGACGCTGTACTGAAACCCCTGGAAATAAGTGAATAGGCTTGTTTGAGATGCGCCTCGCCTGAAATGTAGGCGAGAGTAGGCGGCTGCAGTGAGGGGAGGAGTGAAAAAAGCGCAGGCAAGACGGACAGATCTCGCTTCTCGCAGTGGATCAGACACCTGTGAGATCAAAGGCGGATATCGCGGGATTCACGCTCGTGCATAGTGTTGCTAATAAACTGGATGTAATTTAAGTTCTATTGCTTTTATATGAAAATAAATATAAATATAGCTGCGAGCAGCGATTACGGGCCCAAGCCGGTGGCACCGCAACCCTGGTGCACCAGGGTGGCGGTACCGTCGGCTTTGGCCCTTCATCGCTGCTCGCAGCTATATTTATATATATATATATATATATATAAAGCCAGTGGCACCGCCAGCCTGTTGCCTTTAGTGTTATTGTGCACGACGTGACACAAAATATCTGCTCGCTATCTGCCGAACCGCTCTGGTAGTTCCGCTTCAGCACTGATGATGTTGTAGAATTAGTGCGCTCTGGTTGGTCTGGATTATTGGGGATTTTTTAATTTATGCAGAAATAAGTTATTTATAATACAGATAGAGAATAAAGTTAGTGTTGATTAAAATGAAAGAAAACAATTATATTGATCTGAAATATAGCACATTAATTTTAAATTTATTTAGGTTCAATTACCAAACATACAATCTTAATTTAATTTAAAGCAAACAATACATTTAAAATATATGGGTTGTATGCACATAAAAAAAAAAAGAAGATATATCCAAAAAAGACAAGGCCTTAAAGCAGTGGTTCTCAATCTTGGTCCTATGGGTGCCACTGCTCTGCACATTTTATATGTCTCCTTTATCTGACACACCCACTTCAGTTAATAAAGCTCTTTCCTAACGAGCTGATGATCTGAATCAGGTGTGTTAAATGAGGGAGACATACAAACTATGCAGAGCAGTGGCTCCCTAGGACCAGGATTGAGATCCACTGCCTTAAAGGGTTAAACTCTTTTCACTGTAACAGACACACTCTCTCTCACACACACACACACACACACACACACACACACACACACACACACACGCACACGTCAAGTCACTTACATTTTAGATGCAATATTGACGGTTTTTCTGTTTCAGCAGCGAAAATAGTTAAACAAAGATCACAGCAGAACCATTGCGCATCTGTGCCGATAGACGATATCATAGTTAAGCCAGCATCGCGACCCCCCCCCCCCCCCATGTTTCCATGGTGACGCGTCATGCTTGGCACGTGATTCACCACAGCCAAAATAGCGCTGTATGACATGTAACGTTAGCGCTTTTATTTATAAATATTAACAAACCTGGTTACCATGTCATCAACTATCTTCTATTCTGATTCTCAAATGTGTGTAAGTGAGTTTGTTTTGTCGTTTAAAAAACAGTTTCTCCCGAAATACATGGCCGGTGAACTGGGAGAAGAATAGAGTTAACTTTATAGTTCCTTACACTGTGTGTCTGATATGAATAAAATCCGTCGGCAAATATATTTGAATGGGTTGTTATTGCTGCTTCCATAGACACCATTGTGTATTTTACAAACTATAAATGTATTGTTTTGCTATAAATTATATGCATTTAAATGTCTGAAACCTAAAATAAACATTATGTGGTTAAAAACACTGAATAGTCGTGATATAATATGACAAGCACTGAACGCGTCTGTCTCTGGCTCAGCGCCAGCCACAGCGCGAAAGCACAGTCTGGATCTGGCTGCTCTGTCACGTGTAGCTACATTGTACATCATGTACATTCGCTCCTAGTGGTCAGCTGCTGCAGACTCAGAGCGTGCCGAAATCAAAATGGCTGATGAGATGTAGAGGAAAATATCTCCGCGTTGTGCCTACGCCCCTTAGCTGTTCTAAATCCACTGTAAAACAAGGCTTTGCGGGGCTTATTGCTTAAGTGAAAAATTAAAACGTTAGCCCCGCCCCTCCTCCCGATATCATCGTCCATCGCGATGTTTCACTGTACACATCGTCTGATGCCAAATTGGTAGACATCGCAAACCCTAGATTCAATGACCAATCCATACCTGTCTCATTCATGAATGACTCAGTCGTTCGAACGAATCGTTTGAACGAATGAATCAATGACTCGCTCATTAAGACGGTAGCCTGGCGACACCTAGTGACGGTTCAGTGTTATGTTTAAAAGTATCATTCTTTCCAACGATTTTTAATTGACTCATATTTAAAACAATCTCATAACATCTTTTAATGCATTGTTATTTTTCAATGTAAATGATGTAATTTGATCAGCCCTACCTAGGGTAACAGCCATATAGTATCTTATTATTCTAAATAATTGAATTTATTGATCAAATTTACAAATTAAAATGAAAGATGAAGCATACATTTAATAAGACTGGACTAGGGGTGCCTTGCAGATATTACAATTATGCACTTTTAAATATACCATTGCCACCCACCGTCAATTTGTGTGTGTGTGTGTGTGTGTGTGTGTGTGTGTGTGTGTGTGTGTGTGTGTGTGTGTGTGTTGTGTGTGTATGTGTTGGTTGGTTTGTGTGGGTTGGTTTATGTGATTTATGAGGACACAAATTTGTATAATGACGTGTATTACACTGGTATTACAACTTATGGGTGGTTTATGAGGACATTTCAAAAGTCCTCATAAATCAAATGGCTTGAAAAACATAAAAAACAATGTTTTATTAAAAAAAATTAAATGCAGCATGTCTGTTATATGCCTTTACTTTATTAAAAAAACGTATTTAAAAAATACAAGGCTTAAGACATTTATTTCCTTTTTTGGAAAGTTTTTGGAAAGTTAATCTAGCCCCACTCCCCCTCCCCTCCCCACACTCACAGACACACACACACAGAGAGCAGGCACATAGCCCCACTCCCCCCCCCCTCCCCACACTCACAGACACACACACACAGAGAGCAGGCACATAGCCCACTACCCCCCCTCCCCCTCCCCTCCCCACACTCACAGACACACACACACACCACAGAGAGCGTCACAGAGACGTAGCTCAGAGAGAAATGACCATATTCAAACCAAAATATCTGACTTCCTCTTGGTTATTGCTAATGACTGTAAATTAGAAAGTTGTCTGGCTGGAGGAGAACTATATAAATACAGATTTTTGTAACTCTAGATGAAACTAACCCGCCCACTTTTGTCAAAAGGTGGCGCTACTGAGTCCCTGCACCACGCCCATTTCTGAAACTATGCACATGTCACCTGGCTAATAAATATGATCTGTCTGTCGAGTTTCATGCAATTTTAAGCAATTTCAGGCATGCTAAGAGTCTCAAAAGCATCCAAAAAGAATATTAAAGTTTGATGGATTGCCACAGCAACAGTTTCAAAGATATCAAGAATCCATTCACAGGTCTTCATCTGCCGTGTATTTACATTATACAGATGAAGTTTGAAGCAAATCGGGTAAAAATAAGAGGGTGATTTCAAAGCATTTTGAAAGTGACACACTTCCTGCTGCCAGTTGGTGGCGCTATAACTTTGACTCACAATAGTCACATCCATGTGATCGGGCTCTTACAACGAACACACTGCTGAAGTTTCATCAAGATTAGTTAATGTATGCCGTAGTTATGACACACTTCCCGTTTCACGTTTCTCGCCATAATTTCGTTTCCTCGCCACGCCCAAACCGTTCGAGATATCAAAAATCCCCTCGCAAACTTTCATCCTCAATGTCTTGACTTCACGCTGACCGAGTTTCGTGCCGTGTGTTTGAATTCTCTAGGAGGAGTGTTTCACATTCCTTTGCATGCGTTTTCCAAACAAGCCTAAATAGCCGACTTCCTGTTGGGCTGGGGTAAAAAGTTAGAGTGCGAAGTATATATGAAACGATGAGATCTACATGTGTACCGAGTTTCATATTATTACATGCAAGCGTGTTTGATTTATGGACCATGTTTTCCGACCCCGTTCCAGGGGGCGCTGTCGAGCCCCCCTGCCACGCCCGGGTACCATCTTCAGCCCGGCCCTGATGGCCGCAGGTTCTGACATGTGTGCAAAGTTTCAGGAGTTTTTGAGCATGTTAAGGCCTCCAAAAGTGTCCAAAAGGTAGTAAAAAAAGAATTAGAAGAAGAATAATAAAATATAGCTGCGAGCAGCGATTACGGGCCCAAGCCGGTGGCACCGCAACCCTGGTGCACCAGGGTGGCGGTACCGCCGGCTTTGGCCCTTCATCGCTGCTCGCAGCTATATTTATTTATTTATATATTTATATATATATATATATAATATATATATATATATATATATATATATATATATATATATAAAGCCGGTGGCATCGCCACCCTGGTGCCTTTAGGGTTATTGTGCACGACGTGACACAAAATATCTGCTCGCTATCTGCCGAACGGCTCTGGTAGTCCCGCTTCAGCACTAATGATGTTGTAGAAATAGTGTGCTCTGGTTGGTCTGGATTATTCGGGATTTTTTATTTTATACAGAAATAAGTTATTTATAATTCAGATGAGAATAAAGTTAGTGTTGATTAAAATGAAGGAAAACAAATATATTGATCTGAAATATAGCACATTCATTTTACATTTATTTAGGTTCAATTACCAAACATACAATCTTAATTTAATTTAAAGCAAACAATACATTTGAAATACATGGGTTGTATGCACATTTTTTTTTAATAAAAAATATATATATATCCAAAAAGACAAGGCTTAAAAACTCTTGTCACTGTAACAGACACAATCTCTCTCTCACACACACACACACACACACACACACACACACAAACACACGCACACACACGCACACACACACACACACACACACACACACACACACACACACACACACACACACACACACACACACACATGTCAAGTCACATTTTTAGATGCAATATTGAATAAGCAGAAAAATCGGATTTTCTGCTCTGAAAATATAAATAAGCATACAAATTGAATAAGCACTTTGAATATTCTAAACAGAATAAGCATTAGTCGCTAATGAATAAGTACTAGTACTTAATGGAATAGATACTAATATCTAAAAAATAAGTACTAGTAGCATGAAAAAAGAGACTAGTATGTTAAAATGATTAAATGTTAAAACGGCTTGCCATATTGACTCAGAGCATCAAAAGCATCAAACAAGAATATTAAAGTTTGATGCGTTGCCACAGCAACAGTTTCAAAGATATCAAGAATCCCTTCACAGGTCTTCATCTGCAGTGTATTTACATTATACAGATGAAGTTTGAAGCAAATCGGGTAAAAATAAGAGGGTGATTTCAAAGCCTTTAGGAAGAGACACACTTCCTGCTGCCAGTTGGTGGCGCTATAACTTTGACTCACAATAGTCACATCCATGTGATCGGACTCTTACAGCGAACACACTGCTGAAGTTTCATCAAGATCAGTTAATGTATGCATAAAATATAACACACTTCCTGTTTCCATTATTCGCCATAAATTCGTTTCCTCGCCACGGCCAAACCGTTCGAGATATCAAAAATCCCCTGGCAATTTTTCATCCTCAATGTCTTGACTTCATGCTGACTGAGTTTCGTGGCGATTGGTTGAATTCTCTAGGAGTAGTATATCGAATTCCAGGGGCATACGCTTTCAAACAAACCATAATAGCCGACTTCCTGTTGGGCTGGGGTAAAAAATAAAAGTACAAAGGATATATGAATCGATGAGATCTATATGTGTACCAAGTTTCATATTATTACATGCAAGCGTGTTTGATTTATGGACCAAGTTTTCGGACCCCGTTCCAGGGGGCGCTGTCGAGCCCCCCTGCCACGCCCGGGTACCAGCTTCAGCCCGGCCCTGATGGCCGTGGTTTCTGACCCGTGTGCAAAGTTTCAAGAGTTTTTGAGCATGTTAAGGGCCCCAAAAGTGTGCTAAGAATCTCAAAAGTATCCAAAAAGAATATTAAAGTTTGATGCGTTGTCACGGCAACAGCATCTAAGATATCAACAATCCTTTCACAGGTCTACATCTGGCATGTGTCTACATTATACACATCAAGTTTGAAGCAAATCGGGTAAAGCCTGTTTGATTTATGGACCAAGTTTTCGGACCCCGTTCCAGGGGGCGCTGTCGAGCCCCCCTGCCACGCCCGGGTACCAGCTTCAGCCCGGCCCTGATGGCCGCGGTTTCTGACCCGTGTGCAAAGTTTCAAGAGTTTTTGAGCATGTTAAGGGCCCCAAAAGTGCGCTAAGAATCTCAAAAGTATCCAAAAAGAATATTAAAGTTTGATGCGTTGTCACGGCAACAGCATCTAAGATATCAACAATCCTTTCACAGGTCTACATCTGGCTTGTGTCTACATTATACACATCAAGTTTGAAGCAAATAGGGTAAAGCGTGTTGGATATATGGACCAAATTGTCGGACCCGTTCAAGGGGGCGCTGTCGAGCCCCCCTGCCACGCCCGGGTACCAGCTTCAGCCTGGCCCTGATGGCCGCGGGTTTTGTCCTGTGTGCAAAGTTTCAAGAGTTTTCGAGCACGTTAAGAACCCCAAAAGTGCCCGAAAGCATAAAAAAGCATGAAAAAGCTTAAAAAAAGGAATATTAATGTTTGATGCATTGCCATGGCAACAGTGTCTAAGATATCAATAATCCTTTCACAGGTCTACATCTGGCATGTGTCTACATTATGCACATGAAGTTTGAAGCAAATCGGGTAAAAATAAGAGGGTGATTTAAAAGCATTTTTAAAGTGACACACTTCCTGCTGCCAGTTGGTGGCGCTATAACTTTGACTCACAATAGTCACATCCATGTGAGCGTGGATTACATGCAAGCGTGTTTGATTTATGGACCAAGTTTTCGGACCCCGTTCCAGGGGGCGCTGTCGAGCCCCCCTGCCACGCCCGGGTACCAGCTTCAGCCCGGCCCTGATGGCCGTGGTTTCTGACCCGTGTGCAAAGTTTCAAGAGTTTTTGAGCATGTTAAGGGCCCCAAAAGTGTGCTAAGAATCTCAAAAGTATCCAAAAAGAATATTAAAGTTTGATGCGTTGTCACGGCAACAGCATCTAAGATATCAACAATCCTTTCACAGGTCTACATCTGGCATGTGTCTACATTATACACATCAAGTTTGAAGCAAATCGGGTAAAGCCTGTTTGATTTATGGACCAAGTTTTCGGACCCCGTTCCAGGGGGCGCTGTCGAGCCCCCCTGCCACGCCCGGGTACCAGCTTCAGCCCGGCCCTGATGGCCGCGGTTTCTGACCCGTGTGCAAAGTTTCAAGAGTTTTTGAGCATGTTAAGGGCCCCAAAAGTGCGCTAAGAATCTCAAAAGTATCCAAAAAGAATATTAAAGTTTGATGCGTTGTCACGGCAACAGCATCTAAGATATCAACAATCCTTTCACAGGTCTACATCTGGCTTGTGTCTACATTATACACATCAAGTTTGAAGCAAATAGGGTAAAGCGTGTTGGATATATGGACCAAATTGTCGGACCCGTTCAAGGGGGCGCTGTCGAGCCCCCCTGCCACGCCCGGGTACCAGCTTCAGCCTGGCCCTGATGGCCGCGGGTTTTGTCCTGTGTGCAAAGTTTCAAGAGTTTTCGAGCACGTTAAGAACCCCAAAAGTGCCCGAAAGCATAAAAAAGCATGAAAAAGCTTAAAAAAAGGAATATTAATGTTTGATGCATTGCCATGGCAACAGTGTCTAAGATATCAATAATCCTTTCACAGGTCTACATCTGGCATGTGTCTACATTATGCACATGAAGTTTGAAGCAAATCGGGTAAAAATAAGAGGGTGATTTAAAAGCATTTTTAAAGTGACACACTTCCTGCTGCCAGTTGGTGGCGCTATAACTTTGACTCACAATAGTCACATCCATGTGATCGGGCTCTTACAACGAACACACTGCTGAAGTTTCATCAAGATTAGTTAATGTATGCAGTAGTTATGACACACTTCCTGTTTCACGTTTCTCGCCATAATTTCGTTTCCTCGCCACGGCCAAACCGTTCGAGATATCAAAAATCCCCTCGCAAACTTTCATCCTCAATGTCTTGACTTCATGCTGACCGAGTTTCGTGCCGTGTGTTTGAATTCTCTAGGAGGAGTGTTTCACATTCCTTTGCATGCGTTTTCTAAAACAAGCCTAAATAGCCGACTTCCTGTTGGGCTGGGGTAAAAAGTTAGAGTGCGAAGTATATATGAAACGATGAGATCTACATGTGTACCGAGTTTCATATTATTACATGCAAGCGTGTTTGATTTATGGACCATGTTTTCGGACCCCGTTCCAGGGGGCGCTGTCGAGCCCCCTGCCACGCCCGGGTACCATCTTCTGCCCGGCCCTGATGGCCGCGGGTTCTGACATGTGTGCAAAGTTTCAGGAGTTTTTGAGCATGTTAAGGCCTCCAAAAGTGTCCAAAAGGTAGTAAAAAAATAATTAGAGGAATAATAATAAATAATCCTTAGGAAAACAATAGGGCCTTCGCCCTTAGGGCTTGGGCCCTAAATATAGCTGCGAGCAGCGATTACGGGCCCAAGCCGGTGGCACCGCAACCCTGGTGCACCAGGGTGGCGGTACCGCCGGCTTTGGCCCTTCATCGCTGCTCGCAGCTATATTTATATATATATATATATATATATATATATATATATATATATATATATATATATATATATATATATATATATATATATATATATATATATATATATAAAGCCGGTGGCATCGCCACCCTGGTGCCTTTAGGGTTATTGTGCACGACGTGACACAAAATATCTGCTCGCTATCTGCCGAACGGCTCTGGTAGTTCCGCTTCAGCACTGATGATGTTGTAGAAATAGTGTGCTCTGGTTGGTCTGGATTATTCGGGATTTTTTATTTTATACAGAAATAAGTTATTTATAATTCAGATGAGAATAAAGTTAGTGTTGATTAAAATGAAGGAAAACAAATATATTGATCTGAAATATAGCACATTCATTTTACATTTATTTAGGTTCAATTACCAAACATACAATCTTAATTTAATTTAAAGCAAACAATACATTTGAAATACATGGGTTGTATGCACATTTTTTTTATAAAAAATATATATATATCCAAAAAGACAAGGCTTAAAAACTCTTGTCACTGTAACAGACACAATCTCTCTCACACACACACACACACACACACACAAACACACACACACGCACACACACACACACACACACACACACACACACACACACACACACACACACACACACACACGTCAAGTCACATTTTAGATGCAATATTGAATAAGCAGAAAAATCGGATTTTCTGCTCTGAAAATATAAATAAGCATACAAATTGAATAAGCACTTTGAATATTCTTAACAGAATAAGCATTAGTCGCTAATGAATAAGTACTAGTACTTAATGGAATAGATACTAATATCTAAAAAATAAGTACTAGTAGCATGAAAATAGAGACTAGTATGTTAAAATGATTAAATGTTAAAACGGCTTGCCATATTGGCTCAGAGAGAGAGAGAGAGAAAATGACATTTTAGATAATAGCACCTATTAATAGATACTAGTATTTATTCAATAAATACTAGTTCTAAGTCATTACATACTAGTACCTATTAAATAGATACCAGTACTTATTCATTAGCTACTAATACGTATTCAAAAGAATATCTAAAGAATAAGCACTACTATCTAAAGAATAGGCACTAGTACTACAGAATAAGCACTAGTCGCTAATGAATAAGTACTATTACTTAATGGAATAGATACTAGTATCTAAAAAATAAGTACTAGTAGCATGAAAAAAGAGACTACTAGGTTAAAATGATTAAATGTTAAAACGGCTTGCCATATTGACTCAGAGCATCAAAAGCATCAAACAAGAATATTAAAGTTTGATGCGTTGCCACAGCAACAGTTTCAAAGATATCAAGAATCCCTTCACAGGTCTTCATCTGCAGTGTATTTACATTATACAGATGAAGTTTGAAGCAAATCGGGTAAAAATAAGAGGGTGATTTCAAAGCCTTTAGGAAGTGACACACTTCCTGCTGCCAGTTGGTGGCGCTATAACTTTGACTCACAATAGTCACATCCATGTGATCGGACTCTTACAGCGAACACACTGCTGAAGTTTCATCAAGATCAGTTAATGTATGCAGAAGTTATAACACACTTCCTGTTTCCATTATTCGCCATAAATTCGTTTCCTCGCCACGGCCAAACCGTTCGAGATATCAAAAATCCCCTGGCAATTTTTCATCCTCAATGTCTTGACTTCATGCTGACTGAGTTTCGTGGCGATTGGTTGAATTCTCTAGGAGTAGTATATCGAATTCCAGGGGCATACGCTTTCAAACAAACCATAATAGCCGACTTCCTGTTGGGCTGGCGTAAAAAGTAAAAGTACAAAGGATATATGAATCGATGAGATCTATATGTGTACCAAGTTTCATATTATTACATGCAAGCGTGTTTGATTTATGGACCAAGTTTTCGGACCCCGTTCCAGGGGGCGCTGTCGAGCCCCCCTGCCACGCCCGGGTACCATCTTCAGCCCGGCCCTGATGGCCGCGGTTTCTGACCCGTGTGCAAAGTTTCAAGAGTTTTTGAGCATGTTAAGGGCCCCAAAAGTGTGCTAAGAATCTCAAAAGTATCCAAAAAGAATATTAAAGTTTGACGCGTTGTCACGGCAACAGCATCTAAGATATCAACAATCCTTTCACAGGTCTACATCTGGCATGTGTCTACATTATACACATCAAGTTTGAAGCAAATCGGGTAAAGCCTGTTTGATTTATGGACCAAGTTTTCGGACCCCGTTCCAGGGGCGCTGTCGAGCCCCCCTGCCACGCCCGGGTACCAGCTTCAGCCCGGCCCTGATGGCTGCGGTTTCTGACCCGTGTGCAAAGTTTCAAGAGTTTTTGAGCATGTTAAGGGCCCCAAAAGTGCGCTAAGAATCTCAAAAGTATCCAAAAAGAATATTAAAGTTTGATGCGTTGTCACGGCAACAGCATCTAAGATATCAACAATCCTTTCACAGGTCTACATCTGGCTTGTGTCTACATTATACACATCAAGTTTGAAGCAAATAGGGTAAAGCGTGTTGGATATATGGACCAAATTGTCGGACCCGTTCAAGGGGGCGCTGTCGAGCCCCCCTGCCACGCCGGGTACCAGCTTCAGTCTGGCCCTGATGGCCGCGGGTTTTGTCCTGTGTGCAAAGTTTCAAGAGTTTTCGAGCACGTTAAGAACCCCAAAAGTGCCCGAAAGCATAAAAAAGCATGAAAAAGCTTAAAAAAAGGAATATTAATGTTTGATGCATTGCCATGGCAACAGTGTCTAAGATATCAATAATCCTTTCACAGGTCTACATCTGGCATGTGTCTACATTATGCACATGAAGTTTGAAGCAAATCGGGTAAAAATAAGAGGGTGATTTAAAAGCATTTTGAAAGTGACACACTTCCTGCTGCCAGTTGGTGGCGCTATAACTTTGACTCACAATAGTCACATCCATGTGATCGGGCTCTTACAACGAACACACTGCTGAAGTTTCATCAAGATTAGTTAATGTATGCAGTAGTTATGACACACTTCCTGTTTCACGTTTCTCGCCATAATTTCGTTTCCTCGCCACGGCCAAACCGTTCGAGATATCAAAAATCCCCTCGCAAACTTTCATCCTCAATGTCTTGACTTCACGCTGACCGAGTTTCGTGCCATGTGTTTGAATTCTCTAGGAGGAGTGTTTCACATTCCATTGCATGCGTTTTCCAAACAAGCCTAAATAGCCGACTTCCTGTTGGGCTGGGGTAAAAAGTTAGAGTGCGAAGTATATATGAAACGATGAGATCTACATGTGTACCGAGTTTCATATTATTACATGCAAGCGTGTTTGATTTATGGACCATGTTTTCGGACCCCGTTCCAGGGGGCGCTGTCGAGCCCCCCTGCCACGCCCGGGTACCATCTTCAGCCCGGCCCTGATGGCCGCGGGTTCTGACATGTGTGCAAAGTTTAAGGAGTTTTTGAGCATGTTAAGCCTCCAAAAGTGTCCAAAAGGTAGTAAAAAAATAATTAGAGGAATAATAATAAATAATCCTTAGGAAAACAATAGGGCCTTCGCCCTTAGGGCTTGGGCCCTAATAATCCTTAGGAAAACAATAGGGCCTTCGCCCTTAGGGCTTGGGCCCTAATAATCCTTAGGAAAACAATAGGGCCTTTGCCCTTAGGGCTTGGGCCCTAATAATAAAATATAGCTGCGAGCAGCGATTACGGGCCCAAGCCGGTGGCACCGCAACCCTGGTGCACCAGGGTGGCGGTACCGTCGGCTTTGGCCCTTCATCGCTGCTCGCAGCTATATTTATATATATATATATATATATATATATAATATATATATATATATATATATATATATATATATATATATATATATATATATATATATATATATAAAGCCAGTGGCACCGCCAGCCTGGTGCCTTTAGCGTTATTGTGCACGACGTGACACAAAATATCTGCTCGCTATCTGCCGAACCGCTCTGGTAGTTCCGCTTCAGCACTGATGATGTTGTAGAATTAGTGCGCTCTGGTTGGTCTGGATTATTGGGGATTTTTTAATTTATGCAGAAATAAGTTATTTATAATACAGATAGAGAATAAAGTTAGTGTTGATTAAAATGAAAGAAAACAATTATATTGATCTGAAATATAGCACATTAATTGTAAATTTATTTAGGTTCAATTACCAAACATACAATCTTAATTTAATTTAAAGCAAACAATACATTTAAAATATATGGGTTGTATGCACATAAAAAAAAAAGAAGATATATCCAAAAAAGACAAGGCCTTAAAGCAGTGGTTCTCAATCTTGGTCCTATGGGTGCCACTGCTCTGCACATTTTATATGTCTCCTTTATCTGACACACCCACTTCAGTTAATAAAGCTCTTTCCTAACGAGCTGATGATCTGAATCAGGTGTGTTAAATGAGGGAGACATACAAACTATGCAGAGCAGTGGCTCCCTAGGACCAGGATTGAGATCCACTGCCTTAAAGGGTTAAACTCTTTTCACTGTAACAGACACACTCTCTCTCACACACACACACACACACACACACACACACACACACACACACACACACACACACACACACACTCAAGTCACTTACATTTTAGATGCAATATTGACGGTTTTTCTGTTTCAGCAGCGAAAATAGTTAAACAAAGATCACAGCAGAACCATTGCTCATCTCACAGCAACATGTTTTCGCATTACTGAATGATTCAGCATTTTGGACAAATTGGTATACTCAAAGATTCAATTAGGGTTGTGCCGATAGACGATATCATAGTTAAGCCAGCATCGCGACCCCCCCCCCCCCCCCCCCATGTTTCCATGGTGACGCGTCATGCTTGGCACGTGATTCACCACAGCCAAAATAGCGCTGTATGACATGTAACGTTAGCGCTTTTATTTATAAATATTAACAAACCTGGTTACCATGTCATCAACTATCTTCTATTCTGATTCTCAAATGTGTGTAAGTGAGTTTGTTTTGTCGTTTAAAAAACAGTTTCTCCCGAAATACATGGTCGGTGAACTGGGAGAAGAATAGAGTTAACTTTATAGTTCCTTACACTGTGTGTCTGATATGAATAAAATCCGTCGGCAAATATATTTGAATGGGTTGTTATTGCTGCTTCCATAGACACCATTGTGTATTTTACAAACTATAAATGTATTGTTTTGCTATAAATTATATGCATTTAAATGTCTGAAACCTAAAATAAACATTATGTGGTTAAAAACACTGAATAGTTGTGATATAATATGACAAGCACTGAACGCGTCTGTCTCTGGCTCAGCGCCAGCCACAGCGCGAAAGCACAGTCTGGATCTGGCTGCTCTGTCACGTGTACATTGTACATCATGTACATTCGCTCCTAGTGGTCAGCTGCTGCAGACTCAGAGCGTGCCGAAATCAAAATGGCTGATGAGATGTAGAGGAAAATATCTCCGCGTTGTGCCTATGCCCCTTAGCTGTTCTAAATCCACTGTAAAACACAGCTTTGCGGGGCTTATTGCTTAAGTGAAAAATTAAAACGTTAGCCCCGCCCCTCCTCCCGATATCATCGTCCATCGCGATGTTTCACTGTACACATCGTCTGATGCCAAATTGGTAGACATCGCAAACCCTAGATTCAATGACCAATCCATACCTGTCTCATTCATGAATGACTCAGTCGTTCGAACGAATCGTTTGAACGAATGAATCAATGACTCGCTCATTAAGACGGTAGCCTGGCGACACCTAGTGACGGTTCAGTGTTATGTTTAAAAGTATCATTCTTTCCAACGATTTTTAATTGACTCATATTTAAAACAATCTCATAACATCTTTTAATGCATTGTTATTTTTCAATGTAAATGATGTAATTTGATCAGCCCTACCTAGGGTAACAGCCATATAGTATCTTATTATTCTAAATAATTGAATTTATTGATCAAATTTACAAATTAAAATGAAAGATGAAGCATACATTTAATAAGACTGGACTAGGGGTGCCTTGCAGATATTACAATTATGCACTTTTAAATATACCATTGCCACCCACCGTCAATTTGGTGTGTGTGTGTGTGTGTGTGTGTGTGTGTGTGTGTGTGTGTGTGTGTGTGTGTGTGTGTGTGTGTGTGTGTGATGTGTGTGGGTTGGTTTGTGTGGGTTGGTTTATGTGATTTATGAGGACACAAATTTGTATAATGACGTGTATTACACTGGTATTACAACTTATGGGTGGTTTATGAGGACATTTCAAAAGTCCTCATAAATCAAATGGCTTGAAAAACATAAAAAACAATGTTTTATTAAAAAAATTTAAATGCAGCATGTCTGTTATATGCCTTTACTTTATTAAAAAAACGTATTTAAAAAATACAAGGCTTAAGACATTTATTTCCTTTTTTAATGAAGGACAAACCCCACTCCCCCTCCCCTCCCACCACAACTCACAGACACACACACAGAGAGCAGGCACATAGGCCCACTCCCCCTCCCCCTCCCCCACTCCCACACCACAACACACACACAGAGAGCAGTCACAGAGACGTAGGCTCAGAGAGAAATGACCATATTCAAACCAAAATATCTGACTTCCTCTTGGTTATTGCTAATGACTGTAAATTAGAAAGTTGTCTGGCTGGAGGAGAACTATATAAATACAGATTTTTGTAACTCTAGATGAAACTAACCCGCCCACTTTTGTCAAAAGGTGGCGCTACTGAGTCCCTGCACCACGCCCATTTCTGAAACTATGCACATGTCACCTGGCTAATAAATATGATCTGTCTGTCGAGTTTCATGCAATTTTAAGCAATTTCAGGCATGCTAAGAGTCTCAAAAGCATCCAAAAAGAATATTAAAGTTTGATGGATTGCCACAGCAACAGTTTCAAAGATATCAAGAATCCATTCACAGGTCTTCATCTGCCGTGTATTTACATTATACAGATGAAGTTTGAAGCAAATCGGGTAAAAATAAGAGGGTGATTTCAAAGCATTTTGAAAGTGACACACTTCCTGCTGCCAGTTGGTGGCGCTATAACTTTGACTCACAATAGTCACATCCATGTGATCGGGCTCTTACAACGAACACACTGCTGAAGTTTCATCAAGATTAGTTAATGTATGCCGTAGTTATGACACACTTCCCGTTTCACGTTTCTCGCCATAATTTCGTTTCCTCGCCACGCCCAAACCGTTCGAGATATCAAAAATCCCCTCGCAAACTTTCATCCTCAATGTCTTGACTTCACGCTGACCGAGTTTCGTGCCGTGTGTTTGAATTCTCTAGGAGGAGTGTTTCACATTCCTTTGCATGCGTTTTCCAAACAAGCCTAAATAGCCGACTTCCTGTTGGGCTGGGGTAAAAAGTTAGAGTGCGAAGTATATATGAAACGATGAGATCTACATGTGTACCGAGTTTCATATTATTACATGCAAGCGTGTTTGATTTATGGACCATGTTTTCCGACCCCGTTCCAGGGGGCGCTGTCGAGCCCCCCTGCCACGCCCGGGTACCATCTTCAGCCCGGCCCTGATGGCCGCAGGTTCTGACATGTGTGCAAAGTTTCAGGAGTTTTTGAGCATGTTAAGGCCTCCAAAAGTGTCCAAAAGGTAGTAAAAAAAGAATTAGAAGAAGAAGAAGAAGAAGAAGAATTATAAAATATAGCTGCGAGCAGCGATTACGGGCCCAAGCCGGTGGCACCGCAACCCTGGTGCACCAGGGTGGCGGTACCGCCGGCTTTGGCCCTTCATCGCTGCTCGCAGCTATATTTATATATATATATATATATATATATATATATATATATATATATATATATATATATATATAAAAGCCGGTGGCACCGCCACCCTGGTGCCTTAGGGTTATTGTGCACGACGTGACACAAAATATCTGCTCGCTATCTGCCGAACGGCTGTGGTAGTCCCGCTTCAGCACTGATGATGTTGTAGAAATAGTGTGCTCTGGTTGGTCTGGATTATTCAGGATTTATTATTTTATACAGAAATAAGTTATTTATAATTCAGATGAGAATAAAGTTAGTGTTGATTAAAATGAAGGAAAACAAATATATTGATCTGAAATATAGCACATTCATTTTACATTTATTTAGGTTCAATTACCAAACATACAATCTTAATTTAATTTAAAGCAAACAATACATTTAAAATACATGGGTTGTATGCACATAAAAAAAAAAAAAAAAAAAAAAATATATATATATATATATATATATATATATATATATATATATATATATATATTATATATATATATATATATATCCAAAAAGACAAGGCTTAAAAACTCTTGTCACTGTAACAGACACAATTCTCTCTCTCCACACACACACACACACACACACACACACAACACACACACACGTCAAGTCACTTACATTTTAGATGCAATATTTAATAAGCAGAAAAATCGAATTTTCTGCTCTGAAAATATAAATAAGCATACAAATTGAATAAGCACTTTGAATATTCTAAACAGAATAAGCACTAGTCGTTAATGAATAAGTACTAGTACTTAATGGAATAGATACTAATATCTAAAAAATAAGTACTAGTAGTAGCATGAAAATAGAGACTTCGTATCTCCAGAGCCTGTCTAACTTGTCCGCTTGTCCGGGACAAATGGATTTTTTAAGGACAAGTAAAAGAGAATTTTACTTGCCCGAACGGACAAGTCAAGTAGCCTGATTAGAACATCAATAACAAACAAAATACATAACTAGGGAATCACTAAACCGAGAGAATGATTCTGATTTTATTACATTTATTGTATGTTGTTGCGATCGATTGTGGATAATAAATAGGTTGCGCTGTTGACGCTCGCGCAGCCTCTCGAGGAGAAATATATATGAGCGCAGCACACACACACACACACACACTCAGTTAACAACATACTGTAACTGCCTCTAAAAATCTAAATGTGGAGTTTCTATATTTTAACATATGTGTTAAGCAGCCTCAATTATTTTTCCTGAATAGGCTACTATATCAAAATGTGACATTGATTTCCTACAACAGTTCAATAAACAGTTAAAATGTAGTCACTTACATTTTAGATGTAATATTGGCTGTTTTTCTTCTGTTCCAGCAGCGAAAATAGTTCCAAACAAAAATCACAGCAGAACCACGGCGCATCTCACAGGAACACTCATTGTTTTCATTACTGAATGATTCAGCATTTTGACCCGAAACGGTTCGGTTGAGTCAAAGATTCAATGAGCCATTCCTAAACATCTGTCTCATTCTTGAATGAATCAACCGTTTAAACGAATCGTTTGAATGAATGAATAAATGACTCACTCATTAATACGGCCGCCTGCCGCCACCTATTGGCAATTTAGTGTTATGTTTATAAGTAGCCTAGTATACTTCTTTCCACTGTTTCTTATTTGTACATTTAAATCAATTTCATAACATTATTTTATGCAATTGTAATTTTTCAGTGTAAATGATTTAATTTGATCAGCCCTACCTAGGGTAACAGTAGCCTATGCTTCATCTTTCATTTTAAATTCCTAAATTTGATCAATAAATTCAATTATTTAGAATAATAAGACACTAATAGGACATTTAATAATATTGGGGGAGGGGATGCCCTTCATGGGACACTATTATGCGACAGTATCGCACTTTAAGATATATAACTAACACCGTATTGCATTTAGGGTGATTGATAACATACATAATATTCAATATTCTTAGTCAATATCCTCAACATTCAATGCAGATATTACAATATGCCGATTTAAATATCAAAGCTGATTGAACACTGATGAGAATATTGCTTCAGAATAAATAAATAAATAAATAAATAAATCCGGACAAGCAACTTTTTTCTTAGACAAGTGAATGACAGATTTACTTGTCCGGAGGACAAGCACATGAAAAAAAAAAATATATATATATATATTATGCTCTCTCTCTCTCTCTCTCTCTCTCTCTCTCTCTCTCTCTCTCTCTCTCTCTCTCTCTCTCTCTCTCTCTCTCTCTCTCTCTCTCTCTCTCACACTCTCCACACACACACACACACACACACACACACACACACACACACACACACACACACACACACACACCACACACACACACACACACACACAACACATCAAGTCTTTTAAATATACTATTGCCACCCACCGTCAATTTGATGTGTGTGTGGGTTGGTTTATGTGATTTATGAGGACACAAATTTGTATAATGGCATGTGTATTACACTGGTATTACAACTTATGGGTGGTTTATGAGGACATTTCAAAAGTCCTCATAAATCAAATGGCTTGAAAAACATAAAAAACAATGTTTTATTAAAAAAATTTAAATGCAGCATGTCTGTTATATGCCTTTACTTTATTAAAAAAACGTATTTAAAAAATACAAGGCTTAAGACATTTATTTCCTTTTTTAATGAAGGCCAAACCACACAGCAGTGAAATGGTTAATCTAGCCCCACTCCCCCTCCCCTCCCCACACTCACAGACACACACACAGACAGCAAGCACAGAGACGTAGGCTCAGAGAGAAATGACCATATTCAAACCAAAATATCTGACTTCCTCTTGGTTGTTACTAATGACTGTAAATTAGAAAGTTGTCTGGCTGGAGGAGAACTATATAAATACAGATTTTTGTAACTCTAGATGAAACTAACCCCCCCACTTTTGTCAAAAGGTGGCGCTACTGAGTCCCTGCACCACGCACGTTTCTGAAACTTTGCACATGTCACCTGGCTAATAAATGTGATCTGTCTGTCGAGTTTCATGCAATTTTAAGCAATTTCAGGCATGCTAAGAGTCTCAAAAGCATCCAAAAAGAATATTAAAGTTCGATGGCTTGCCACAGCAACAGTTTCAAAGATATCAAGAATCCATTCACAGGTCTACATCTGCCGTGTGTCTACATTATACACATAAAGTTTGAAGCAAATCGGGTAAAAATAAGAGGGTGATTTCAAAGCCTTTAGGAAGTGACACACTTCCTGCTGCCAGTTGGTGGCGCTATAACTTTGACTCACAATAGTCGCATCCATGTGATCGGGCTCTTACAGCGAACACACTGCTGAAGTTTCATCAAGATCAGTTAATGTATGCAGAAGTTATAACACACTTCCTGTTTCCATTATTCGCCATAAATTCGTTTCCTCGCCACGGCCAAACCGTTCGAGATATCAAAAATCCCCTGGCAATTTTTCATCCTCAATGTCTTGACTTCATGCTGACTGAGTTTCGTGGCGATTGGTTGAATTCTCTAGGAGTAGTATATCGAATTCCAGGGGCATACGCTTTCAAACAAACCATAATAGCCGACTTCCTGTTGGGCTGGGGTAAAAAGTAAAAGTACAAAGGATATATGAATCGATGAGATCTATATGTGTACCAAGTTTCATATTATTACATGCAAGCATGTTTGATTTATGGACCAAGTTTTCGGACCCCGTTCCAGGGGGCGCTGTCGAGCCCCCCTGCCACGCCCGGGTACCAGCTTCAGCCCGGCCCTGATGGCCGCGGTTTCTGACCCGTGTGCAAAGTTTCAAGAGTTTTTGAGCATGTTAAGGGCCCCACAAGTGTGCTAAGAATCTCAAAAGTATCCAAAAAGAATATTAAAGTTTGATGCGTTGTCACGGCAACAGCATCTAAGATATCAACAATCCTTTCACAGGTCTACATCTGGCATGTGTCTACATTATACACATCAAGTTTGAAGCAAATCGGGTAAAGCCTGTTTGATTTATGGACCAAGTTTTCGGACCCCGTTCCAGGGGGCGCTGTCGAGCCCCCTGCCACGCCCGGGTACCAGCTTCAGCCCGGCCCTGATGGCCGCGGTTTCTGACCCGTGTGCAAAGTTTCAAGAGTTTTTGAGCATGTTAAGGGCCCCAAAAGTGCGCTAAGAATCTCAAAAGTATCCAAAAAGAATATTAAAGTTTGATGCGTTGTCACGGCAACAGCATCTAAGATATCAACAATCCTTTCACAGGTCTACATCTGGCTTGTGTCTACATTATACACATCAAGTTTGAAGCAAATAGGGTAAAGCGTGTTGGATATATGGACCAAATTGTCGGACCCGTTCAAGGGGGCGCTGTCGAGCCCCCCTGCCACGCCCGGGTACCAGCTTCAGCCTGGCCCTGATGGCCGCGGGTTTTGTCCTGTGTGCAAAGTTTCAAGAGTTTTCGAGCACGTTAAGAACCCCAAAAGTGCCCGAAAGCATAAAAAAGCATGAAAAAGCTTAAAAAAAGGAATATTAATGTTTGATGCATTGCCATGGCAACAGTGTCTAAGATATCAATAATCCTTTCACAGGTCTACATCTGGCATGTGTCTACATTATGCACATGAAGTTTGAAGCAAATCGGGTAAAAATAAGAGGGTGATTTAAAAGCATTTTGAAAGTGACACACTTCCTGCTGCCAGTTGGTGGCGCTATAACTTTGACTCACAATAGTCACATCCATGTGATCGGGCTCTTACAACGAACACACTGCTGAAGTTTCATCAAGATCAGTTAATGTATGCAGTAGTTATGACACACTTCCTGTTTCACGTTTCTCGCCATAATTTCGTTTCCTCGCCACGGCCAAACCGTTCGAGATATCAAAAATCCCCTCGCAAACTTTCATCCTCAATGTCTTGACTTCACGCTGACCGAGTTTCGTGCCGTGTGTTTGAATTCTCTAGGAGGAGTGTTTCACATTCCTTTGCATGCGTTTTCCAAACAAGCCTAAATAGCCGACTTCCTGTTGGGCTGGGGTAAAAAGTGAGAGTGCGAAGTATATATGAAACGATGAGATCTACATGTGTACCGAGTTTCATATTATTACATGCAAGCGTGTTTGATTTATGGACCATGTTTTCGGACCCCGTTCCAGGGGGCGCTGTCGAGCCCCCCTGGTACCGCCGGCTTTGGCCCTTCATCGCTGCTCGCAGCTATATTTATTTATATATATATATATATATATATATATATATATATATATATATATATATATATATATATATATATATATATATATATATATAAAGCCGGTGGCATCGCCACCCTGGTGCCTTTAGGGTTATTGTGCACGACGTGACACAAAATATCTGCTCGCTATCTGCCGAACGGCTCTGTTAGTCCCGCTTCAGCACTGATGATGTTGTAGAAATAGTGTGCTCTGGTTGGTCTGGATTATTCGGGATTTTTTATTTTATACAGAAATAAGTTATTTATAATTCAGATGAGAATAAAGTTAGTGTTGATTAAAATGAAGGAAAACAAATATATTGATCTGAAATATAGCACATTCATTTTACATTTATTTAGGTTCAATTACCAAACATACAATCTTAATTTAATTTAAAGCAAACTATACATTAAAAATACATGGGTTGTATGCACATTTTTTTTTTATAAAAAATATATATATATCCAAAAAGACAAGGCTTAAAAACTCTTGTCACTGTAACAGACACAATCTCTCTCTCACACACACACACACACACAAACACACACACACACACACACACACACACACACACACACACACACACACACCACACACACACACACACACACACACACACACACACCACACGTCAAGTCACTTTTTAGATGCAATATTGAATAAGCAGAAAAATCTGATTTTCTGCTCTGAAAATATAAATAAGCATACAAATTGAATAAGCACTTTGAATATTCTAAACAGAATAAGCATTAGTCACTAATGAATAAGTACTAGTACTTAATGGAATAGATACTAATATCTAAAAAATAAGTACTAGTAGCATGAAAATAGAGACTAGTATGTTAAAATGATTAAATGTTAAAACGGCTTGCCATATTGGCTCAGAGAGAGAGAGAGAGAAAATGACATTTTAGATAATAGTACCTATTAATAGATACTAGTATTTATTCAATAAATACTAGTTCTAAGTCATTACATACTAGTACCTATTAAATAGATACCAGTACTTATTCATTAGCTACTAATACGTATTCAAAAGAATATCTAAAGAATAAGCACTACTATCTAAAGAATAGGCACTAGTACTAAAGAATAAGCACTAGTCGCTAATGAATAAGTACTATTACTTAATGGAATAGATACTAGTATCTAAAAAATAAGTACTAGTAGCATGAAAAAAGAGACTAGTAGGTTAAAATGATTAAATGTTAAAACGGCTTGCCATATTGACTCAGAGCATCAAAAGCATCAAACAAGAATATTCAAGTTTGATGCGTTGCCACTGCAACAGTTTCAAAGATATCAAGAATCCCTTCACAGGTCTTCATC
Organism: Chrosomus eos; assembly: GCA_036326025.1. NCBI lineage: Eukaryota > Metazoa > Chordata > Actinopteri > Cypriniformes > Leuciscidae > Chrosomus > Chrosomus eos. Next base: position 32,414,906 of record CM070838.1, read on the forward strand.
TGCAGTGTATTTACATTATACAGATGAAGTTTGAAGCAAATCGGGTAAAAATAAGAGGGTGATTTCAAAGCCTTTAGAAAGTGACACACTTCCTGCTGCCAGTTGGTGGCGCTATAACTTTGACTCACAATAGTCACATCCATGTGATCGGACTCTTACAGCGAACACACTGCTGAAGTTTCATCAAGATCAGTTAATGTATGCTGAAGTTAAAACACACTTCCTGTTTCCATTATTCGCCATAAATTCGTTTCCTCGCCACGGCCAAACCGTTCGAGATATCAAAAATCCCCTGGCAATTTTTCATCCTCAATGTCTTGACTTCGTGCACACCGAGTTTCGTGGCGATTGGTTGAATTCTCTAGGATTAGTATATCGAATTCCAGGGGCATACGCTTCCAAACAAACGATAAAAGCCGACTTCCTGTTGGGCTGGGGTAAAAAGTAAAAGTACAAAGGATATATGAACCGATGAGATCTATATGTGTAGCGAGTTTCATATTATTACATGCAAGCGTGTTTGATTTATGGACCAAGTTTTCGGACCCCGTTCCAGGGGGCGCTGTCGAGCCCCCCTGCCACGCCCGGGTACCAGTTTCAGCCCGGCCCTGATGGCCGCGGTTTCTGACCCGTGTGCAAAGTTTCAAGAGTTTTCGAGCACGTTAAGAACCCCAAAAGTGCCCGAAAGCATAAAAAAGCATGAAAAAGCTTAAAAAAAGGAATATTAATGTTTGATGCATTGCCATGGCAACAGTGTCTAAGATATCAATAATCCTTTCACAGGTCTACATCTGGCATGTGTCTACATTATGCACATGAAGTTTGAAGCAAATCGGGTAAAAATAAGAGGGTGATTTCAAAGCATTTTGGAAGTGACACACTTCCTGCTGCCAGTTGGTGGCGCTATAACTTTGACTCACAATAGTCACATCCATGTGATCGGGCTCTTACAACGAACACACTGCTGAAGTTTTATCAAGATTAGTTAATGTATGCAGTAGTTATAACACACTTCCTGTTTCACGTTTCTCGCCATAATTTCGTTTCCTCGCCACGGCCAAACCGTTCGAGATATCAAAAATCCCCTCGCAAACTTTCATCCTCAATGTCTTGACTTCACGCTGACCGAGTTTCGTGCCGTGTGTTTGAATTCTCTAGGAGGAGTGTTTCACATTCCTTTGCATGCGTTTTCCAAACAAGCCTAAATAGCCGACTTCCTGTTGGGCTGGGGTAAAAAGTTAGAGTGCGAAGTATATATGAAACGATGAGATCTACATGTGTACCGAGTTTCATATTATTACATGCAAGCGTGTTTGATTTATGGACCATGTTTTCGGACCCCGTTCCAGGGGGCGCTGTCGAGCCCCCCTGCCACGCCCGGGTACCATCTTCAGCCCGGCCCTGATGGCCGCGGGTTCTGACATGTGTGCAAAGTTTCAGGAGTTTTTGAGCATGTTAAGGCCTCCAAAAGTGTCCAAAAGGTAGAAGAAAAATAATAATAATAATAATAATAATAATAATAATAATAAATAATCCTTAGGAAAACAATAGGGCCTTCGCCCTTTGGGCTTGGGCCCTAATAATCCTTAGGAAAACAATAGGGCCTTCGCCCTTAGGGCTTGGGCCCTAATGAACAAGACACCCAAAGTACTTGTTATTTAATTCCATTCCAAATGAGTGTTTATCAATAATTTTTTCTTTAGTACTGACATAGGCTATGTGTTTTTATATATATATATTATAAAATAACATTGCATAACCCATAGACTAGAGATCGCACTGTCCGAGAGTTTGGGAATATTCACACATAACCTATACACATAAAACATGATATCCGAGTTTTAAAATCAAACATTTTAATAGAGAACAGTACATCACGGTTGTTTAAACCAATCAACATTAAGCTGTGTCGTCAGCAAGTCATTTCCCATCAAGCTTTTGATCAGCGCAGTCAGTGGAGAGCAACTGCGCGCGACTGCAGAATCCGGCACGTGCGCCTTGCGCTCGCGAGAGCTTTTTGACACACGTCAGCATGACATCAGAGCAAGGCGGACCGCTCTCGGACACATTTCTAACCGGCATGCATTACGCGCTGATCACCGGTGATCGGTTCTGCGCAGATTTTGCTCATCTCAAACAAGCCTAATGCCGCCGGGCGATCGGCTAGCGACTCTCACGAAGCCATCTTGCTCGCCCGGACGTCACGTGCTGCGTTCCAAACCGCATACTTCCCTACTATTTAGTATGGGAAAAAGAGTAGGCGAGCGAAAAAGTATGTATGAATCCAAAAGAGTAGGCGAGAATTACCTGGCTGACGTACTAATTATCGCGAGATTCGGACTTAAGTGCGTTCGAATATGCCTACTTTCCTACTATATAGTAGGCGAAAACAGTACGTGAAAGAAGCAGTACGTTCGAAACATCAGTATTCATAAAAGAGTAGGCGAGAAGTTCCCGGATGGCTTACTGCTTCCGGCCCGATTTTTGAGTGCAGTCCGATGGGTACTCTTCTATCCCAGGAGGCCACGCGAGAGGATACGTCATATAAAAGAAGAAGAAGGATAGGTCATACTCGAACATGACGCCGGACGAAATGATGACGGACGAGTGTTTTCAAATGTGAGTAGCCTATTAGATATTACAAATCAAATGATCGCATGTGTTGAAGTACTGTACAGTAAACTGTTGAATTGTTGAAGGTGTAAAGACGCTATAGTATGGTAAATTTATGATTTTGCTGTAAATCACATTTTATTGTATAGCTAACAGAGGAGCTCCAGTAAGGACACATACGTCTCCAAACTGGATTTGCATACATTTTAAACCGTATGCATCTTAAATAATTTCTAAATGTCTATTTAATATCTGGTAAGAAAAACTAATATAAGAATTGCATATTTCTACGTCTAATAGATATGAAATAGACTTCTGAGTTACGTGTACTATTGTTTAAGATAATTCACTGTTGTCAACACTGTTTTCATTAGACAAATGTGCTGTAAATAATTTTATATAATATTTGTGCATTTTTGTAGGATCTGAAATGTCTACAGACTGGTGTGGGTGTGATATAGCCTAGTGGATTTTATCTTTATTGTCTTTTTTTTTTAAATGCATTGTAGAATTTGTAAATGTTATTTATCTAATATATTGTTGATATTGCTTAAATGCTTATTTAAAAAGAAGAGTGTTATGTCCATTTATTAAATTATGTTCGCTTAGCATACCAGTAGTAGCGCGCGCCCGTGATGTGCTTCGTTCAAGAGTAAAAACGACGACCAGGAAGCCGTCACTGACTGAAGCGCTCGTTTTATTTATTCTTTTATCTTTTTAGACTGGAGCCCAAAGCTGAATCCTGGAAACGGTCCCATGGATGAGTCCCTTCACTCCATCTGCCCTTATGAGACCCTCCATCACTCTATCTGCCCTTACTGCAGATTGTGAAGTGAAGCAACAAGCAGGCACGGCTCAGCTCTGATAAATTTATCAGGATAAAGCCCAGAATGCGAACCGCTGTGTTGAGATGGCAGTATGTGGGGTTCACCGCCTGTAAATACATGCTTGTTGTATGAAAAAAGTTTTGTTTCATGCGTTGTTGTCTTGTATATGCATTTGTTTATTGTGATGGTTACTTTTATTTGTTTGTTTACTCATTTATTCATGTTTATTATTGTTGTCAGTAAATAAAATATAATTATTTAGCCTAATTTATGCATTAATTCATTGCTTGACTGGAAATTGAGATGTTTCACTGCATTTATAGCTAGTGTGTAGCTATTCATAACTATCATATGACAAAACAAATTACATTCGGCTTGTTTTATTAAATTATATCATTTTTAGTAGGCTATAAAAAAGTAATATAATTAAGTATTGGTCAGCATTTGCAATGCAATTCATTCTAAGGTAGGCTAATATTAATTTTTTCGGAGCTATACTTATATAAAGTATAAATCAACAGTTTCCTCCAACGGAGAGATCTTCGAGCTGCTCGTCTCCTTTGTGCAGACATTACAAACGCTGAGGAAAACTGTTTGTGCTGTCGAGTTACTGATGTGAAGTGTTAGTGCACCTGTCGCTCATATCATTTAAACTTATAGACTTATTACATACAAGATCATGGAAAGATTGATCTAACAATGAACAATAATGACAATTGACCGTTCGCAAAAGCCACGCCCCCTAGTTATTGTTGCTACGCCCGTCAAACAAATGCTCAAACACGACCAGCGCCACAGATTGCCATGAATGGAAGAGGTATACCCGTGCGTGTCAGTGACCTTTTTTCGAGCAATTACCTCCGCGATATCCTCCAGATCGAGGCAAAATGGGTTACAGTATGCAGTGGAGGGATATATTCAAAATATAAAAATACGCAAAGGAGACATGACTACTATTGAGGCTAATATACCGGTCTCAAGCGAAATCTGAGAAACCCCATGACCTGTAACGTTACCTCAAATGCAACCAGTAAATTACAGCCTTGAAGAAGATTTAATACGCTGGTTCAGTCGCTAATTGTTTGGAGTTAGAAATATATAATTCGCGCTGCATATTTAGTAATTTTGCCTCAGATACAGGATTATACATTCGCTTTAACAAGCAGGTTTTTCATTACCACGGCAACCGCTTGCGTGTCATGCTGAATCCGATTTTCGTGTTTAAAAAGTAACTATACATAAGAGACGGAAAGATGCAGATAACCATACATTTAAGGTTATTTCTATTCATTACGATATTGATTACGTTATATGAACTGATGTTGTCAAGTGCTTCATGCGTTCCCCGTTGCGAGCGTGCACTCTTCTAAACTGTAGTCTACAGGTCCTGCACTGCTAGTGACTGCTGCTCATTTCCCCCCGAAAATATCACGTTAACAACAACCCTTTAGAAAACGTACTTCCTTTGTGGATCCTCTTGATCTGCTCTCTCCATGTTTCTTTGACTAATCTCAGTGTCTCATTCTCACGCACACTGCACGCGAGTGAACCATGTTCGACACATGTAACTGGGAGTGGGGCCGTCCACACTGTTTTATCCATCGTAGGCACCGCTCACGTTGTGTTTTCGGCTTTGGGAACGAAAAGAACACAACTCCTCCAGACAATCTCTCGGAGTATCTAGTGTCCGGTTTACAAACGCAGTGGGCGCACCACTTCACCAGCTTGCTTGGAGTCAATGTTTGACGGAGCTGCTCACATAGTAACGGTTGCTATGATGTGTGATTGGACAATGGCCGTTTTGGGGGAGGGGCCTGCGAACGGTCAATTGTAAAGCAGAAAACATAAAGATCATTGGTTTGTGTACATCATAATATAACATAACATCATAATATGATAAAAAAGAACAATAACAAGGCGAGATACTATTACTATTTATATCTACTTATTTATTTATACTATTCATATCTTTAAATAGTTCTGAGGAAAATAAATAAATTAACAACATATTCAAGAGATGACGTTTTTTGAGGTTTCTTAATAATAATAAATATATCGTTATAAGGATAAAACTGCTTAAATCAACCCTAAATGTATTCACAAAAAAATCGGCAGCTGTTTCTTCAACAATACAACAAAATGAGCAACTTTCATCAATATCAAGATATTTACAGATAGATGAATTAAACGTGTCGTTCATCTTTTAAGTTGTTGCGCTTGTGATAACGCGTCGTAGGTCACATGATAACGTAAACATGGCGATGATGTCCGGATCGCATTCATACTCAACGAGATTTGGCTATAAAGTACCTACTCTTTTAGCGCTCGTTAAGTAGGTACTCATTGAAATTAAGTACCTACTCATTGAGTATGCGGTTTGGAACGCAGCCACAGACAGGCCTGTACGGCACTATGACGTAACAGTCATCACATTATTTTCTTCAAGACTGGTGATAACCTTTTAAAGTCAGTTACATAAAAAGGTAGATCAGTCTAATTTGAATCAGAAAAGTAAGAGTGATTACCTCTTGACTAATTTCTAGTTAGCTAAATTAGTTATTAAGACACAGTCTTAACATAGTGGCTAAGTTTATGCAACTGGCCCCAAGTCTCATTTACTGGTCTAAGGTGAACAGCATCTTGAGGATCTAACACACGAGCATCTTCTCAATCTTCTTAATATACGAAAACGAATCTGTTGAAAAATGACAGTTGTCGTCCAGAACGGCCGAAGAACAGGCTTGATACAAGGTTTTTAAAAAATCTAATACTACGCATATTTAACTATTCAAAATGTGTATTGTTGTTCAATCTCAGGCAACTTTATTTAATTTTTTACAAGGTTTCTAAGCAAAAGATGGACGCATGTTTTCTCAGTCCTGTTACCGGTGGAATGTTTTTATAATAACTTGGAAATATGTTGTCTAATGCATACAGGTGTGAGTTGGGAGATTAAGAAACCCGATGCAGAGTCAGATCTAGTGTTGTCCAGATCGGATTGGCAGCGCATGGAGGACCGTGTGAATGGAGTGAATCCTCACAGAAATGTCCTAGCAGCGGCTGAAGAGCGGGAGGCGCTGCACATGCGCTCTAAAGAGGTCATCAAACACTGGCCCAACACCATAGCTGTGAGTGACAGCAGCATCGCACTGGAGTTACTGCATTTGTAGCTCTCCATACTTCTTAGTCTCACTGACCGAGCAATAATACTTGCTTGAAAAACCCCAATTTACCCTAAAACTATATATGCGTAAACATCATGCTTTTTAATGACCTAAACACTTTTAAGGAAGAAAATAGGCCTTTTTATAAGTCTTTATTAAGAAATAAGAATAATTTATTTAAATTATGAATTATTATTATTATGATTATTAAAGACGTCTGTCTATAGAACCATTGTCAGACACTTTTATTGTTTTTATGTAGCCTTATTTAGACTTCTCGCAGTCTAATTTTCTTTTTGTGTCTGTGCCCCTATTATAATACTAAGTTTGTTACAATTTGGTATAATGTTAAATTGTAATTTGAATGTCATCTTGATGTGATATTTTAGTTTTTCTTCATTCAAAATAAAAAAATACCTGGGTCTCTGAGGGTTATAATATGAGACTTGATGTTTACAGTAACAAAGTACAACAAACAAATCTGATTTTGTCCTTACAGGCACAACGACGGAAAAAACTGGAGGCGAAATCCATTCGAGAGGCGATACAAGAGGAGGAGAAGAAACGTATCGACTTGGAAGAAGCAAGATACCAGGCCCAGATACGAAAGGAGACAATTGAAAAAACGAGAGTCCAGCAGTACTACCAGACGGACAGCGCGAAAGGCCTCCATGTGTGTGTCTTACGTTATTAGACCACAAGTGTTTTTCTGTGGTGAAATGTTAGTAGAAACGCTCCTCTTGTTGTTCTAGAGCGCTCTGAGGCTGGCGGAGGTCCAGAAGGAAAGAGAGGCTCAGATCGAGCTAAAGCGCATGAGGCAGAACGCCAGCAGAGCCGTGGACAGAGAGATCTCGGCCCGAATGGCTTCCAGAGAAGAGCAGGCGGTCCAGCAGGAGCGACAGAAAGCACTGCAGAGAAAACAGGACCAACTGGCCATTTCTGAGAGCTGGAAACTACAGTAAGGAGAAATTAAAGTGCAGTTATGCTTCAGTGCATACACAGCTAACACAAATATGCTCTAAGGACTTTTTGATAACGTTCCAGTTAAGATATAAATGTTATTTCTGAATGTTCCCTAAACGTTCAAAGTGTCAACAACATTTAAAATGTTTTTATTTTTATTCTTCAAACACTGTGGGAATGTTACTTTTGAACAGTGTTGGGGAAAGTTACTTTTAATAGTAATACATTACAATATTGGGTTACGAATAACAGTGTTATTAAGCTACACTTTGTAACTTTTTTATTTTATTCTTAGCTAAAAACACTTAGTTCTTTCAAAAATATATGTGCTCATTAATGTATATTTACTTCGTTCAAGTAATAAATATTCTCGTGAGTGTATAATATGCCATTGAAAATACATACGGGTAAGGGGTTCTAATGTCGGTCGCCATGTTGCCCCTCCATCTTGAAAGTACATTAGCCAAAGAGGGACATACCCTTTCGCGTTTTAACACGCGTGGGTTAGCACTCGAACTGCCTAACACTCGAACGTGAAGCCATGTTAATCTTGGACTACATTGGCCACCGTAGGAGTTAAACCGAAATCGGAATTGAGAGGAACAGAAACTAATATTCACTGGATGGTCATATACCTTTTCACCGCTAGATGGTGGTAAAAATCACACAGTGTAGCTTTAACTAATTGTATTACTTTAGTTAGTTTAATGGAAAGTAGTGTTATGTTAATGTTGTTACTTTTTCTGTAAAAAAACACTCCACGAATTATGTATAAGTTCTGTTTTTGTGTTAATGTTTTGAGAACATGATAACTTGGTAACTTGATAACTTGTTTTGGGACCAGATAACTTTGAACAAACATAATGTTACTAGAAGAACGTTTGTTCGTAACTTTGAGAGAACCGTATCTAAAGTTCTGAGAACGTTCCCTGTTAGCTGGGAATCACCTTAATGTGTCTGATGTTCCTCCTTTATTAGGGTTAAGGAGCATGAAATGAAGAAGGAGCAGGAGAGGCAGGAGAGGAGAAGGGAGGCTGAAGAGATGAAGCAACTCCGAGATCTTCATCTGAGGGAACAGGCCATCAACGAGCGCCAGAATCGAGAAGTGAAGAGAAAAAGAATGAATGCTTTTCGTGTAAGCCGGTTGTTGGACAACATTCACACTGTAAAAGCAGATCGAATCAGATGCGGTTTAGAAATCCCTTCTTCTTCTGTCTTCCATCAGGACCATTTGACCGACAGAGAGCTGACAAAAGCAGCGGAGGCTCGGAGGCAGGAGGAAGAGGAGGAGAAGAGAAAGCAGATCGCCAGGCAGAGCGAAAAAGTGACGAGAATGAGGAGAGAAAAACAGGAGGAAACATTTAGGTATTGTACATAAGACAATGGAAATGCGTCCTGTGGTGGATATTAATCACAGGATTCTCATTAGTGTCAGAAATTAACTTCTTTATTTTCAGGAGCATTTTTGCACATTTATGAGGGCTAACACGTATCAAACACACTGTGGCATGCTGATTAATTATGTTAAACACTTCCAACCCATACTAACATTTATATATTAAATGCTTAGACAACAGATAAAATAACTTTGCGCGCATTTTAGGCATTTGTGTTACTTTAAAACTGCGAATCTCTAGAGATCATGGGCTTCTAGTGATATTTTAGTATTATTTATAGTATACAGTATTTAGCAATGTTTTGAATGACCTTTTATTATTATTTTGTCAATAACCAAATGGAGTTTTAGGACACCAGTAGGTGTCAGGTTTGTTTCAAATTCAAACTTGCTTGCAAACCAGTTCCAATCTTTAATTTGTCTGTGAAAGGTATTTTGGGAACATTTATACAAATGTAAATAAACCTAAATTCAAAATAAACTAATTCAAAAGATTGTTACCTGACATACCATTTGACATCCACATTCTTACAACTTGCTCATGAATCACATCTAACTGGGAAGGTTATTGAATTAATGGAAGTTCACTGAGTGGGAAGCCTGGAGAGAAAGTATAATTCTTTCCACTGTCTCAGAACTGGGCTTGTATTTGTCTTTATTTTTGCCTTAGAGAGCGTCAAAGACACAGAGAGACGGTTATACAGAAGTTAGCCCTGCAGAAGAAGGAAAAAATCAGCAATGAGGAAGATACCATCGCAAAAGCAGTCGCTGAACGTGAGGCCAGACGGGCCCGAGTGCAGCGCGAGAAAGAAGAAAAACATGCAGCCATGTTGAAATCTATCTCTGTACACAGAGAATCCAGGGTAAATGACCTATTCCTAATGTTTTTATATCATGTAAACATTTTTAAATCCTAACAACGGCCCTCAGCTGTTCCACTGTAAAACACGGCTTGGCGGGGCTTATTGCCTAATTTTACCACAGTGATGCTGGGTTTATGAGCATCACACTGTTTATATATAGAATTTGAAATGCATTTGTTGAAATAAACATTTTTCTCAACTCTATATCAGAGACAAGAGCTGGAACGAAAGGCTGAGGAAGAAAAACGGGAAGCTCTGGAGATGCTGAATGCAAAGAAGGAAGCAGATCAGATCTTCATGGAGAAGCAAAAACTTCAAGCTCAAAAAGCTAAAGAAGGAAGAAAAGCCCTCCAATACACATACATACAAGAAATGGTGGGTACAGCTCTTAATATGTTTTATTTGATGCATTGAACTCTTAATTTCTCTCTAATGCAACATTGGTTTTGTAAAGGCTGAAAAACGTGCAAGTGATCGTCTTGCGAAGAGAGAACAGAAAGAGCGTTCAGCTCTCGAGTTCAGCTTCCTCGTGTGAAGACCGACTCGTGTGAAGACCGACTCGGGTAATGACTCCACCGAGCGAGGACACCTGTAAGGCACTTAATTATCTTCTTCTCCCTTTCCTTTCCCACTTTTATCCTATTTTTCTAGATAGATAGATAACTTTGAACAAACATAATGTTACTAGAAGAACGTTTGTTCGTAACTTTGAGAGAACCGTATCTAAAGTTCTGAGAACGTTCCCTGTTAGCTGGGAATCACCTTAATGTGTCTGATGTTCCTCCTTTATTAGGGTTAAGGAGCATGAAATGAAGAAGGAGCAGGAGAGGCAGGAGAGGAGAAGGGAGGCTGAAGAGATGAAGCAACTCCGAGATCTTCATCTGAGGGAACAGGCCATCAACGAGCGCCAGAATCGAGAAGTGAAGAGAAAAAGAATGAATGCTTTTCGTGTAAGCCGGTTGTCGGACAACATTCACACTGTAAAAGCAGATCGAATCAGATGCGGTTTAGAAATCCCTTCTTCTTCTGTCTTCCATCAGGACCATCAGGAATCCTAATATTTTTATTTTTAGCTTCCTAACACTGTAAACCCTAACGCTCAAAATAATCCATTGTTTTGAGTAGGGCCAACTCACATTATACAAATTAGTTCCATCAAATTAACATACGATACTTACATTTTATGAATATTTAAACATTTATTTTTTCTTTTGAGTTCACAAAACTGACACATTTTAAGTAAGTTGAATTGTTTCGTTGTTCGTTACTCAACATGTGCTTTCAATACATTCCTGTTGTCTCTCGACAACGCTCTTTCATCATCACAGAAGCAATACTGCTAATCTGCGTCCCATTCTCTCATCCTCACAGCCTGTGCCGTCCGCTTGATGGGGGAGCAGTGAATGAGGAGCTGTTCATGTTCGTGGCGTCACCGGCGGGCAGAGCGCAGTGTGTGTGAGCAGGTCAGTCCAGCAATCATCAGAGTTCATGCAAACACACAGTAGTGAGATACAGTTTACAAACGCAGTCTCGAGACTCAAACAATAGGCAACATGGAGCCGATGTTGGATTACGCTCAGCCCAGCAGATGCTGTCTGAGGACATTAATACAAACCAAAACTCACATGTGCAGAAATAACAGTGGGACACGATTACTGGGGGGCTTCTCACTCAACTCAAGCTTGGTAACAGTCTGAATGAGAACGTAAGCTTTACCATTTTAACTGAAATTAGGACATTGTCGGTCAGTGTTTCTCTGGAAAAAAAACGTACAATAACACTGATAAGATAATAATACTACTACGCATTCTGCTGCTAATAAGAATATAAACCGCACTAAGGATTGAGGAGCTGCCGGGTTCATGAATATTAATCACTGCATTCGCTCAAACTGATTTGCTGAAATCAAAACTGAAATCATTAGTTTCTTGCTCATAAAGGCTGAATAATTGAAATGAACTGCATTATTTTTTACAATGGACTACTTGCACAACAAACACTGACATCTCATTGACCACAGTACATTGAAACTAAACATAACCAGAAATAAGTGAGGCGTACAATATCATTCAAATATTATAAAGTTGTTGTTGTAATACGTGTCCAGGTGCAGGTCCACCGGCGGACTTCAGGAACAGCGAAGGGACTGGCAGACACTTCAGGACTGCGGTGTCGTCGTGTCCGGGCGCTGGTCCTTCATCAGATCTGGATACGGCCTGGATCCGGCAGACTGCGGAAAACCTCGGATAACCAGAGAGACTAATATTAGCGTAGACGCCATCCTTCTTATGATGTAACGAGTACATCAGGATTTATGGGGAGTGTTTCTGGTTCTGGCTGACCTAAACTATGCAGCCTAGTTGAATTATATACACACACACACACACACACACACACACACACACACACACACACACACACACACACACACACACACACACTCACACTCACTCACACTCACACTCACACTCACTCACTCACTCGCACACACAGACTCACTCACTCGCACACACAGACACACACACTCACTCGCACACACAGACACACACACTCACTCACTCGCACACATAGACACACTCACTCACTCGCACACACAGACACACACACTCACTCACTCGCACACACAGAACACACACACTCACTCGCACACACAGACACACACACTCACTCACTCGCACACACAGACACACACACTCACTCACTCGCACACACAGACTCACTCACTCACTCACTCACTCGCACACACAGACACACACACTCACTCACTCGCACACACAGACACACACTCACTCACTCGCACACACAGACACACACACTCACTCACTCGCACACACAGACACACACACTCACTCACTCGCACACACAGACACACTCACTCACTCGCACACACAGACACACTCACTCACTCGCACACAGACTCACTCACTCGCACACAGACACACTCACTCGCACACAGACACACTCACTCGCACACACACTCACTCACTCGCACACACAGACACACTCACTCGCACACACAGACACACTCGCACACACAGACACACTCACTCGCACACACATACACACTCACTCGCACACACAGACACACTCACTCACTCGCACACACAGACACACTCACTCACTCCCTCGCACACAGACACACTCACTCACTCACTCAGTCACTCGCACACACAGACTCACTCATTCACTCACTCACTCGCACACACACACAGACACACACACTCACTCACTCGCACACACAGACACACACACTCACTCGCACACACAGACACACACACTCACTCACTCGCACACATAGACACTCACTCACTCGCACACTCACTCACTCGCACACACAGACACACACACTCACTCACTCGCACACACAGACACACACACTCACTCGCACACACAGACACACACACTCACTCACTCGCACACACAGACACACACACTCACTCACTCGCACACACAGACTCACTCACTCACTCACTCACTCGCACACACAGACACACACACTCACTCACTCGCACACACAGACACACACTCACTCACTCGCACACACAGACACACACACTCACTCACTCGCACACACAGACACACACACTCACTCACTCGCACACACAGACACACTCACTCACTCGCACACACAGACACACTCACTCACTCGCACACACAGACACACTCACTCACTCGCACACAGACTCACTCACTTGCACACAGACACTCACTCGCACACACAGACTCACTCACTCACTCGCACACACAGACACACTCACTCGCACACACAGACACACTCACTCCCACACACAGACACACTCACTCGCACACACAGACACACTCACTCACTCGCACACACAGACACACTCACTCACTCACTCGCACACACAGACACACTCACTCACTCACTCGCACACACAGACACACTCACTCACTCGCACACACAGACTCACTCACTCACTCGCACACAGACTCACACACTTGCACACAGACACTCACTCGCACACACAGACTCACTCACTCACTCGCACACACAGACACACTCACACTCGCACACACAGACACACTCACTCCCACACACAAGACACACTCACTCGCACACAGAGACACACTCACTCACTCGCACACACAGACACACTCACTCACTCACTCGCACACACAGACACACTCACTCACTCACTCGCACACACAGACACACTCACTCACTCGCACACACAGACACACTCACTCATCATCGCACACAGACTCACTCACTTGCACACAGACACTCACTCGCACACACAGACTCACTCACTCACTCGCACACACAGACACACTCACTCGCACACACAGACACACTCACTCCCACACACAGACACACTCACATCGCACACACAGACACACACTCACTCACTCGCACACACAGACACACTCACTCACTCACTCGCACACACAGACACACTCACTCACTCACTCGCACACACAGACACACTCACTCACTCCCTCGCACACAGACACACTCACTCACGCATCACTCACCACTCACATCACTCACTCACTCACTCGCACACACAGACTCACTCACTCACTCACACACACTCGCACACACACACAGACACACCACTCACACACACACTCACTCGCACACACAGACACACACACTCACTCGCACACACAGACACACACACTCACTCCACCGCACACATAGACACACTCACCTCACTCGCACACACTCACTACACTCGCACACACAGACCACTCACATCATCACCGCACACACAGACACACACACTCACTCGCACACACAGCACACACACACTCACTCACTCGCACACACAGACACACACACTCACTCACTCGCACACACAGACTCCACTCACTCACTCACCCTACACTCGCACACACAGACACACACACACACTCACTCGCACACACAGACACACACCTCACTCACTCGCACACACAGACACACACACTCACACTCACACACTCGCACACCACAGACACACACACTCACTCACTCGCACACACAGACACACTCACTCACTCGCACACACAGACACACTCACTCACTCGCACACAGACCACTCACTACTCGCACAACAGACACTCACTCGCACACACAGACTCACTCCACTCACTTCGCACACAGACCTCACTCACTCGCACACAGACACTCACATCGCACACAGACTCACTCACTCACGTCGCACACACAGACACCACTCACTCGCACACACAGACACACTCACTCGCACACACAGACACACTCACTCGCACACAACAGACACACTCACTCACTCGCACACACAGACACACTCACTCACTCCCTCGCACACAGACACACTCACTCACTCACTCGCACACACAGACACACTCACTCACCACTCGCACACACAGACACACTCACTCAGTCACTCGCACACACAGACACACTCACTCACTCAATCTCTCTCTCTCACACACTCACTCGGGCCAATCTCGCTTGATCCTGTCTGCCGCTCTGCTGAGTTGATTTGCGTCTGTAGCTTCGTATATCTTTCCGTTTTTGAATCATTATTTACTATCATTCCCTGTTGTTTATACTGCTAAAATATAACTTACTCGTCACATATTAACCTGACATCGCTAGCTTCAATTGAAATCGTTGCTAGTACAACACGCTAGTAATTCACTAGCCTGTTAGCGTGCCATCCGTGCGCTCTTTATATATTTATTTATTTATTTTGCTCGCGCCTTTTACAAATCCATCAAAGCTGTGGTAAGTAGTGATCAGTCAGCAAACACGGTAAGTCATGTCTTCTCCTCTTATTGTCACTTGCACTTCATGTAACATGTATAGCATAGCTTTCTCTGTCAGCACAGGATTTACATGTGATAAATGCAGGGAGATAGTCAGGCTGACGGAGAAGATTTCAGAAATAGAGACACGCATCCAAACTTTAATTGAGGATAGTGAAAGTGCAAGGGCTTTGGATGCGACTAGTTTAGTGAACACTGTACATTGTTCGGTTCCGGCTGAAGTAGAGCCCGTGCAGCAGGGCAACTGGGTGACTGTGAGACGCTATAGTCGCGGGACAAAAAAACGCTCTTCTGTTCCGATTACCACAACAAATAAATCTCCCCACTCAGTGAAACACCCACTGAGAATCCTGTTGAATGTGCCCTAGTTATGGTTGATTCTATTACACGGAACGTGAAAATAGAGACACCAGCCACCATAGTCACATATTTGGCGGGAGCCAGAGTGCCTGACATCAAAGCAAATTTAAAAGTGCTGGCTAATGCTAAACTTAAATTCTCTAAGATTATTATTCACGTCGGCACTAATTGTGTTTGACTTTGCCAGTCGGAGATCACTAAAATTAATGTTAAAAAGGTGTGTGAACTCGCAAGTACGATGTCAGGCACTGTAATTTACTCTGGCCCCCTTCCTGTTCGCAGGAGTGATGAGATAGTTAGCAGATTGTGTTCACTCAATGGCTGGCTGTCTAAGTGGTGTCCGCAAAATAATATAGAATTCATAGACAATTGGAAAAGTTTTTGGGGCAAACCTGACCTGTTGAAAAGAGATGGTATTCATCCCTCCTGGGATGGTGCTGCTCTTCTCTCTAGTAATTTGGCTCATAGTCTTAGAGATGAAACATGACAATCTGGGGCTCAGGTCAGGAAGCAGACAGACTGGCTAAACCGACCGTCTGCTAGCGGCCTCACGTCACCCAGGTCAGATAAATCCAATCACATAGAGACTCTTTCACCTAGATATCATCATATAGAGACTGTTTCTGTTTCCCGAATTAGGAAATACAAAAAAATTCCAAACCCATCTAAGGGTAGAAATGTAATTGATGTTCAACAAATAGAAAACAGATATAATACAAATGAACAAATGATGAAGCTCGGGTTGCTGTATATTTAATCTCTCTCTTCAAAAGCACTTATTCTTAATGATATGATTACAGACCATCACCTAGATGTGCTGTGTTTGACAGAAACCTGGCTAAAACCAAAGGATTACATTTCTTTAAATGAGTCCACCCCACAAGATTACTGTTATAAACATGAGCCTCGTCTGAAAGGCAATGGGGGAGGTGTTGCTGTAATTTATAGTAATACTTTAAAAATGACTAAGAAGTCT
Source organism: Chrosomus eos (assembly GCA_036326025.1). Classification (NCBI taxonomy): domain Eukaryota; kingdom Metazoa; phylum Chordata; class Actinopteri; order Cypriniformes; family Leuciscidae; genus Chrosomus; species Chrosomus eos. The sequence continues at coordinate 32,431,828 of CM070838.1, forward strand.
AGTTTCAAATATAATTATTTTGAAGTGTTGGTGCTTAATGTAAAAATATCTAGTGTAAATGATAAATCACGTTTGAGAATTCTGCTGGCTACTGTATACAGGCCACCAGGGCACTATACAGACTTTATCAAAGAATTCACTGACTTTCTATCAGAGTTAGTACTGGCTGCATTTTTTCATCTTAAAAATATATATAATTTGCATCATATGCTCTCAATGAAAAATACAGAACAATTAGTAAATTAGTTCATGACATCAAGGCTAGATTATTGTAATGCTCTACTGGGTGGTTGCCCTATACGCTTAATAAACAAACTACAGCTGGTCCAAAACGCAGCAACTTGAGTTCTTACCAGAACCAGGAAGTATGACTATATGAGCCCGGTTCTGTCAACACTGCATTGTCTCCCTATTAAACATCGTATAAATTTTTAAATATCGCTGATTACTTACAAAGCACTATATGGTTTAGCTCCTAGTACTTGAGCGAGCTATTAACGCATTATAGTCCTTCACGTCTACTGCGATCTCAAAATTCCGGCCAGTTGATAATACCTAGAATATCTAAATCGACTGCTGGCTGTAGATCCTTTTCCTATTTAGCACCAAAACTCTGGAGCAATCTTCCTACCATTGTCTGGGAAGCAGACACAGTCTGTCAGTTCAAATCTAGACTAAAAACACATCTCTATGGCCTAGCATTCACATAACACATTATAGACTCCTATAATTCAATTTAGGCTGCATAGTTTAGGTCGAGTGAGTCGAGTGGAGTGAGTCGAGTGGAGTGAGTCGAGTGGAGTGAGTCGAGTGGAGTGAGTGAGTGGAGTGAGTGAGTGGAGTGAGTGAGTGAGTAGTGAGTGGAGTCGAGTGAGTGAGTGAGTGAGTGGAGTGAGTGGAGTGAGTAAATGAGTGAGTCGAGTGAGTCGAACCGGAAACACTCCCCATGAATCGTTACATCATAAGAAGGATGGCGTCTACGCTAATATTAGTCTGTCTGTTTATCCGAGGTTTGCCGCAGTCTGCCGGATCCAGGCCGTATCCAGATCTGATGAAGGACCTGCGCCCGGACACGACGACGACACCGCAGTCCTAAAGTGTCTGCCAGTCCCTTCGCTGTTCCTGAAGTCCGCCGGATCCCGGCCGTATCCAGATCAGATGGTGGACCTGCACCTGGACCCATCCATGACGCATCCCTCATCCGCCCTGTGAAGGCCTCATCGACACGACAGCCATCGGCACTGATCCTCAACAAACCCGTCTCCATACCGGCGTGATGACTCCGACCTCCAACCAGATGGAACTAGATAAATATTCTATATATTATTATCATATTATCACTGTGAAGTCACACACACACACACACACACACACACACACACACACACACACACACACACACACACACACACACACACACACACACACACACACCACACACACACACACACACACACACACACACCACACACTCTCAATCTCACACATACACACACTCTCTCTCAATCTCACACACACAAACTCACACATACACACTCTCTCTCTCTCTCTCTCTCTCTCTCTCTCTCACACACACACACACACACACACACACTCTCTCTCTCACACACACACACACACACACACACACTCAATCTCTCAAACACACACTCAATCTCACAATCACACACACAAACACACACTCAATCTCACAATCACACACACACACACTCAATCTCACACATACAAACACACTCAGTCTCACACATACAAACACACACACACACACACACACACACACACACAACGTTTGTTTTTGTGACTTATGAGGACATTCCATAGACGTAATGGTTTTTATACTGGACAAACTATATATTCTGTCCCCCTACACTGCCCCTGTCCCTAAACCTACCCCTTACAGGAGACATGCTGGATTTTAACATTTTAAAAAAAACATTGTTTTTTATGATTTTTAAGCTGTTTGAAATATGAGGACTCATGCAATGTCCTCATATTTCACGTGTAAGTTGTAATACCAGTGTAATACCCATGTCATTATGCACATTTGTGTCCTCATATATCACAAAAACAAGCACACACACACACACACACAATCTCACACATACAAACACACTCAATCTCACACATACATACAAACACACACACACTCTAAGATTATTATTCACCTTGGCACTAATGATATTCGACTCTGCCAGTCGGAGATCACTAAAATTAATGTTAAAGGATTAGTTCAATTTTAAAAAAACTTTTGCTGATAATTTACTCACCCCCATGTCATCCAAGATGTCCATGTCTTTCTTTCTTCAGTCAAAAAAAAATTAATGTTTTTGACGAAAACATTCCAGGATTTTTCTCCATATAATGCTCCCAAATGCTCGCCTTGCTCTTTTCTGTGATGCACGTTCGTGGCTCTCCTGTTCGAACTCGTTCATCAAAATGAACAAATCTTTTTTCAACAAACGAAATTAACTAAATGACTCGAAAAAAGACTCGTTCATTTTGATGAACGAGTTCGAACAGGAGAGTCACGAACGTGCATCACAGAACAGAGCAAGGCAAGCATTTGTGCTAATAAAACTTAAACTTTTTTATTTATTTTTGAATTGACCGATGGTTTCGCTAGATAAGACCCTTATTCATCGTCTGGTATCGTTTAAAGCCCTTTGAAGCTGCACTGAAACTGACATTTGGACCTTGAACCGTTTGGTTGCCATTGAAGTTGATTATATGGAGAAAAATCCTGGAATGTTTTCATCAAAAGCATTAATTTCTTTTCGACTGAAGAAAGAAAGACATGGACATCTTCAGTCAGGAAGCAGACAGACTGGCTAAACCGACCATCTGCTAGCGGCCTCACGTCACCCAGGTCAGATAAATCCCATCACATAGAGACTCTTTCACCTAGATATCATCATATAGAGACTGTTTCTGTTCCCCGAATTAGGAAATACAAAAAAATTCCAAACCCATCTAAGGGTAAAAATGTAATTGATGTTCAACAAATAGAAAACAGATATAATACAAATGAACAAATGATAAAGCTTGGGTTGCTGTATATTTAATCTCTCTCTTCAAAAGCACTTATTCTTAATGATATGATTACAGACCATCACCTAGATGTGCTGTGTTTGACAGAAACCTGGCTAAAACCAAACAATTACATTTCTTTAAATGAGTCCACCCCACAAGATTACGGTTATAAACATTAACCTCGTCTGAAAGGCAATGGGGGAGGTGTTGCTGTAATTCCGACAGGTCGTCTGTTGCTGTAATTCCGACAGGTCGTCATCGGGAGGTCACATATTATTGCGCAATAACTTCGCGATATACAAAAACTCAAAAATTAAAAGCTAAACATGTCTCACATCGTTAGAAAGCTGAAACTCTTGTGATTCGAACGATGTAAACCATTTTAATATACACTTAACACAGCGGGTGCAATCAGTGTATTTGTCAGACCACCTACTACAAAATAAAACAACACAAAATGGTAGAAACTCACCTATAAAGCTCATCTTACTCCACTGTTCCACTTCATTCTAAATCCGTACAGGATTTAGACCGTACCATAGTACTGAGACTGCTCTCATTAGAGTCACAAATGATTTGCTCTAATCATCCGATCGTGGTTGTATCTCTCTATTAGTGTTACTCGATCTTAGTGCTGCATTTGATACTATCGACCACAACATTCTTTTAAATAGACTAAAAAACTATGTTGGCATTAGTGGAATTGCACTAGCATGGTTTAAATCATACTTATCTGACCGTTATCAGTTTGTAGCAGTAAGTGAAGAGATGTCTTATCGATCACAAGTTCAGGATGGCATACCACAAGGCTCAGTACTAGGACCGCTGCTGTTCACTCTGTACATGCTACCATTAGGAGATATAATTAGGAAATATGGAATTAGCTTTCACTGTAATGCTGATGATACTCAGCTGTATATTTCTTCAAAACCTAACAAAACTTACCAATTCACAAAATTAACGGAATGCATAGCTGATATAAAAAATTGGAGGACCGGTAATTTCCTAGTACTAAATTCTGAAAAAACAGAGATTCTAATCATTGGACAAAAAACTTCCTCACCTAATAACCTAGAATACTGTTTAACACTTGATGGTTGCTCTGTTAACTCTTCGTCGTCTGTTAAGAACCTGGGTGTGCTCTTTGATACCAATCTTTCATTTGAAAGTCACGTGTCTAGTATCTGTAAAACAGCATTTTTCCATCTTAAAAATATATCTAAATTACGTCATATGCTCTCACTGACAAATGCGGAACAATTAGTTCATGCTTTCATGACATCAAGGCTAGATTATTGTAATGCTCTACTGGGTGGTTGCCCTGCACGCTTATTAAACAAACTACAGCTAGTTCAAAACGCAGCCGCTAGAGTTCTTACCAGAACCAGGAAGTATGACCATATTAGCCCGGTTCTGTCAACACTGCATTGGCTGCCTATTAAACATCGTATAAATTTTAAAATATTGCTGATTACTTACAAAGCACTAAATGGTTTAGCTCCCCAGTACTTGAGCGAGCTCTTAACGCATTATAGTCCTTCACGTCTATTGCGATCTCAAAATTCTGGCCAGTTGATAATACCTAGAATATCAAAATCGACTGCTGGCGGTAGATCCTTTTCCTATTTAGCACCAAAACTTTGGAACAATCTTCCTAACACGGTCCGGGAAGCAGATACAGTCTGTCAGTTTAAATCTAGACTAAAAACACATCTCTTTGGCTTAGCATACACATAACACATTATAGATTTCTATAATTCAATGTAAGGCTGCATAGATTAGATCAGCCGGAACCGGGAACACTTCCCATAATTCCTGATGTACTTTGTACATCATAAGAAGGATGGCGTCTACGCTAATATTCGTCTCTCTGTTTATCCCGAGGTTTACCGCAGACCGCCGGATCCAGGGCATATCCAGATCTGATGAAGGACCATCACATGGACACGACGACACGCATTATCAGGGCTGTGAAGGCCCATGGACACCTCAACACACTCATCTCCTCACCGGCCGGATGACCCAACCCAACCAGATGAACTGGATAATATCGTGAAAGTTCTGATCCCATCTGACTCCTGACATTATGCTGCCTAACTCATAATCATACACTGTTCATTCGTTGGCCAAAGGAGGACTGGCCCCCCGACTGAGCCTGGGTTCTCCCAAGGTTTTTTTCTCCATTCTGTCACCTGATGGAGTTTTGGTTCCTTGCCACTGTTGCTTAGTTGGGGACATTTAATTTTCAATTGAACAATACTATTACAACATTGTTTTCCTGTTATCTCTGTAAAGCTGCTTTGAAACAATTTGTATTGTAAAAAGCGCTATATAAATAAAGGTGACTTGACTTGACAGCTGGCCCTAGGGATTATCCAAATATGTGTTTCCCACAGTGAGCCTCCTTGCACAGACACTGAGCAAAGTCAGGGAGGATAAGAAGCAGGTCTTGCTAGTTGCCCCGTATTGGCCCAACCGGACCTGGTTTTCAGAACTTGTGCTCCTCGGAGCATCCCGGCTGCAGTCAATTGAGCTAAAAATCCTGTCAATTAAAATCTTGACTGCACTGACTTCCATCAAGAGGGTAGAGGACCTGCAAGCATTTTCGGTGATTTCGGTGCTTTTAAACAATCCATACTGCTAAAAGTGCATTATAAATGAAGGTGACTTCTAAAGGCTGTCTCTAAGCAAAGGATGGCCCACTGAATAGTGTATTGCCCACTGAATAGTCCCATTGTCAACTTGTCCAGCGTTGTTAGTTTCTTTTTGCTAATAGCTTGTAGTGTAACTAACTTTACAAAGAGTTTCAAAGAGTATTCCATTAAATTAAATTAAATTAAATTAAATTCCATTAGCAAAAAGCATCAGAATCATTGAAAGACCAGTTTGTGATTTTTGTTTTCTTATGGTGTTCCCCAGGCTGTTTAACAAGAAACCTCCAGACTTTTTGGGTCAATACATGTACTCACTCCTCCACCCATCCAAACTACCCCCAGAGCCCCACCCATGGCCAGCAACTGCCCGGGGAGAGACGACACAACCTTGGACGGAAAGAGCTGAATCTCTGATTGAAATAATCACTTGAAGACGGGCCATCCTATCTAAATATGAACTGAATGTTCACACTTGTCATGTGCTTTGTGTTGCATTTTCAGATTTAGATTTGTCCAGTATACAGGTTTTTGCCTATGCACAGCATTATATCAATAAAGATATGGCTAACACAACCACAGTAATATGACATAAAAAATGTCATGAAAAAAGCCAGTCATATTTCATCATACAAATCTAGACAAGGAAGTAAAAAAGTATATTTCGCTTAAATGAATCCTGTTTGGGACTAGTACTTTATTTTTGCATTGTGACGTGTGACGTGTCATGACATTTACACATAAACTTTTGACATATTCACATTAATGTAAAAATATATTGTCAGTCAATACTGTAATGTGGAAAATGATCACGTATTAAAAATCAAATATTAATACATCATGGTAGTATTGTGCAAGTGCAACTCTTTTGCTTCTAAACAATAAGCTGATAAGGAAGTTTTTGTGACATTCATCCTACTTAAAAAAAAAAAATTACAACATGAACATACGTCATTACTGCACTGTGCTAGTTGGCAATATACATTTATAATATGGCCGATACAATAAAAAACAATGAATGCAACTAATCAGAATCCAGACTCTTAAATTGACAAGTATGAAAAACTAGACACAGACGAGACCAAGCAGCAATGAACAGAAACAGAGGAACTTGATAATTAATGACACACAACTGAACTGATTGACAACTAATCTGAAACCATGACTACAAACTCAACTATGGAAATGGCAATGTAATGTGTTTCCACAAATTATTAGTGATGGTATTATACATTATTATAAACACCATCATTACTAAGGCCCAGCTCGACTCAGGAGTAGCAGGCAGTTTTATTGATAAGGAATTAGCCAGACGATATGAGATACCTCTAACTCTGAATGAATCTTCTTTTGGCAGTGGCAGATGCCCCCTGGGGACCGGCCATGATAAAAGAGCAAAGACATGTACAAGCAAGCTACAAGGTTGCTTCAGCACATACGTTTTTATCTCATGTTTTCTTTTGTTAACGCTATACAACAAAACGCTATAGGTTTTGTTACATCCAGGCAGGAGAGAACTGAGACATGAATCTTAAAGGGGGGGTGAAATGCTATTTCATGCATACTGAGTTTTTTATGAAGTTCCTAAACGTAAGTTAGGGAGGAGCGAGCCAAGCTAATCTTTCAATCAACAGCCTACAGCCTATATAAGCAGCCGCTTACCTCTCCCTGGCATCAGCTGTTCCAGTATCAGCTGTTCCAGTATCCCTCCACCTCCCCTAACTCCACCTTCATCTTAGGTACCTTGCCCTTTAATTAACAGGTCCTACATTTAGCCACTGGGGGGTATATCAGAGCTCGAGTTGAAGCTGCTTCATCGAGCCCCTCTCCAGTGGACAGCAAGCCAAATAAGTTTAACCTAATATCTTAAAGATTATATGGGCAAACGAACTCGTTAAACATGTTAAAGAAATGGACTCCCATGCTAATAGTGTATCGGTGTGACCAAGAGATTGTGTTTGCGTCAGAGGGCTGAGGAGAGCTGGCGAATCAGGAGGACGAAGGGGAGCCAGGGAACTGGATGGACGCAGAGTCTGGGAACAGAACAAGACAGGACCAGAAGAAGAGGAGGGAGAGCTTCCAGTGAGCCGGCTGGGATGCCAGGGAAGGAAAGACCCCAGGGGTGGGAGCACGGGGGAGTGAGTTCACTCCAGGGTATCCAGGTCAATAAGTGCTGACTTATTATAAGTCCGTGGCAGGTATATGCACTGGCTTGGGGTCCAGGCCGGGCATATACACAAGCTCAGGATCTGGATCCGCCTCCTCACCTATTGTGAAGGGGGAATTGCAGTTGGAAAGTGCCTATTCAATAACGTTGCAGAATGACCCTTGAGGACCATCACAGAGGGAGTCCTTTGGATAGTCCACCACGCATCTCAGATACAAATACTCACGAGTTTGGTCCTCGAGGGTCCCCATATTTTATTCTCGGTTGGTTATTTTGTTCTGTCCAGACAGGGAGAGAATTAAGATATAGATCTTAGTGCAGGAGTTTTATTAAACTGCTTAGCTGGACTCAGGGAAGACGTGTAGATCCCCCTCTGTCACTGTAAATCTGCTATCCCTTGCCCCTCTTAAAGTACAAAACATGCTAAAAAGTTTTAACATTGTAACTGAACTGTAGTAAAATGTAATATAGAATGTTATGAAATCAATGTTACACATTATTTTAATGTGTCCTTATTACAGTGTAATTATACATGTAAGTACTGAGTTATATTGATTAACAACATGTACTTACTATAGGGTTATGGTTAAGATTAGGGTTTGGTTTAGGGTAAGTTGCATGTAATTATGCATAATTTTCTGTTATTACTATAAAAAACTACTGCATTTAACGTGTAACAAGGAAACTGTCAAATAAAGTGTGACAGCACTGAAATAGGTGTGCTATAAAGTCCACAAGTACAGTTTTTTTAAAATATAAGAAATAAACAAATTCAATACAATTAAGCACACTTGTTTTTTTAAAACGGTATGTATAAACTGTTTTGAACTTGTAATTTCTGCTTGTTGAAACCAAAATGAATGAAAACCCTCTGTAGTAAAACTTGAGAACTTTCATCATTTAAATAGTTTGTGATCTAATAAATTATATGAAAACTGTTTGCTAACATTTGTCTTAAACGTGCTGGACCTCACTGTATGTTCTTCTAAAATATGGAAAATATGTTATTGTTCTGCACTGTATGTTGTTCTAAAATATACATTTAAATGAATAATACAGTAACAAGTTTTGAACATGTAACAAAATACAGTATGTTAAATAACACTCAGGCTCTGCACAATGTGCACATTAATTTGCTAGTCTATATGACTTATTAATGCATGAAGACAGCAACACTTAAAGAATCTAATTAGATGTGAGGACTGACGGGAGGAGCATGATCACAGCAAAGGAAAGGTGAAGTCACGGAAGGAGAAACCATAGAAGTGCTGCATTATTGAAGAACAATGCTGAGTGAAGATAAAGCTGCACAGCGAGTGAGAAGACAGACAGCGGGTCAGAGAGCTGAAGCACACATTCAAAATCAGGTACGTGTCTTTTACAAATACTCTTATTAGATTGATGTGCACAAATACATTTATAAAATTGCAACATTTCCTTCCACTGAGTGCTTTATATCTGCTTGCATGCATTATACACAAGTCCTGATAAATATTAATTCACAGGTCTCTAAAAAAAGATAGTTTCACTGATGTTATTTAATGAAGCGAACACGACACCTGTCAATCAGAGATGATCAAACATTACAATCATTAATGTGCACGAGTCGTCCGATGCTCAGGGATAATGTGTTCTTGATGCACACCTGAGAGGAGGACGTGTAAATAACCTGCAGTCAGGTGGAGTTACTCTGGTGTCGGGTTCCCTCATCACAGGCTTCATGTGTTTACAGACTACTTCAGCTTTTATTTATTTATATAGCACATTTAATAACAATGCTGTTGCTCAAAGTGCTTCACAAAAACATACATATATAAAAACATTTACCATGCATAGCAAATTAAGGCATGAATACACACTCTTAGACATACACCCTCACACAACTGTATAGTGAGATCAGTATAGAAGAGAGAGAGAGAGAGAGAGAGAGAGAGAGAGAGAGAGAGAGAGAGAGAGAGAGAGAGAGAATTACATAAGTTAATGAACCCTTAACTAAAAGCTAAGTTATAAATATGTTTTCAACTGAGACTAAACCCCCACATGCTTTACTTTTTTAAACCATTTAAAAACAGCAATAATCCTAAACATGAGACAACTTACATTTAAATCAAAGTTAATTTCAGTGTCTTTGTTTGTCAGAACACTTTAGATAAGAGCATGGACACAGATTTCTTGACAGATGAGCAGATGGAGCAAACAGAACAGAGGTATGCAAAGCTGTTACTTCCTTCTCCTCCTCAGATTTGAGCTTTAAACAACTACATTCTCGACTGAAACACTCTTAAAATTGCATTTCGTGACACAATAACAGTAGTATTTTTATATTATGCGGGTTTTCTCCTCTGCTATTGACGCTTGCTGGTTGGTGCGAGATGCATTCTGGGATACATGGCAGTCGCAAGTCCGCACAAGTCACCTCTCGAAGCATCCTCGGTAAACGGGGCGGATCAAGAACACATCCGGGGATTTGAACTGTTCTTGGCTAGATGTGAACTTTGAATTGGAACAGTACTTCGGCAGCGTCTGATGACGTTTCACAAGTCCACAAGAACACAAGTCTTTGACCTCGGCCTAGATCTGCGTTACTGAAGCCTGGCCTGTATGAGAAAGCTGAACACCAACCGCTACAAAGGAATGCTTAAAGACGTTAAAACCAGTTCTCAGTTTTTGTTTTGTACTTTATATTTATTTGCAATAAATATCTACAAACATTCAAGCAACAACACTCTTGGATTTTCTTGGATTCGGGCTGTGAGTCTGACACGGTACTCGCATTCTCCAGGTGGTTAGAAACAATAACAGGGAAAGGTTACAGGAAAAACCCAACAATGTTTTTGCCACTACATTTCGTCAAAGACTTGCTGTAAATTTATCAAAAAAGGATTCATGTTGAAACTACGTGAGGAAGACGAAGCAAACATCGGTCTAAGCGTGGCAAGCCAAACAAAGGAACACTTTGATTGAGGTATGTGCTTTCAAAGTTTATAATTTTTAAAGAATATGGAAACCAATCTCACCGCAGATTTTTTTGAGTTGGTGAACTGTGACAAGTGATTAAGAGCGGTGAAAAGCAGTTTGTCGTGGTGAAAACACAGCCAAATTGGAACGAATGAAATGCAACGAGATGTTGATATTTGGAAAGAATACGAACTGCTTTCTACATTTTTTGAGAACTTTGGCATTGATTGAAGTAAGATAAATACTTTCTGAGATTTTTGGGAAAGTTTTTTTTTTTGAGAATAATGGCTGATTCTAACGAGGAAGAAATAACTCCTGGTAAAGACATGAATGAAACTGTCGCGCAATTGCGCTCGTCTAGAGGAGGAAAAATGTCACATGTAACACGGAGAATGAACATTGTGAATGATTTAATGACTAGTCCGGAATTTCTGGATGAAGTAAAAAAAAAAAAACATGATTTAACTTTAATGAATTTCTTGAAGAGTTCAAAGCCGTGCATGACTCCTATAGTGAAATGTTGGATGAGGAAGCAAATCAAGAAGACCACGAAACATGGTATCAGCCTAGATATTGTCATGATTCTGCCTTAATATCCTTGATTTTCCTAGTCGTGAGGCAGGATCATGACAGAATCATGTTTTGTGTACAAGCGCATGGCCGATTGTTTGGCCATGTGCTTGTGGTGTCTCGTTACGTTACCCCGCCCCCTTGTTATCCTCGTCTTGTGATTATTGTCTAGTCAGTTTCACCTGTCCTCGTCATTAGTGTTTCCTATTTAACCCCTGTGTATTTTCTGTCCTGTGCGATTCATTATCATACGTTGTGTGATTGTTACCTGAAGTGTTAATCCTTGCCAAACCTTTGTCAGAGTCTGTGAGTATCTTGTCAAGAGTTTAGTCCTGTTGCGCTATTGCCAGTAAAGTTTATTTGTGTTCTCATAGTTATCTGTCTCAGTCTAGTTAGTCTTCGTTGTCCCGTCTTGTTTTGCCCCCTCGTGGGCTTTGTTTTCCTGGTTATTTGTTTAATAAATCGTGTTGCCTTGACTACTGTCTGCTATTGGGTTCATCCTTCCTCACCCACATAACAGATATGTACAGATAACGGTTTTATGGCTAACGCTGAAAATTGGATTTCAGCTATAGAAAACGTACTCGGTTACTAACGTAACCTCGGTTCTCTCTAGAGAGGGAACGAGTACTGCGTAATATCTTACGCTATGGGGAAACACTCTTTCCTCGAGATATTGAAGCCAAAAATTATCCTTAATTTTTTTAATCATGCAAAACGCTTTTGCAGCAGCAAGCAGACAAGGGCGAAACAGCTCGCGCGCCCATTGGCTGCCTCGCTGGAAAAGCTGCAGCCTATCGAGTGAAGGCACTGCGTGACGTAATGACGAATGAAGACGCTTCGCGCTCATTTCGTCATGTCCCGCCAGTATAGGCGTGGTCTCGCCCTGTAAATACCCCTCGATAGCTGTATTTCTCTGATTTTGTACACCGAAGCGAACCAGAGCATAGTTCAAGCACGGCAAGATACGCAGTACTCGTTCCCTCTCTAGAGAGAACCGAGGTTACGTTAGTAACCGAGTACGTTCTCTTACGAGAGTATCTCTCGTACTGCGTAATATCTTACGCTATGGGGACCCCATACAAAACGCCGTGCGGACAGGGATCCAACACCAGAGTCCCGGGGCCAAGCCCGGGGCACATCTAGTGCATAATCACCATAACTCACATAGAGTAGAGGAGGAGAGGCTAGAAGCATCACTCCTTCATAAAAGTCCCGTAGGGGTACCGACCCGTAAGGGCAACATAGCCGCATTGGCGGCCGATAAGCCCGAAGTTCAGACCGCCAAAAGCTTAGCTTGTAAGGCGGGCACCTCCAGGTTATAGTACTTGATAAATGTCGACGGCGAGGCCCAGCCCGCAGCCGTACAGATATCCTGCAGGGAGACCCCGCTATACCATGCCCACGACGAGGCCACGCCTCTTGTGGAGTGCGCTTTGACACCCAATGGGCACCGCAGGCCCTTGGAAGTGTAAGCCAGCGCTATGGCATCCACTATCCATCTGGATAGGCTCTGTTTTGAGGCGGCGAGTCCCTTAGAACGGCCGCCAAACAAAACGAAAAGCTGCTCGGTCTGCCTGAACTCAGGCGAGCGGGACACATAAGCCCTTAACGCCCTGACAGGGCAAAGGAGACTCGCGTCCCTCTCCTCATCGAGAACCGGAAGGGCTGACAGGGAAATTACCTGGGCCCTAAACGGTGTATTGAGGGATTTCGGCACGTAGCCGTGCCTCGGTTTGAGTACGACCTTTGAGTCGTTAGGCCCAAACTCCAGACAAGACGCGCTTACAGAAAGCGCCTGTAAGTCCCCTACACGCTTCACTGAAGCGAGAGCCAATAGAAACACCGTCTTAAGGGACAGGTGCTTCATGTCCGACAGCTGGATCGGCTCAAACGGGGCGCCTTTCATGGCCTCCAAGACCGTGGAAAGGTCCCATGCCGGGACTGAAGGGGGCCTGGGAGGGTTTAACCTCCGAGCTCCTCGTAGGAAACGCACGACTAAGTCGTTTTTCCCCAGTGACTGGCCAGACACCGGTTTAGCAAACGGTGCTATGGCCGCCACGTAAACTTTGAGCGTGGATGGGGTCCTTCCCTTATCCATCAGCTCCTGAAGGAAGGCAAGCACTTCCTTAACCCCGCAGTCCACAGGTGAAAAGCCACGGGCTCGACACCAAGTAGAGAAACACCGACCATTTCGAGGCATAGAGCCGTCTGGTAGACGGAGCTCTAGCCTGCGCGATCGTGTTTAGCACTCCTTCCGGGAGGCTAGCGGGTACCCGTTGATGGCCCATGCGTGCAGGGACCACAGTTCCGGGCGAGGATGCCAAATCGAGCCCTCCGCCTGAGAGAGGAGATCTCTCCTCAACGGTACAGGCCACGGGGCAGTGCTGGCCATCCGCATCAGGACCGGAAACCAAGCCTGGTTCGTCCAGAGCGGAGCTACAAGCAGCACTGGGCATCCATTTTCCCTGATCCGTTCCAACACCTGAGGCAGGAGCGAGACAGGGGGAAAAGCATACAGGGGACCGCTGGGTCAAGCATGGGCCAGCGCGTCCCTGCTTTTCGAGAAGAATACTGGGCAGTGAGCGTTCTCGCGGGACGCGAACAGGTCCACCTGCGCTCTGCCAAACGTTTCCCACAGCAGCTGGACCGTCTGCGGATGCAGCGACCATTCTCCTGTCGGGACGTTGTCTCTGGACAGCTTGTCTGGACCCGTATTCAGGTGCCCAGGCACGTGCGCCGCTTTCAGAGAAAGGAGGTTGCGCTGGGCCCAGACCAAGAGGGGTTCCGCCAGCCTGCAAAGGCGTGTGGACCCGATGCCGCCCTGGCGATTTATGTACGCCACCACTGACATGTTGTCCAACCGGACCAATACGTGGTGGCCTATTATCTGGGGACAGAAGCGCCTTAGCGCTTTGTCGACTGCCATTAATTCCAAGCAGTTTATGTGAAGGAGCTTCTCCCGTACTGACCATAGGCCAGCTAGTGGTCTGCCCTCGAGCAGCGCTCCCCGCCCCGATGTGGAGGCGTCCGTAGACACCACCTTCACACCCGAGGCGATCCCCAGACTCACACCTGACTGATACCAGTCGGTCACTTTTCCACGGTTTCAGAGCTGAAACGCACTGAAGGTCGACCCTGAGGCGAAATAGACCCGCGGTCCACGCCCTGGGGGAACTCGTGCTTTTAGCCATAGCTGCAGTGGGCACATGCGGAGCAGGCCCAACTGGAGTACGGAGGCTGCTGAGGCCATCAGACCCAGCATTTTCTGAAACCTTCTGAGCGGGACTATAGAGCCGTGGCGGAAGGATCTCGCGACGTGCTGAATATTCAATCCGCGCTCCGGTGACAGGCGTGCTGTCATGGATAGCGAGTCCAACACTGTTCCCAGAAGGAAATTCTCCGACTGGGGAGCAGTGAGCTTTTCGCCCAATTGACTGTAAGGCCCAGCTCCTCGAGGTGCTCGAGTAATGCGGCCCTGTGTTCTATGAGCTCCGTTCGTGAACGAGCTAGAATCAGCCAATCGTCCAAGTAGTTCAAAACTCGCATGCCCCGAAGTCTCAGGGGGGCGAGGGCCGCGTCCATGCACTACGTGAACGTACGGGGTGCTATGGACAGGCCGAACGGCAGGACTGTGTATTGATATGCCTGGCCCTCGAAGGCGAATCTCAAGAATCGCCTGTGATGGGACGCTATTTGTATTTGAAAATAGGCGTCCTTCAGATCTGTTGACATGAACCAGTCTCCTTGGCGCACTTGCGCGAGGATTTTCCTGGTCGTAAGCATTCTGAACTGGCGCTTCCCGAGCGTTCTGTTCAGCAGTCGCAGATCTAGAATGGGTCTGAGCCCACCATCTTTTTTCAGTACCAGAAAATATCTGCTGTATAAGCCCCCTTCGCCCTGAGATAGAGGTTCTATAGCCCCTTTTCTCAGTAGTTTCGCTATCTCGGCTCGAAGTAGATGAAACACTTCGCTATACACCGTAGTTTCGACTCGCGCCGTATAACGGCGGGGCGTCGAGCGAACTGTAGCGAACAGCCTCTCGTTATAGTGTTCAACACCCATTCTGATACCCCGGGAAGCCTTGACCACGCATCTGCGTGAATAGCTAGGGGTAGAATGAAATCTGGGCTCTGGCCGCGGCAGGACGGCGGCTCGAGAGCCCCTGTGTACTGGGAACACAACACCGTGTTTACAGCGTTCGAGGCGGGGGGCGCGCTGATCACAGCGGGCAGCCTGGCCGCGCTCAGCTTCTCTATGGCGGGACGCGCAGAGAGCGAGCGGGGCGAATCCTGTGGGATTCGGCGCGTGTGAGGGAATGTGGGCACATTTACTAATGCGGCACATTTACTACACTGAGAATACTGTCAGCTCGCGCGACTAAATCACTGCTGTGTATACAGCGTGCGAGGCGCGCGCTGATCAAAGCCGGCAGCCTGGCCGCGCTCAGCTTCTCTGTGACGGGTTGTGCAGAGAAGACGAGCGGGGGTGAATCCCGTGAGATTCGGAGTGTCTGTGAGAAATGCGGGCGCGAGACAGCGGGCACATTTTCTGCACGGAGAATACTCGGCTCGCGCCGACTGAATCAACGCTGTGTTTACAGCATGCGAGGTGCGCGCTAATCACAGCGGGCAGGCGCGCGCTGATCAAAGCCGGCAGCCTGGCCGCGCTCAGCTTCTCTGTGACAGGTTGTGCAGAGAAGACGAGCGGGGGTGAATCCCGTGAGATTCGGAGTGTCTGTGAGAAATGCGGGCGCGAGACAGCGGGCACATTTTCCGCACGGAGAATACTCGGCTCGCGCCGACTGAATCAACGCTGTGTTCACAGCGTGCGAGGTGCGCGCTAATCACAGCGGGCAGCCTGGCCGCGCTCAGCTTTTCTGTGACGGGTTGTGCATAGAAAGCGAGCGGGGGTGAATCCCGTGGGATTCGGCGTGTCAGTGAGGAAATGCGGAACAGCGGGCACATTTACTGCACTGAGAACACTGTCGGCTCGCGCCGACTAAATGTGTGTTAGTTTCGTTTTTACAGAAACCAAGGGACACGCATCGTGTAGTGTAAGCGGGCATTGTATGGGCGCGTTCACTACATTTTCTGCACAACCAACATGAGTTGGTTTTATTTGTGCTAGCCCTGCACCGTGGCGGGCTGTGTCTGGGTGTGGGAATGGGCACTGGGACGTGGGCATTCTTACAACACTCGTAACACCATCGGCCGTGGCCGGAACACCAGAAAATGCACTCTTTATTGGATTTATCTGGGTAGCCATAGAAACGGCTTTTGTGCACAGGCAAGCGGGCTGAGACACCGGCTGCTTCACTGCGAAATACACTGGGACAGTCACAACGCATGGAACTGAACGAGCGAGAAGTTTTGGTGGAAATCCGGCCGCAGCGGGATCTGAACACCGTCACTTTCCTAGAGAGACTAGGAAGGCCTTGAGACCTCGGGCTTTACCTCAATCCTCGGCCGGGGCCCGCGCTGAGGGGGGCGGCGTCCAGCAGAGCGAGAGCGCGGTGTTTGATCTCGGGCCTGGCGGCGCTGCTAGTTAGCCGAAACGACGGCCTTTGTGCGCAGGCAAGCGGGCTGTGGAACCAGCTTGCTCACTGCGAAATACACTGGAACAGTCACATTGCTTGGAACTGAACGAGCGAGAAGTTTTGGTGAAAATCCGGCCGCAGCGGGAACTGAACACCGTCGCTTTCCTAGAGAGACTAGGAAGGCCTTGAGACCTCGGGCTTTATCTCAATCCTCGGCCGGGGCCCGCGCTGAGGGGGGCGGCGTCCAGCAGAGCGAGAACGTCGAGGAACACGGAGCGCTCAGCTTCCGTCATCTCGGATAGCGTTAGCCACAAATGTATCTCACCATTCAGGCCGATGTAATCCACGGCTTGAGAGAGCGGAAAGCATCGGCTCAGTTTCAATGCCGTCTCCGGTAAGTTTGTCGAGCTCAAGTGCGGACGCGGCGGCAGACGGCGGCCGCTGTCCGTCTGGGAGCGACTCGAGCGAAGCCGGCGAAGCTGGCGGGCGAACCGGCGAGCTTTGGCGGGCTGGAAATAGCTCGGGCGCGCGCAGGGCGCGGCGCTTCTTGCGGCGCGGCATCACGGCGGGCTGGGATGCGGGCTCGGAGAACGAGGCTAGGCGAGTCCGCAGAGTCACCATGGGCAAGCGTTCAATATGATGGCATCCGCCGTCAGCGAGCACGGTGGCCGCGTGATCCTCACCCAGGCAGGACACGCAGATGACGTGGCGGTCCTCGTCGCTGAGTGGGGCTCGGCAAGAACCACAGGAAGGCATCTTTAAAAAGACGCAGCTCTTTTAGAACAGTAGAAATGGGTGTTGCGTCACGTAAGCAAACACACACACACTTAGCAGAGTAAAAGGATATAGTACGCCGGAAAGCGCAGCAGGTACGGCAGTTGAAGGCGGCTGGGCCAGCGACTTCAGAAGATGGCACGTCCCGCTGAGAAGGCTACAAGTCAACGGCGCGGCTTCTCACTCTGGATCCCGCGATGCGTGAGCTTCGCGTGAAGAATGAAAAATCAGAGAAATACAGCTATCGAGGGGTATTTACAGGGCGAGACCACGCCTATACTGGCGGGACATGACGAAATGAGCGCGAAGCGTCTTCATTCGTCATTACGTCACGCAGTGCCTTCACTCGATAGGCTGCAGCTTTTCCAGCGAGGCAGCCAATGGGCGCGCGAGCTGTTTCGCCCTTGTCTGCTTGCTGCTGCAAAAGCGTTTTGCATGATTAAAAAAATTAAGGATAATTTTTGGCTTCAATATCTCGAGGAAAGAGTGTTTCCCCATAGCGTAAGATATTACGCAGTACGAGAGATACTCTCTTAAGAGAACCCAGGTTCCCAAGCCAAAGTAGGTGATTGTGATACTGATACTGATACATAATCATTTGGATCACGTGGATCGTCTGTGTCATTGCGCATCAGTGCAGAAGCAGAGAGAGTAGCTTTAATGGCTAAAGCTGCAAGGCTGCAAAAAAGGCATGCAATTGAGGAGCAGGAGCATATTCTAAGAAAAAAGAGAGAAACTTTACAGTTGCATTCTGAAATTGAAGCCACTACTGCAAAAATTAATTATCTGAAAGAAGCTGAAATAGAAATGAATAAACCTGCCCACTCTGATGTCACAGTTCAGATGCCTTTGTTGGGTGCAGAAGCAAATGAAGTGAAGACAAAATCAACAGTGACAAATGTACCATTGGATGAAAGGCTAGATAGCCCACTTAATTTCCATGAAAGGACGTCCCCAGTAGTTAAAACAAGGCCAGGTGTTCAGGTTCAATTTCCTACAACAGTAGGCCCAGGTAAATATCACAGCAGACCTGACTTGCAACCTAGAACTAGCAGGGATATCCGGTCACAACTACAGCAGACCTCAGCTCACAGTATTCCTCCTGTCATTCCCCAGCAAGCAAGGTCAGTCCCAGCCATTCAGTCCACTGTACCTCAAGGAAATTCCTACACCCAGTTCAGCACAGGAAAGCCACATGATTAAAATTATGGAAAAGCAGAGTGAATTATCAAGGATTCTTATGAAACAGCAACTTCTGTCTACGCTACCACAAGGTAGCATTCCACTCTTTGATGGACAAGTTCTTGAGTACAAGTCGTTCATTCACTCCTTTGAAAATATGGTTGAAAGCAAAACCAATAACAATAAAGATAGATTGCAGTTTTTTTATTCAATATACAAGAGGCCTAGCACAAAGGCTAGTCAAGAGTTGTGAGTACTTGTCACAAGATAGAGGCTACAAGAGAGCAAAGGAGTTGCTAAAGGAAAATTTTGGAAATGAATACAAGATCTCTTGTGCTTACTTGGAAAAAGCCCTATCCTGGTCTCAAATAAAATCTGAGGATTTTAAATCGCTACAGGATTATGGCATGTTCCTTAGGAGCTGCAGCAATGCTATGGGGGAAATGGAATATATGGAGGAGCTGGAAACAGTATCCAATATGAGAAGCATTGTGCTCAAGCTACCATACAAGCTTCGGGAGAGATGGCGTAACAAGGCTTATGAGCTGCAAGAACAACCTAGTCGTAGGGTAAGGATTTTAGATCTAGTCTGCTTTATTGAAGAAAAAGCTCGCATAGCAGCTGATCCAATATTTGGTGATCTTCAAGATCAGTCAACTAGTAGAGGAAAAGCTAGGTCCCCAGTCAAACCACAGGCCTCAAAGTCATCTGGCAGTAGTTTTGCCACTAGTATAGCTATTGCCCAAAAGCAAAAGTTTGATCTTTCTTGCCCCTTCTATTCAATTCAATTCAATTCAATTCAAGTTTATTTGTATAGCGCTTTTTACAATACACATTGTCTCAAAGCAGCTTTACAGAAAGTGCATTTCAGAAATGGACAAAGAAAAATACAGTTAGTTAATCATGTATAAATTTAGGCATAACATATCGCCGGTGTTTAGTCGTCTCTTCACAGGCGTCGAGTCGTCTCTCCACAGGCGTTTAGTCGTCTCATCACAGGTGTTGGGGCATCTGAAGTCTTCGTGAGAGGCTGGATACAAACTTGGAGCTGACGAACGCTATTTACCTCGGGACTAGAGTCCCGAGATAACAGCAGAAAGACAGATGGGAAACAATTAGCATAGCTGATGTTCATAATATTAATGCATTCGAACTGATTCAGAAGTAGTATAAAAGGTAAGCATTAAGTGAATGCTTGGTTAAAGAGATGCGTCTTTAATCTAGTTTTAAACTGGGACAGCGAGTCTGAGTCTCGAACAATATCAGGAAGGCTATTCCAGAGTTTAGGAGCTAAATGTGAGAACCCCCTCCCTCCTTTAGTAGACTTAGATATCCTAGGAATGACCAGAAGCCTCGAATTTTGTGATCTTAAAGAGCGCGATGGATTGTAGGGCGATAGAAGGTCTGTTAAATACACAGGAGCTAAACCATTTAGAGCTTTATAAGTCAGTAGTAATACTTTGTAATTGATATGGAACTTAATAGGTAACCAGTGTAGAGATGATAAAATTGGTGTTATATGATCATATTTTCTTGATCTAGTAAGAACTCTAGCGGCTGCATTTTGGACTAACTGTAGCTTGTTTATTGAGGATGCAGGACAACCAGCTAATAAAGCATTACAGTAATCTAGTCTCGAGGTCATGAATGCATGAACTAACTTTTCTGCATCAGAAACAGATAGCATGTTACGTAGCTTAGCAATGTTTCTAAGGTGGAAAAAGGCTGTTCTTGTAACATATGAAATATGATTTTCGAAAGTCAAGTTGCGGTCTAGCATAACACCCAGGTCTTTTACTGTAGTGGATAGAGTAACAGGACATCCTTCTAAATTAAAGTTGTATTGTAAGGGATTTTGTGGGTAGTTTTTTAGACCAATAAGTAATACCTCCGTTTTATCTGAATTTAATAGCAGGAAATACACGTCATCCAGCATTTTATATCTTTTAGACACTCTGTCAAGTTAGATAAGTTAGTGTTTTCATCTGGTCGTGATGAGATATATAATTGAGTGTCATCAGCATAACAGTGAAAATTAATTCCATGTTTTCTTATAATATTACCAAGTGGCAGCATATATATTGAGAATAGCAGAGGGCCTAGGACAGATCCTTGCGGCACTCCATAGTCTACTGATGTTATCTTTGATTTTTCCCCATTTAAACAGACGAAATGGTAACGGTCTGATAAGTACGATCTAAACCAGCTTAATGCCTTCTGTAGCTCAAGACACACATTGGACATGTGTAAAGACTTAAAAATAAAAATAAAACATAGAGACAAGCTCAGTTTTATGAAGACCAAAGTCATATGCTTTGGATGTCAGTCCACGGGCCATATTAGCAGAGACTGCAAAAGGCGCCTCAGCTGTAAGGTATGTAAGCAAGCTCACCCTAGTGTCCTACATATTGAGGCCAAAGATAGTATTATCAAAAAGGCAGAAAGATCCTCTGATGATACAGGCAATGCATCAGCAGGATTATGTGGTCATATAGGGGCCGGATACCAAGAGAATGTGCTGTCCATTGTCCCAGTTCAGGTTAAGGCAGCAAAGGGCAGCCAAGTCTTACAGGTGTATGCTCTCCTGGACCCTGGATCCTCAGCCACCTTCTGCTCTGAGGATCTTATGTATCGGCTCAATCTGAAGGGAAGAAAAACACACATTCTTCTACGCACAATGAATCAAGAAAAAGCTGTTCCAACTTAGGTTGTCTCTGAAATTGAAGTTTCAGCACTGGACAGCAATAACTTCTTACCTCTTCCTGATCTCTTCACTCAAAAAGAAATGCCAGTTACCACAAACAGCATTCCCAAGCAGAAAGACTTAGCACAATGGAAGTATCTAAGTCGAGTCAAACTTCCCAGCATTAATTCAAAGGTGGAGCTGTTGATTGGTACAAATGCTTCAAAGTGCATAGAACCATGGGAGGTTGTTAATAGTCAAGGTGGGGGCCTCTACGCAGTTAGAACCTTATTGGGGTGGGTTGTAAACGGGCCACTGAGAAGTGCTGATGGCAGTGCAGAGAATGTGATGGTGAATAGGATATCCGTTACAAATCTAGAACAACTTCTGATCTCACAGTATAATCAGGATTTCAGTGAGGTAGCATCTGAGGAGAAGACCAAAATGTCAGTTGAGGACAGAAGGTTTGTAGAGATAGCCAATGAGGCAGTCTTACAAGATGGATTACTATTTGAAGTTGCCCTTTAGGAAAACTGTTGTCTGCATGCCTAACAATTGCCAAAATGCAGAACAGCGCCTCCAAACTCTGAAAAAGAAAATGAAAAAAGATGAACAATACAAGCAAGAACATGTTGCCTTTATCAATGACATCTTTGAAAATCATTATGCAGAGGAGGTCCCAGAGGAAGAACTCACACAGGCACCTGGAAAGGTAAGGTACATACCACATCACGGAGTATATCACCCCAAAAAGAAGAAACTTAGAGTGGTGTCTGATTGTGCAGCTACTTACAGAGGTGTATCCCTCAACACAGAGCTACTACAGGGTCCTGATCTCACTAATTCTCTGTCGGAGTCATTTGGAGATTCCGTAAGGAACCCATTGGAGTTATGACTGACGTTAAGTCAATGTTCCATCAGGTGGGAGTAGAGAAATCAGGTGTGAACTACTTGCGCTTTCTGTGGTGGCCACAGGGTGACAACAGTCAAAACCCAAAGGAATACCATATGCTTGTGCACATATTTGGTGCAGTGTCCTCCCCAAGTTGTGCAAGTTTTGCATTACGAAAAATTGCTGATGACAATGAAAGCTGTTTTCCCCTTCATGTAGCTGAAACTATCCGGCACAACTTTTATGTGGATGATTGATCTCATAAAATAGCGTATGTATGACACGCCAATTCGTATTTCCATTTTTGGCGTGCTATCAACAAGCATAATCGCTTTTCAGCGTGTTTATGAACGCCGTTGACTTAACGTTACATTACTGTATATATAAATATATGACCTACCCCAACCCTGTCCCTAAACCTACCCGTCACTGGGGTTAATACCATTTATGAGTGTTCCTCTACCGTCCTAGGGAAAAAAATATCGCTCGCCAGATGTAGATATAGATTTTTCTTCGTTTCGCTCAGACATTTAATGCCGTGTACATACACGCGGAATCACTCGGACATTTAACGGCGTAGATATACACGCATACACGCGGATAGCTCAAAATGCGTATAGATAACACGCCACTTGAGTTGAAAGTGGCGTGTATGTTTACGCAAAAGTCATGATGTCATATTGGTTAAATCCGTGGTTGAAGAGTCTGAAGCCATCCAGCTAGTAAAAGACCTCACTGCACTATGCTACAAAGGTAGATTCCAACTCAATGGGTCAGCAATAATTGGGTAGTTCTAGCATCCATTCCAAAAGAAAAATGGGCAAAAGAAATCAAAACACTGGATCTTGACAAAGACAGCCTACCATTCCATTTTCGATCCCCTCGGTTTTCTTGCTCCTCTCATTCTCCCAGCCAAGCAGTTGCTACAGGAGCTCTGCCAGAGAGGCTTTGGATGGGACGAACCTTTGCCCCAAGCTGTAGTAGACAGATGGGAAGGATGGACAAACAGTTTAGAGAGAATAAAAAGCTTCAGTGTTGCACGTTGTTTGAAACCAAAAGGATATGGAACAGCAAAGTGCGCAGAACTACACCACTTTGCTGACGCCAGTGAGAATGGCTATGGCTCAGTGAGCTACATTAGACAAGCTAATGAACAGGACAGTATACATGTCACTTTTCTCATGGGAAAGTCCAGAGTCCTTCCTTTAAAGAACATCACAGTACCACGTCTGGAGCTGGCCGCTGCAGCATTGTTGGTAAAAGTGGACAAAATACTAAGGAGAGAACTTTATCTACCCTTAAAGCCCTCCGTTTTCTGGACTGACAGCCAAACCGTACTTAAGTACATTAGAAGTGACACTGCAAGATTTAAAACATATGTAGCCAACAGGGTCTTGCTGATTCGGGATCAGGCTTGTGCAAAATTCAGAATATCAGAATTGGCCTCCATTCAATTCATGAATTGGAATTTGAATTGAATTGACTCCGCCCCACAGGAATTTGAATTTGAATTGGAATGACAGGAAGTTGAATTAAATTCATGGCAATTCAAAGAAATTCCACACAGTTACACAACAGAAAGAATGTGTTGAATCTCACAATCATTCAGCGTTTGGAAGGTTACTTTGGAAATGTAATTGCTTACTGTTATAAGTTACCCATTCTAAATGTGGTTTGGATTACTTTATCAATGTAAAGCAATTTCCTTTTAATTTGATTAGTAACTAATTAAATTACACATTTTACCTTAGTAATACAACTAAATACAATTACATTCATTTTTTAATTCAATAACATAATTTCATTACAGTTAACTCACTCCTACTGAGCAAAATGATGTTCAAAATATCTTTTCAACGTCTTTGTCACAAAAGTCGTACGTTGAAAAGACGTCCACTGAGGAGCCAGAATGAAAGTTTTTATGACGTCTTTTTTTGACGTGTTCTGCACGTTCGATATAGACGTTCATGGACTCTCTTCGTACAACGTTAAAAACTAGTTCAAATGTGGCCATTGTGAACAAATTTTCAACATCATTTATGGCCTTATTTCTATATAATTTATACTGTTTCGGGACCAAATAAACACTCTCAGGATGCATTAAATTAAAACTCTTTTAAAAGTCAACTCTCTTAAAACTGTTTATTTCAATGTAATTGCAAAGCAACTCTCTCTCTCTCTCTCTCTCTCTCTCTCTCTCTCTCTCTCTCTCTCTCTCTCTCTCTCTCTCTTACTATATATATATATATATATATATATATTATATATATATATATATATATATATATATATATATATACAAACAAATGTCCTCCTCAAATTGTATTTTTTTTCTAAAGATTTACTAAAGTAATTCTGTGAAATTGAGTCATGTTCTATCATGTTCCACACATTTGCAATTACAATAAATCAAACTTAATTATTTGTTCTGTGACTAGAGCTTTTAACATTCATTGCTGGGGTAAATATTTCCTATTAATGTAATCTGTACAAGTAGTTCAAACTAGTATCATTTATAGAGTATATAATGCAATCATATCTTGACATATACTGTAAAGTTTCATTGTTAAACACTTCACTTAAAATTTCTATATGAATTTCTTAGAATTTGTTTTGAATTGCAATTCTGCTTCCTTTAATTCAAATTCGAATTGTAATTCTAGATCCTGTTTTTGACATCGATTCAAATTCAAGAATTGAATTGGAATTGAGGAGTCATTCTCAATTCAATTCTGAATTGTGCACAAGTCTGTTCGGGATAACTCGGAGCTGTCTCAATGGAAATACGCAAAAAGTAAAGACAATCCAGCGGATGATTCCTCGAGAGGATTAAGTGCAGGTAAATTCATGGAACAAAGGAGATGGATACATGGTCCAGAGTTCCTATGGAAACCTGAGGAAAGTTGGTTAGAGGTGGAGGCGTTGGGCTCAGTGTTACAGGATGATCCAGAGGTCAGGAGAAACACTACTGTGTTTACAACAGTGGTAAACACCGAAACACCCACAAACCAGCTCATTTCATACTTTTCAAATTGGATTAAGCTAATTAAAGCAGCAGCATGGTACATCAAACTGAAAAGGGCCATAATACTGAGAGTCAATAAACAAAAGGGCTTCCCATCCTGTCAAGTCACTACCCGCTCCCACAGCAAAAAGGGGAGCCCAAAACTTGAGGTTTTCAAGACCAAACCCGAAGGACAGCTCCTCACAGTGGAAGATCTCTTACAGGCAGAAAGATCAGTTATCTCTTATGTTCAGAGGCAAGCGTTCCCAGATGAAATTAAAACACTGCAAATGACCCCACCTAAAGTGAAAAGGAGCAGCAGGATCTGTAGGCTTGATCCAGTGCTAGATGAAGGCATCTTAAGAGTAGGTGGCCAGATGCATAAATCTGCCATGCCTGATGAAACTAAACATCCCTGTATCTTGCCCAAAGATTCACACATTTCAATTCTTCTTCTAAGACACATTCATGAACGCTGTGGTCACAGTGGCAGGAACCACATGCTCTCAGAGCTTCGTAAGAAGTATTGGATTATCAAGGCCAACTCCTTAGCAAGAAAGGTGCTCTCAAGATGTGTCATGGGTCGACGTGTGAAGGGCAAAGCAGGTGAGCAAAAAATGGCAGATTTGCCGCTGGAAAGAATCCTACCTAACCTCCCTCCCTTTACCAATGTCGGATTGGACTATTTTGGCCCGATTGAAGTGAGGCGAGGAAGAAGCATCATCAAAAGGTATGGAGTTCTGTTTACATGTATGTCTAGCAGAGCTGTTCATTTGGAAGTAGCTTTCTCATTAGACACTGACTCATGCATTCACGCTTTGAGGAGATTTGTTTGCAGAAGGGGGCAGATTAAGCACATAAGATCTGACAACGGAACAAACTTGGTGGGTGCTCAAGGGGAACTCAAGAAGCTCTGATGACACTGGACAAGTTGAAGATGCCCTGCTTCCGGATGGAATCTAGTGGAGTTTCAACCCACCAGCTGCATCGCACCATGGCGGAGTCTGGGAAAGGCTTATAAGATCTGTTCGTTATTGTCCTCAGACCCATACGACCTAGAACCGCTGACCCCAAACCACCTTCTCCTGCTGAAAACTCAGCCCATTATGCCTCCTGGAATCTTTCTGAAATCAGACCTTTATGCTAGACGCCGCTGGAAACAGGTCCAGTACATGGCAGACCTTTTCTGGCATAGATGGACCAAAGAATATCTTCTTCTACTCCAGGAAAGGCAAAAATGGACTGTAATAAAGAAGAACCTGAATGTTGGAGATATTGTTCTGGTGGTGGACCCCACTGCTCCTAGAGGGTCATGGCCATTAGGAAGAGTTCTAGAGACCAAGCCTGATCAAAAGGGGCTGGTCCGATCCGTGAAGCTCCAGACACAGACTTCGATCCTTGATAGACCCATTACCAAACTGTGCCGAATTCTGGAAAATTGTCCGGTGCTCCTTAAAGATCACCAATAAGGGATGTAATGTATACATATATACATATATTTCTAAAAATATTAAGAGATTATTTGATTTCTGGCTCCTTTTTTTATTTTATTTTGAATAATTGATTCTATAGAGAACAATTAGGGGCCGGTGTGTAGGAGCCGCATTTGAGTTTTATTTTTGGTTTCATAATTTACTTATAATTGTTTTTTCTATTGCATTTGAGTGGTACACCTTCTACAGCCAGAGAGGGCGCTATCCTATAAGTTGGAGTGTGTAGCGCATGAGAGAAGGAGAAGGCGTGCCAGTGGATACAGTAGCTGTGTCCCCATAGACATATACACTAGACGTCACCTTGGCTACAGCAGTTCATTGGAACGAATGCGTCAAAAAAGCCGCCATCTTGGAACAGGGGAGCCCCTCCTCTTTATGCATCAGCGTCAATGTATAGTCAAAGGTCTAACGGAAATAAAATCACCATAAATCGTCATGAATGCGATTTTCTAGTTTTTTGGTTCGTTCCAACGGTCAGACATGTATTTATCATCGAGTCCAGAGAAATTTATAAAAAAAAAAAAATTTTTTTAAAAACATTCTTCCTTGTTCAGATTTCGTTCGTGAACATCCATTCGCAGCACAAAAGTCCGGTATTATCCATGAATTTGACGCACAGGCGAGATAGCAGCGTTACCTAGATACTTCCTAATCCTATGACAAGACCCCTGTTCCAAGATGGCGGCGGTTTTGACGCATGCTTAGAACCCCAAGGTGACGTCTAGTGTATATGTCTATGCTGTGTCCCAATGTGAAGGCTGCATCCTCCGAAGGAATGGACTTCGGAGGATGCAGCCTATTCGTCCTTCGAAGGACACACCTTGTAGCCTTCGTATGATTTCCTAATTGCGCATCCAGGTGTTCCCGATTAACGCTCCTAGCGCCAAGCAACGGTGCGAGACGGAGCTGCCATCCTGGGGTGCTTTTCCCGAAAGCATCGTTAGCCAACTATGGTCGCAAGTTGGTCGCAATTTCACCCCTGATCATTCATTTGTTATAATTGAGTAAACAGCTATGGGGCCAGAATTGGCTATTGTCATTTTTATGTTTTATATTTTACTGAGGATGTTTCACTCATGTATTTTCGGCTTAGCCAAAACCATGGCCAGAGCTGATTTACTGAATTTAGAGGCTGCGTCCTTACTCCTAAACTGCCGGATTACACTTTAAACTGTTCAATTATTGGGCGTTAATTTACATAAATAATGTAATGAAATATGGGGGGGAAAAAGAAAACACATTAGGCATATAGGCCTATATATAAGGTTCAAGGCTAGTGTATTCTTTTATTATGTAACCTACATAAATGGACCATGGTGAATTTATTTACGGTAGCCTACTCAGGTTTTCAACAATACGGAGCCCGGGAAGTCTTCTGTGAAAAAAAAAAAAAAAAACACAACAAAATCCGTGGCGACGGGTTTCCAATCCGTCGGTTTCCAAGGGTTTGTAAACTCTACTCGGATTTGTGGCCTCTCCCCCAGTCTGTGCCAACCTGGCCTCCTGTTTATGCGGGATGCATTTAATTATGTTTAAACGTAATATTTCTTGAATTTTCTAAAAAACGACATTTAGGCCACATTGTCTTTAAAGTCAATTTTTTTGGAGGAAAAAGCTCAGTATAATAAAATAAGCAACAAAAAAAAAGAAATATATAAATATATAAAAAAAAGAAATATAACACAAACACAAGGTTAGGTTATATAAAAATAAAACATTCATAAATTATTTTATGATTAACATATTACCATCTTCAGTGAACTCAACGCAAATGATAATATTATTATAGGCTATTATTAGCCTACATTTAGGCTACATATATTTAGAAGGCGCTTTTATCCAAAAAAGGAACAAAGAAATTCGTCAAATGTCAGTCATAATACAGGGCTAAGATTATCACAAATAAACACAAGATTTTGACGCAAGTGTGTGTGGGAGTGTGGAGCGCGCACTGCATGGCGGAGCCGCTAGCGCGAACACTTGCATTTTCATATCTCATTTCCATAACAGTGGAAACAACTTAAAGTCCCCGTGAACCGGAAGTTGCAAACGACTTTTCTCCAGTGCTGTGACGTATTTCCGAGAGAAACGGAATACTAAATGAGACAAAATAGTGAGCGTGGCTTTTTTTTTCCAACTAGCACCTGATTGGATCTAGAAAAATGCACCTCCTCGCCATCTCTTCTTTCACACGCTGTGTGCCTGTCTACTGTCAGTTGGAGGGGCGTGATTACGGATGTTAAGCAGACACCTAAACCGTCAAGTCTACGTCATCGGGCAAGGTCCTCCAGTGCAGAGGGGAGGCGCATTTTCAGAATTTGATTAAAGATTACGAAGCCAAAAATTTTTTTGTGTGGATTGACTTGCATGGATGAATTATTCACCACAAAACGATCAATTTAGGCAAACAAAGTAAGTATGGTCAATTTTCATTTCATGGGGACTTTAAAACATAGGCCTACTCTATAATTTATGGTCATACAGAAAATAATAATACATAATTCGCAACTACTTTTATTTGTCCAAACTCACATAACAAGAAAACGTTGTGCTTTTGTGAAATACAATAAAACAATCAATCACGCTTTCATGATCTCCGTGAACTGGAGCGTCTCATAAATGAACTAAAACGAAATATACCAAGCCTAAAGCTTGAAATGTTCACTTTTATAAGAACAATTAAAATGCCTCGTTATTTATAGGCCTACATTTATTATCATTAGCCTATAAATAATGGTTCCAGAGACATGGCTCTTTCTCATTCAGCACTGCTGGAAAAATATAATTTCCAGGTTCTAATCTGGCCTTAGAAAACCAGCAAAATCGACATTTGTCCCATAATAATTTGTCAATATTTTAAAAATGTTTTATAAAGGAGCAAAAAGTCATAATTATTTTTGTGCAGCATTTGTGTAGCCTACAGTTTAAATTTTGGTGTTCAACTTTGCCTTTTAAAAATACAACAACCGTTCATTTTTAGTTTTTCAATTACGGGTTAAAAAAGATAAAAACGAATGGACGCAAATATTTCAAATAATGTAGAAAAGTTTGATAGTCAATCAAAATACTAGTAAAATCAAAGACTTTAATGTAAAAACTATCACTAAAAATAGTGATAACTATCACTAAACTATCTTTAGTTTGATAGTCTGTGTAAATTTGCGTCCATTCGTTTTTAATTTTTTAACCCGTAATTGAAAAACGAAAAATGAACGGTTGTTGTATTTTTAAAAGGCATAGTTGAACACCAACATTTGAATTTGAACTGTAGGCTACACACCAAATGCTGCACTAAAAATGCTGTTGTCAACGTTGTTGCGCAATGAATTATGGGGTAGGATCAGGGAAGGATAGGCCACTAAGGATCCATTTATGTAGGCTTCCTTTCACGGGGAAACGAAGGGTGCATTTGGCGTCGCTTTTGAATCAGGGTAGCCTTCGTCGCGCCGCGATGACGCAACCGGCCTTCGAAGGATGCGGAATTGAATTGGGACAGCCTTCATCGCGCTGCGGTGACGCAATCGGCCTTCAAATGCGTCCTTCGGAGATGCAGCCTTTGAATTGGGACGGCCTTCGTCGCGCCGCTGTGACACAATCGGCCTTCAAATGCGGCCTTCGGAGGATGCAGCCTTCACATTGGGACACAGCTAGTCTTTGACCTCGGCCTGGCTCTGCGTTACTGAAGCCTGGCCTGTATGAGAAAGCTGAATGCCAAGCGCTACAAAGATATGCTTAAAGACATTTAAACCAGTTCTCAGTTTTTGTTTTGTACTTTATATTTATTTGCAATAAATATCCACAAACATTCAAGCAACAACACTCTTGGATTTTCTTGAATTCGGGCTGTGAGTCTGACACGGTACTCGCATTCTCCAGGTGGTTGGAAACAATAACAGGGGGTTACAGGAAAAACCCAACAATGTTTTTGCCACTACAATTATTATTAATTATTTTATAATTAAATGAACATTAACTTTATTCACTGTGACAAATTAAGATGATGTTTCTTTGTCCTGTTACTCGTGGATAGTTAGGACTGACTTATAGGGAAGAGATGCAGCATCGGCTGAAGATGATCTACTTACTGTGATTGTTTTTTATATGACTGCTTAGAGAAGATGATTGAGTGAAACTCTTCCCACACTGATCACATGAGAACGGTTTCTCTCCAGTGTGGATCCTCATGTGTTCCTGAAGGGTTTCTCGTCGTGTAAAACTCTTCCCACACTGATCACATGAGAACGGTTTCTCTCCAGTGTGGATGATCATGTGTTCCTGAAGGTTTCCTTGTTGTGTAAAACTCTTCCCACACTGATCACATGAGAACGGTTTCTCTCCAGTGTGGATGATCATGTATTCCTGAAGGGTTTCTCGTCGTGTAAAACTCTTCCCACACTGATCACATGAGAACGGTTTCTCTCCAGTGTGGATGATCATGTGTTCCTGAAGGGTTTCTCGTCGTGTAAAACTCTTCCCACACTGATCACATGAGAACGGTTTCTCTCCAGTGTGGATGATCATGTGATTCTGAAGGTTTCCTTGTTGTGTAAAACTCTTCCCACACTGATCACATGTGAACGGTTTCTCTCCAGTGTGGATGAACATGTGTTCCTGAAGGGTTTCTCATCGTGTAAAACTCTTCCCACACTGATCACATGAGAACGGTTTTCTCTCCAGTGTGGATGATCATGTGATTCTGAAGGTTTCCTTGTTGTGTAAAACTCTTCCCACACTGATCACATGAGAACGGTTTCTCTCCAGTGTGGATGAACATGTGTTCCTGAAGGGTTTCTCATCGTGTTAAAACTCTTCCCACACTGATCACATGTGAACGGTTTCTCTCCAGTGTGGATGATCATGTGATTCTGAAGGTTTCCTTGTTGTGTAAAACTCTTCCCACACTGATCAAATGTGAACGGTTTCTCTCCAGTGTGGATGATCATGTGTCTCTGAAGGTTTCCTCGTTCTGTAAAACTCTTCCCACACTGATCACATGAGAACGGTTTCTCTCCAGTGTGGATGATCATGTGTCTCTGAAGGGTTTCTCTGTCGTGTAAAACTCTTCCCACACTGATCACATGTGAACGGTTTCTCTCCAGTGTGGATGATCATGTGTTCCTGAAGGGTTTCTCGTCGTGTAAAACTCTTCCCACACTGATCACATGTGAACGGTTTCTCTCCAGTGTGGATGATCATGTGTTCCTGAAGGGTTTCTCGTCGTGTAAAACTCTTCCCACACTGATCACATGAGAACGGTTTCTCTCCAGTGTGGATGATCATGTGTTCCTGAAGGGTTCCTCGTCGTGTAAAACTCTTCCCACACTGATCACATGAGAACGGTTTCTCTCCAGTGTGGATCCTCATGTGTTCCTGAAGGGTTTCTCGTCGTGTAAAACTCTTCCCACACTGATCACATGAGAACGGTTTCTCTCCAGTGTGGATGATCATGTGTTCCTGAAGGGTTTCTCGTTCTGTAAAACTCTTCCCACACTGATTACATGAGAACGGTTTCTCTCCAGTGTGGATGATCATGTGTTCCTGAAGGGTTTCTCTGTCGTGTAAAACTCTTCCCACACTGATCACATGAGAACGGTTTCTCTCCAGTGTGGATGATCATGTGTTCCTGAAGGGTTCCTCGTCGTGTAAAACTCTTCCCACACTGATCACATGAGAACGGTTTCTCTCCAGTGTGGATCCTCATGTGTTCCTGAAGGGTTTCTCGTCGTGTAAAACTCTTCCCACACTGATCACATGAGAACGGTTTCCTCTCCAGTGTGGTAAATCATGTGTTCCTGAAGGGTTCCTCGTTCTGTAAAACTCTTCCCACACTGATTACATGAGAACGGTTTCTCTCCAGTGTGGATGATCATGTGTTCCTGAAGGGTTCCTCGTTCTGTAAAACTCTTCCCACACTGATCACATGAGAACGGTTTCTCTCCAGTGTGGATGATCATGTGTTCCTGAAGGGTTCCTCGTCGTGTAAAACTCTTCCCACACTGATCACATGAGAACGGTTTCTCTCCAGTGTGGATGATCATGTGTTCCTGAAGGGTTCCTCATTCTGTAAAACTCTTCCCACACTGATCACATAAGAACGGTTTCTCTCCAGTGTGGATGATCATGTGTTCCTGAAGGTGCCTTAGTTCTGTAAAACTCTTCCCACACTGATCACATGAGAACGGTTTCTCTCCAGTGTGGATCCTCATGTGTTTCTGAAGGGTTTTCTCGTCGTGTAAAACGAATCGGTTACCTAACGTAACCTCGGTTCTCTCTAGATGAGGGAACGAGTATTGCGTAAGCTAGCTTACGCTACGGGAAAGATTCCATCTTTCTGAGAAATTGAAGCCAAAAAATTATCCTATAATTTTGTATCCATTGTCAACGCAGTTCAGCTGCAGCAGACCATGAGAGGGCTAGCTAGCCGCTCATTGGTTCGCTCACGGAGAACTGCTTAAGCCTATGAGGGAGCGCGAGTGAACCCGCGACCAATGAGAGTCTGACTCGCTCTCAATACGTCACCGCCCGCCGAAACGGGTGTGGACGAGACTATAAATATCCCGAAATAGGCTGAATAATCTGTTTTTTTTCATAACTGAAGCGAAAATCGCCAGTAGCACAAGCATGGCCAGGAACGCAATACTCGTTCCCTCATCTAGAGAGAACCAAAGTTACGTTAGGTAACCGATTCGTTCTCTTACGAGAGGTTCTCTCATATTGCGTAAGCTAGCTTAAGCTACGGGAACACCTGGTCAACGCCGTGCGTGCTAAGCATCCACTATTAGTCCCAGGGGGGGACCCCGGGGAACTCTGTAAGTGGGAATGAATATATGTACCTGTGACAAAAGGCCAGCGGAGCGGGCCGGTGATTGTGAAGTACATAAGCACATTATAGAGAGGGAACAGAGCGAGCTCGGTCTGCGTAATTAACCCCTTATAGTGCAGCTCAACCAGAAGAGCTGAAAACATACTAGACTGCTAGTAGTTTAGCCTGCAAGGCGGGTACTTTCAGATTGTAAAATCTGACAAAGGTGGAGGGGGAAGCCCATCCCGCTGCCACGCAAATGTCGTGAATGGAAATTCCGCTGGACCATGCCCACGATGAGGCCATGCCTCTAGTGGAATGGGCCCTGATGCCCAGAGGGCATGGCAGGTCTTTTGATGCGTATGCTGCTGCAATGGCATCGACAATCCATCTGGATAGAGACTGTTTCGAGGCGGCCAACCCCTTGGTGCGCCCCACCGAACGGCAGAGCCAATAGGGATATAACTTGTGCCCTGAACGGGGTACCGATCGCTTTGGGGACATAGCCATGCCTAGGTTTGAGAACGACTAAGGAGTCATTAGGACCAAACTCAAGACAGGACGCGCTGGTGGACAGCGCGTGTAGGTCTCCCACCCGTTTTACTGACGCGAGCGCGAGTAGAAAAACGGTCTTAAGCGACAGGTGCTTTAGGTCCATGGTGCTTAACGGTTCGAATGGGGGAGCTTTCATAGCATCAAGAACTATGGAAAGGTCCCAAATCGGCACCGAAGGGGGGCGAGGGGGTTCATCCTTCTAGCTCCCCTGAGGAAGCGGACTACCAACCCATCTTTGCCCAGTGACTGGCCGCGCCGGGGTTCAGCAAACGCCGAGACGGCTGCCACATACACCTTAAGAGTGGACGGGGATCTGCCCTTGTCCAGCATCTCTTGGAGAAAATTTAGCAAGGAGGGAACCTCACATAACCGTGGGTCCAGACCCTTTTCGGTGCACCACTTTGAGAACACAGACCATTTTGACGCATAGAGCCTTCTGGTAGAAGCCGCTCTAGCCTGTATGATCGTGTTTAACACTCCCTCTGGCAAAGCAACGGGTAGTCGTTGATCACCCACGCGTGTAGCGTCCAGCGCTCTGGGTGGGGATGCCAGATCGTGCCGCGAGCTTGGGAGAAGATATCTGCTCTGACTGGAATGGGCCACGGCGCTGTCTGTGACAGCTGCGTGAGCTCCGGAAACCAAGTCTGACCCTCCCAGCGCGGGGCTATGAGGAGCACCGAGTGCTGCGCTTCTCTGATTCTCTGGAGCACCTGTGGTAGCAGAGAGACCGGAGGGAAAGCATAAAGCGGGCGGCTGGGGCAGGTTTGGGCTAGCGCGTCCTCGCTATTTGAGAAAATATATAGGCAGTGGGTGTTCTCCGCCGAGGCGAAGAGGTCCACCTCTGCTCTGCCGAATAGACGCCACAGTTTCTGAACTGTAAGAGGATGCAGGGACCATTCCCCGGGGGGAATGGGGTTCCTGGACAGGCTGTCTGGACCGTCGTTCAGATGTCCCGGCACGTGCGTCGCTCTGAGCGAGAGCAGGTGACACTGAGACCAAACTAAGATGCGTTCTGTCAGCTGGAAAAGATTCCTGGATCTGACTCCGCCCTGACGGTTTAGCTAAGAGACCACGGCTATATTGTCCGAACGGATCAGCACGTGGTGGCCCTGAATGCGCGGGAGAAAGCGCATGAGCGCGTTCTCGACCGCCAACATCTCCAAACAGTTTATGTGAAGGAGGCTCTCTTGAGCTGACCAGGGGCCGAAGGCCGGTGAGCCCTCGCAGACCGCCTCCCAACCCGTGTTGGAGGCGTCTGTCGAGATGACTTTTCGGCGTGAAACTGTCCCCATGGAAACGCCCCGCTGAAACCATTCTGCCACTGACCATGGCTGCAGAGCTGTGATACAGGTCTGCGTTACTTTTATCAGCTGGTGGCCCGTGGTCCACGCTCGGTGAGACACACGGCTCTTCAACCAGAGCTGAAGCGGGCGCATGCGCAGTAACCCCAGCTGGAGTACCGCGGGGGCTGAGGCCATACAACCCAACGCTCTCTGAAAAGTTTTCAAAGGCGTGAGTCTGTTCATCTGAAAGGATGCGGCGAGACGCTGCACACGGTGCGCGCGCTGCGTCGACAGACGAGCCGTCATCGTGACCGAGTCCAGTTCTATACCCAAGAAGGAGATAGTCTGACTGGGTTGTAGTACGCTCTTTGTCCAGTTGACAGAGAGGCCCAAAGCTTTCAGATGGTCGAGGAGAACTGTACGATGAGACAGTAACTCTCTCTGAGATTGTGCCAAAATCAGCCAGTCGTCCGAGTAGTTCAGTATTCGCAGCCCCTGACTCCGTAGGGGGGCGAGCGCCGTATCCATGCACTTCGTGAACGTACGGGGTGCTAGGGATAGGCCGAACGGTAGGACGGTGTATTGATAAACCTGGCCTTCGAAGGCGAAACGTAAGAATGGCCTGTGAAGGGGATTTATCTGGATCTGAAAGCATGCATCTTTCAGATCTAGTAATATGAACCAGTCCCCCTGGCGCACATGCGCGAGGAGTTTTCTGATAGTTAACATTTTGAACGGTCTCTTCATGAGAACTTTGTTCAGCGATCTGAGGTCTAATATTGGTCTGAGACCGCCGTCTTTCTTGGGGACAAGAAAATAACGGCCGTAAAACCCCGACTCGCTCATAGCCAGAGGCACCCTCTCTATAACCCTTTTGCACAACAGAATTGCTATATCTGAACGGAGCAGCGTCACTGCTTCTGGGTTCACAGTAGTTTCTAGCCGCGCTCGGAAGCGAGGAGGGCGGCGGCAAAACTGTAAGCGATAGCCTAGCTTTATTGTGTTTAACACCCACTGCTTCCCACGCTTTGAAGCGTGATGCTAGGGGGTGAATGGCTACATGGTCCCCGTCGCTGCACTTCGCGGGCTGCGTGAGCGCGCTGATAGTGTTTACAACAGCGGGACTTACACTCGGAGAGGAGTTTATGGGCCCTGTAACAGAGTGAACAGAGGTGAGACGCGCAAACACGCGCTTGTGGGCGCGCCTATGCACTCTGAGACTCGAGCGGGCTTGGCCCGCTTTATGAGAGTGGACTCTGTGTGAGACAGGGGAACTGGAGTGTCTTTGTGTATGAGTGAACACAGTGTTGTGGGCACATTCTCTACACAAGTTTATGGACCGTGTAACAGAGGTGGGACGCGCGCACGGGCTCGTGGGCGCGCTTATGTACTCTGAAACTCGAGCGGGTTGGGACCGCTTTATGAGAGTGGACCCTGTGTGAGACACGGGAACAGGAGTGTCTTTGTGTATGAGTGAACACAGTGTTGTGGGCACATTTTCTACACAAGAGGCTTTTACGCTCCTTTTGAGATTTCTCTGGGACGCCGTAAACACGGCGTTTTGTGTATGAGTGAACACAGTGTTGTGGGCACATTTTCTACACAAGAGGCTTTTACGCTCTTTTTGAGATTTCTCTGGGACGCCGTAAACACGGCGTTTGTGCTCATGCAAGCGGGAAGGGGTACCGGCTTGGTAATGGCGGGGTACACTGCTGTAGTAGCCGCGTGAGCGGGGACTAACAGAGGGCAAAACTTTGACGGCGGTCCGGCCGCGGCGGGAGAGCGCCGTCTTTTTCTTAACCACGCTAGGCATACTTCGAGTAATCAGTTTTCAGCGCGATCCTCTGCCGAGGCCCCCGGGGAGGCGGCGGTCTGTGGCGGCTGTCAGAGCGAGAGCGAGGGCGGCCGCCCTGGTGTCGCTGAGAAGTCTGACTGTGTTTAGCTAGGCGCTAGGGTGGGGCTCGTGCAGGAGGCTGGTCACGTGAGCGGCCTGCAGAGGAGCTAGCGCGACGAGGCAGAACAAAATTCGCGGGAAATCCTCAATCCGCGACTGAAGGGGGATTTTTTCCCCCGCTCTCGTCCCATTCACGAAGTACCTCACTCTGTAGTAGACATGGGGTGCAGAAGCTGCTTGGCCGGCGGCTGAAAGCTTGAAGTCGCACTGCAGGCTTTAGCGGGTAGCACAGGTGATGAGCGCCATCTCGCGGAGGGCGGCATAGATGTGCGGCGACCAGGTCCTCTACAGGGGAAATGGAGATAAAGCCCTTCTCTGCGGCTCCGTCCACAACGCGACGCGGGGTGGAAGAGTCAGAGCGAGTTCTAGCAGAGAGCGGGGCGTTCCAGGACTTCGTGAGTTCTGCGTGCAGATCAGGCAGAAAGGGCGCAGCCCGTTTAGCGGCGGGAGTCGAGCGCTGGTGGAAGTAGCTGCCGTCCATGCGGTTGATGGTCTGCTCGGGGGAAGGAGACCAATCGAGCCCGAGGCGTTTAAACGGCCTGTGAGAGGAGGTGCATTAATTCCTCCTCGATTCCAGCGTGGGTCCCAGTTGATTCTCGGGCCGAGGAGGCGTGAGAATCGGACCAATCCTCACCGTCTGAAGCGAGAAGCGAACATGTCCCCTTGGTGTCCGCGGCGTCAACGGAGGCAACAGAGCGGCCACTCGGCGGCAGCTGTATGTCCGGAAGCGGCGGAGATGGGGAGCGGGAGGCGAGAGGCTCCGGCGGGATGAACGCTTCCGGCTGGGGGTCCGGCGGCCTCTGAGAGCGGCGTTTCTTTCTCCGCGGCGAAGTCAGAGGCGGCACGGAAGCATCTTAGTGGCCGAAGTCGAGCCCGCGGGGTCAACAATGGCATAGTTTCGCAGAGCTCGCAGCCGCCACAGCGGGGGCGAGCTCGGCGTGCTCCAATCCGAGGCAGAGAGCGCAAAGAGGTGGCGGTCCCCAGCCTTGAGGGGAGCGCGGCAAGAGCCGCCAGAAAATTTACGAGACATCTTGAAAAAGACGCTCGATCTTTTAGATACAACAATATATAGGAAGCATTTTTGTAAAAAGGATACAATCCATCGGATGGCGCTAGCTCACAGGACGGCTGAAGGTGGCGAAGACGGCCGGCTTCCTCAGTCTCCCAAACGCTCGCTAGAAGGTGCCTTTTCGACGACGGCGGCTTCTCTCTCAGGATCAGCAGATGCAGGTGCGTCGCTGAAGGATGAAAAAATCAGATTATTCAGCCTATTTTGGGATATTTATAGTCCCGTCCACACCCGTTTCGGCGGGCGGTGACGTATTGAGAGCGAGTCAGACTCTCATTGGTCGTGGGTTCACTCGCGCTCCCTCATAGGCTTAAGCAGTTCTCCGTGAGCGAACCAATGAGCGGCTAGCTAGCCCTCTCATGGTCTGCTGCAGCTGACCTGCTTCGACAATGGATACAAAATTATAGGATAATTTTTTTGGCTTTAATTTCTCAGAAAGATGGAATCTTTCCCGTAGCGTAAGCTAGCTTACGCAATACCAGAGAACCTCTCGTAAGAGAACTCTTCCCACACTGATCACATGAGAACGGTTTCTCTCCAGTGTGGATGATCATGTGTTCCTGAAGGGTTCCTCGTTCTGTAAAACTCTTTCCACACTGATCACATGTGAATGGTTTCTCTCCACACTGTAAAAAAATTCCGTAAAACTACGGTCCAATGTACCATGTAAATTTGAAGGATTTTTCCGTATTTGTCTTTTACAGGTCATTTAACCGTATTTTGAATTACACGCGTTGCATTGTGGGAACAAGAACCTGGCGGCGCGAAAAGTTTAAGACGCAACCGCCATTACACATGCAGATGACAGCGGCCAAAGTTGCTTATTAAAGTCGGCTTTCGGGTGTGTGGAAGCCATTCTGACACTTCTATGGTAAAATACGAAATTTATGTTCAAATAAGCTGTTAACGTAAGGTTATTTAGTCGCCATCTGGCATGTTAGGCAAATGAATGTCGGAGCCGTCGCGTTTATCATTTTATGCATATCGTCACACATTAAAAGATTTAGTATACACTCGTGGAGGTTCCCTGATGTGTTATAGTGTGTCCTCGTTGTAATTTGGTTTATTTACTTTTTTTGTCGGTGATGCGGTTTATTTCTTGACGAGCACATCCGTTAACCAGCTGTGATAAAATGCAGTACTAACGTTTTTGGAATTACATTTTAATGTTAATGGAATTTAACGTTAATGCCTTCAAACAAAAGCTACCAGAGGAATCGTCAAGAAAAGTAAAGGCCATAAAGACTTGCTTGATTTAAAAGGCATGAAGATACAACGTGAAGATACTGTGTGTGAAGATGCAGTAACAGCTACAGCTAGACCAAGGAAAACACCACCACCTTTTCTGCCAAATGAGGTAAGTTAACGTTATGTTTACGTTAGACTTGTTTTTGTTTTAGACGACACACACACACACACACACACACACACACACACACACACACACACACACACACACACGACTTTAAACCCCAAATAATGACCATGAAATATTAAATTACATTTAACATGACTGCTGTTATCTACTCTTCTGCCTGTAACGCATTCTTTACCAGATCCCTCCTCAGTTTGTTTCATAGTTTTTCTGTTGTTTTCTTATCTATTGACAGGACTTTGCTGCTGTAGTTTGCATCCCAAGCACCACCTGCATGCTGCTTATGGGTTTGTATTTTTTTTATTAGCATTTTTGTATTATTAATCACAATTCACTATGAGTGTTCAATACGGGCAACACACATTCAAATTTAAAGTCTGAGGAAAAGTGTTGATAGTTGGTTGGTTGCTGAATACCCCCTTCAAAGATGTGAATGCTTACATGGTCAGTAGAAATACAAATTGTATAGGGATGATTTAAACAACTATGTTTAAAGGAATAGTTCACTTTAAAATGAAAATTCTGTCATTTACTCACCCTCAAGTTTTTCAAACCTGTATGAATTTTTTTCTTCTGCTGAACACAGAGATATTTGAAGAATGTCGGTAACCAAACCATTAACTGGAGCCAATGACTTCCATTAGTATTTTTTTTTTCCTACCATGGAAGTCAATGGCTCCAGTTAACTGTTTGGTTACCGACATTCTTCAAAATATCTTTGTGTTCAGCAGAAGAAAGAAATTCATACAGGTTTGAAACAACTTGAGGGTGAGTATATGATGACAGAATTTTGAAAAAGTGAACTACCCCTTTAAAGCGGTTTTCTGAAGTGATCGTGTAATGTGATATCTTTATTATTGTAATATCATTTTGTAATATCTTTTTGGTTTAAGGTGGTGGACATTCAGGATTGCTGTCATTCAAGAAGTTATTATTGACCCCATTGAGGCAGTGAGCTTCAAAATACCTGAAGAAAATGGCACTTTTCCTGGAGTTCATATAAAGCAACACATTTTTAATTAAATGATTTATAGATTATGATATTGTGTTTCTGTTTATTTAGTTGAAAATAATTAAGCATATTATAATGTATAGTTGAGCAGACAAGCTAACATGACAATTGGAGTCCACTGGAAACAAAAGTCTTAGCATTTTATATACAGTGTTTGAATTTGAAAGAATTAGGGATGGCTGATTATTTATAGTTGATAATTTAACGAATGTAAAATACTGTATAATTGTTTTTCAACCTCAACCTGATCTGCATGATACTTTGTAGTTCATTTTCCTTCATTTAATTTCTTGTGTAGCTAAAATATATTTAAATCTAATACGAAATAAGATGGCGCCGCTGTGTTTGGCCTGCCACTTGCTCCTCTGTTTTGTTATGTTTGTTTTTGCTACCGTCTCGCAGTTTATTGTTTATGATCGCACTACGCTGTTGGAATTGCGTATTACAACAAATCGCCTCCTACATGAACAGTCCTTCAAACAACCACCGCCACTATTGACATCAATTCCTCCTTTCCTGAGACACCCTGTCTGTTTGTTTAGCGGTAAGCGCCGTAGAAGACGCGGTCGGAGAGGCGGATTATATCTAAAGGCCTGTTCACACCGGGACGAATTTCGCGAGCGTTATTCGCCGACGTTTAACGCCTCGTGACTAAACAATGGGCGCCAATGTGAGTGTTCACACCGACGCGTAAAACGCCACGCGTAAAAGTGTCATTTTTAAAAAAAACGCCTCGGGTTCGTTTTTCTGTGTGTCAGTGTCTGCAAATATGAAATTGACGATCTGCATCTCTGTAGTAACGCGCCTAGAGAGAAATGCGTGTAGCCGAATGGATTACATAATCAGAGAGTAGGCTATTTATTGTAGCGAACCTACATAATAATAATATACATAAAATGTATTAAAGGGGGCCGGAAGGCCAATTTAGCTCAAAGGGAATGATTCATCGATTTGCAATGAATCATTGACCGAATCACTATGGAACCGAGCAAATGACTCGTTTAGAGTTCATTTGAACGGGCCGTAATTTTAACCTTGGCAACAGATATAAATATCCAATCTATAGTGAAACACTATGTATTAGCAAGGTAACTTAGATCGACAGTACAAGACATTAAATGTGTAAGCACAACACAAGACAAATATCTTTTCAAATATAAACAAGACTTTATTGATTATTCTAAACACATAAAACTAAGGTCTAAACACAATCACACACACACACACACACATTCATACGAGGCGCAGAGGAAGAGAGAGGGAGAGAGAGAAAGAGTGGGTTTTCAGAGTGAGTGAGAGGCACTTGTAAGACATGACCTGAACGAACCACCAAGCATTAATTTAACCCTTCGTTTCTTAGACAGGTTATTCAATTTACATACAAAGGCACCAGTTCAGATCGAGTCTGGAGTACTTGCTTGTCTTTGCGTTGCTTATGCCAGGGAGTTTCCTTTTTGCGGTGCTTCGTCAAAGGTGTTTCCCGGGTCCGTTACTTGGCTGGTCTCCTCGTGTGCCTGATAGATCTTGGACGGCAAGTCACGTGGGGTGTTGGCGCGGATGAGTGAAAGTCTTTGAAGTTGGAAGCTGGTTTTGTAGTTGAAACGTTAAAACGAGACTTTACAGCAAAACTTAACTTAGAACGAGACTTTTAACGAGAAAATAAAATACAACTAAGGAAAAGAAAGAAAAGTGAGACGAAAAGTTTGATGGCTTGAATGAAGCTGTTTTAAACTCCGATCTTGATGGGTTTGTCTGCTGGTCTAATTTGGGTCTGGTCGATGTAGAAGCGTACGAACATGAACACTCTCTTGCTGTTTGTAGAGAGAGGCACAAACTTAATTCAACACCGAACCGAACTCAAAACCGAACTGAACCGAACCGAAAACTGAACTGCTCTCTGAACCGAACTGAACTGCTTTGTTCGGGTCTTTAACTTAAAGTTAGTCCAACCTCTTTTGGAGAATTCTGGCCAATTGGACAATGGCATCATCTTAGGAGGTGGACCTCGTTTCTTCTTATCGTAAATCAGGCGTTATCTATGATCTGCTTGCTCTCCAACACTAGCAGAGAACAAGAGACCACAGTTTAACATTATAGATTATTATAATCAAAGCGTTTTACACAGATTTCACTCAAGCCATCTTAAGAATTAAGAATATATGATCTCACTGATATCAAACAAGACACACTTTCATTCATCCATCTAAAGTAACAACATTTGCATGACTTTATGCTATCTAGTATAATAGACACCTACATAGCTAGAATATAGGATTAGGTAGTGGAACAATGTTTGATTATGAGTCCACTGAGCATTGTTCTGTTTGAGTTGTTCTCTGCAGAATGTGCAGAATTAATGTGGTTTGATATGTAAAGTGTGTTGGTGTGTAAAGTTTCTGGGGTTTAAGAAAGACATTCCAATCTGAGGTCACGGCAAGGTCCCTGCTGAAGTCTGCTCTGTTCATCTTCTCATGGGACCTTGCTCCTTAAGAAAGACGAGTCTGTTAAACAGGTCAAAGATGGTCAGCTTCCTTGGTCCCTGCGGGGCCATAAAATCTTCTCTGGGGGGGTTCTAGACAATTTGGCGCCGGGATCTTTTATGGCTGAATTAGTGATTGAGTTCTGTTTGAATGAATCAAATGGAAGATTCATTTGTGTTTGGTTCATTCTCTACATTATTTTCGCTTTTAATTGTTTTGTTTAAAGACATTTCAAGCTTTCTATATAGATATATTTCTCATGTCTGCTGTGAGGCATAGGCTACGCTGAATTTCGGTTAATTTATGATGAGATGTGCTCCAGCTCGCGTGCAATGCAAGTGACGGCTGCGGCGCTTCCATGTCATGATTATATTGTCTATTTGCTTATTATTTACTAAATCCAGGCAATTGGTTAATGAAAACCTTATTAAAATTAAGATACAATTTATACAAAACAATTTATTAAAAGAAAGGCTTTCTACAAAACAAAACTTAATTAAGTGGGCAAAATCCTCCATTTTTTGTGTGTGGATTTATAGCGTTTTGAAGAAAAAAAATTAACTTTGAATTTATCATCAACAATATTGTTGTTTGATTTAATAATCATTGTTCAACATGTTCAGACTGAGGGGAAAAAACATTTTAACAAGATAAATTGAATATTTATAAGATGTGTGGGTCTAGGTAAAAAATGTAATTTTCCTGAAAACTATTGAAATGGATTTATCGCGTTTTGGAAAAGAGCTCCTCAAACGCGACAAACTTGCTCTCTTCTTCTGAGTGACAAGCGAGTGTCAGAAGCACTTTGTGGACCGGGGTATTTCCGTACATTAAGCGCCATCTAATGTCAGGGAATGAATTTGCATGTTCACTCGGCTCATCGTCAGCGAAAAACGCTTGGGTGTGAACACAAAAAACGCGTTGAAAAACGCTGACGAATAACGCGAGCCGATATTCCTCCCGGTGTGTACGAGCCTTAAGGCTGAGGACTCACCTGGATTCTCCGTCGTCGAGGAGTGGAGACCGTTCAGGGCTTGGCAGTATTAGAAGATCGCGGGAATGCTATCGTGGCTTCGGCCGCTTGGCTCCGACACTGGTGCTCCATTTTCGTGCCCCCGCCGCGTTAATACATCCACCCGGAGCTGGGTCCAAGGA
This sequence comes from Chrosomus eos, assembly GCA_036326025.1. Classification (NCBI taxonomy): domain Eukaryota; kingdom Metazoa; phylum Chordata; class Actinopteri; order Cypriniformes; family Leuciscidae; genus Chrosomus; species Chrosomus eos. The sequence continues at coordinate 32,476,456 of CM070838.1, forward strand.
AACCTTCGTCCAATTCCTCGTGTGACACCTCCGCCTGTCAACTCGACTTCGCTCAGCATGGCACTTTGTAACACCAGATCGCTCAATAACAAAACATTCGTTCTCAATGATGTCATCTCATCTTACAATCTGGATTTGTTTTTCCTCACTGAAACCTGGCTTCCCCCAGGTGACTTCAGTGCCTTTTCGGAACTCCTCCCCGCTGGCTATCTTTGCTTAAACACTCCGCGGCAAACGGGTAGGGGCGGGGGGATAGCTACTGCACACAGACACTCCTTGAAGTGTCGCCAGTTGCACACTAGAGGGTACTCCAGCTTTGAGTTACAAGTATTTGTTCTCACACTGCCCTGTACTATTTTATGTGCAGTAATTTATCGGCCGCCTAAATTAAATAGGGATTTCTTGAGGGGGATTAAATAGGGATGAGTTCTCAGAGTTTCTGACTGAGTTTTTGGCAAAGTTTGACAATATTTTTATCTGTGGTGACTTTAACATTCATGTTTGCTGCCCCTCTGATAAATCTGCTAACGATTTTAATGCACTTTTAGACTCATTGGATCTGACTCAGTCCATATCCTGCCCCACTCATAGGTTAGGTCATACTCTTGACCTTATCATTACTCGCGGGGTGACTGTGTCAACTTGTGAGGTCCTGGATTTTCCCATCTCGGACCACTTTCTTATACGGTTTGACATTTGTGTTGTTCCTCCTGCTCCTACGTCCATGCCTCCCCATTGTCGTCGCATCATTACTTCTTCTACAGTTGATGACTTTGTTGCTGCTTTCTCTGTTTCCGATTTCGCCTCTACTGCTGGATTGGCATCGCCTCTATGTCCTGACCTTTTCCTCTCCTCCTTCCACACCATCTGTTCCCAGATTATGGACTCTCTTGCGCCCTACAAAGTAAAGACGACTAAAGGTCCTATGGACCCCTGGCTCAATGATACAACTCGGGTTGTCAGGCGTCAATGTAGACAGGCTGAACGAAAATGGAAGAAGGATAGGCTGCAGGTTTCACTGGAGATGTTCAGAGACAGTCTTGCCACCTATCAGAAAGCAGTGAAGGAAGCTAAAGGACAGTACCTTTCTAATCTCATCAACAGCAACAGCCACCGTCCTGGAGTCCTATTCAGCACCATTAATTCTGTTATTAATCCTGAGTCTGCTGCTTTGAATGATGTATCTGAAAATACATGCAATGCATTTAAAGAATACTTTTTAGACAAGGTTTTGTCTGTTAGGCAATCCATCACACAAGCCCCTGCTGTTGCCTTGTCCACCCGAGCGGCGCAATGTGTGCTTGAGAACTTTGAGGCTGTTTAATAATAATAATATAATAAATTGAATTTGTATAGCGCTTTTCTCGAACTCAAAGTCGCTTTACAGGGCTGGTGAATAAGCAAAAAAAAAAAAAAAAAAATAATAATTTTGGGCTAAGGATAGGCAGAGGTGAAGAGATGGGTCTTAAGGCGGGACTGGAAGATGGTGAGAGACTCAGAGGTGCGGATCTCATGGGGAGGGAATTCCAGAGCCTGGGAGCTGCCCTGGAAAAGGCTCTGTCCCCAAAACTACGGAGCTTGGATTTGTGGATGCAGAGGAGACCGGCTGAGGTGGATCTGAGGGACCGTGAGGGTTGGTAGGGGGAGAGGAGGTCAGTGAGGTATGAGGGGGCCAGGTGGTGGATGGCTTTGTAGGTAAGGACCAGGATTTTGTATGTGATCCGGTGGGGAATAGGGAGCCAGTGTAGTTGTTTTAGGACTGGAGTGATGTGGTGCCAGGATTTGGAGCAGGTGATGAGTCGGGCGGCAGCATTCTGGACCAGTTGAAGTCTTTTTATGTAGTTTGAACTGATACCAAGGAGTAGTGAGTTGCAGTAGTCCAGCCGTGAGAAGATGAAGGCGTGAATGAGTCTTTCAGCAGCAGAGGGTGTGAGGGAGGGTCTGATTTTGGCGACGTTGCGGAGGTGAAAGAAGGAGGTTTTAATGACATGACGGATGTGAGGTTCAAGGGAGAGTGTTGAATCAAAAATCACGCCGAGGTTGCGGGCCTGGGGAGATGGGGAGACAATGATGTCGTCAATGGTAAGAGTGATGTTATTGGTTTTGCTGAGAGTGGATTTGGAGCCTATGAGGAGGAATTCTGTTTTATTGCTGTTGAGTTTGAGAAAGTTATGTTGCATCCAGGTTTTAATAGCTGACAGACAGGAGTTGATATGGGAAAGGGGAGGATTGTGGGGGGATTTGGTCAGAGATGGGCAGTATTTCAGATACATGTATTTAAAATACGTATTTGAAATACAAAATACTATTTTGTATTTTGTATTTTGACGCCTTTGGGAAAATCAAATGTAATTTGTATTTAAATACATTTAAGATGAGTATTTTTGTATTTTCAAAATACATAAAATACTTGGAAAGAGAAAAAATGTCCAGGGTGCTCAAGGAGTTCAAAAAAGTATTGGAAGGTGCTCTTTGGGGTCGAGAGTTAAATATCATGTAGAAAAGGGAATCCAAGGCACTCTTCTTTAGAAAATTAAAAAGCCTTTATTAGACTGGCTATATCATGATAGAAAAAAGCAATTAAAACATATGGGGGAAAATATAGCCCACGCGTAGCGGCACAAACAGCCTTCTTCAGGGTATATTTTCCAAACAAACAATTTCCTCATTTATAGGTGCCAATTGGGAACACCTGACTGACAAATAGCCTGCACATACAGAGAAGGTCCACTAGGAGGTGGTGAGAAAAAAAAAAAAAAAAAAAAAAAAAAAATTACAGAAAAGGGCTGAAATCTATTTCTTCATTTAAACCAGGATATACTGTGGCCTGTAGTTCATATATATAAAATGTTTCTCTCTGCAGAAGTAATTTTAGTCGGTCACCACCCCGAATACTCTTTTTGATCGTTTCTAAACCCTCAACCATTAGACCTTCTGGGTTACTATTGTGCACGGTTTGGAAGTGTTTTGCCATAGGGTAATCTAAATTGGCTTTTCTGATGGCATTCTTATGCTCAGATACTCTGTCTTTAAGACGTCTCTTGGTCCGACCTACATAAAAGCATCCACATATGCATGATAACCTATATATCACGAAAGTGGTATTGCAATTAATGAATGACTTTATGTCATACTTTTTATCTGTCTTAAAATTAAAAAATTCTTTACATACTTTGATACTAGAGCAATGATTACAAGACCCACATTTGTAAACTCCTTTTAAATGTGTGTTAAGCCAAGTAGTCCGTTTTTCGGCAGGAAGATGACTAGATACTAGCTTATCTCGTAGAGTTGGGGCCCTCTTGAAACTTATTTTTGGAGATGCAGTAAATACTTCTCTAAGGACAGGATCACTCTTAATAAGATTCCAGTTAGAATGTATAATTCTTTTTATGGGATTGGCCAAAGAGCTATATTCTGTCACAAAATAGGCCTGATTTTGTAAAGCGGATGGTTTTTTCTTCTTCTGGAATAGCTCTGGTCTAGAGATAGCCTGGGCTTTCTTATAAGCATTTTGTATAATTTCTGTATGATAGCCCCTTTCTAAGAATCGGTTGGACAGAATTTTTGCTTGTACTTCATATTCGTTATCTGTATCACAAATCCGTCTAAGATGTTGAAACTGGCCAAAAGGTATGTTATTCTTTAGCCAATTTGGATGAAAACTATCTGCTTTCAACATGGTATTCCTATCAGTTGTTTTACGATATACAGTAGTGTGGAGTTTCCCATCTTTACCAATAAAAATGGTTAGATCTAAGAAGTTAACAGTCGTTTTAGAATGTTCCATACACAATTTTATATTCCTATCATTATTGTTCAAGTACTCATAAAATTGTAACAATTCATCAAAGGAACCTCCCCAAATCAAAAGAATATCATCAATATACCTCCCCCACCATTTTATCTTGTCACTATACCTGTGTGGATAGACGAGATCACTTTCCCACAAACCTAAAAAAAGGTTAGCATAGTTGGGGGCAAAACATGCACCCATCGCAGTGCCCCGAACTTGAATATACATTTGGTCCTGGAAAAGGAAAACATTGTTCTTAAGTGTCCATTCGGTAAGCTGAGCGATGAACTCAGAGGGAGGCAAAGAATCTGCAGGTCTATTGGTCAGGAAATGTTGTAAAGCTTTTAGTCCATCATTGTGAGCAATATTTGTATAAAGAGATTCCACATCCAATGTGACTAAGAAACAGTTATCGGGAACTTTCATATCGTTTAATACCTTCAACACATGAGTGGTATCCTGTATATAAGAAGGAAGTCGTTGAACCAATGGCTTAATATGAAAGTCTATAAATTGCGAAGCTGGTTCTGTAAGGGACCCATTGGACGATATGATAGGCCTGCCTGGAGGAGATTCAAGAGACTTGTGGATCTTCGGGAGCATGTAGAAAGTGGGTATTCTAGGATGTTGACATAGGAGGAAATCATGCTCCTGTTTAGAAATCCATCCAGCATCCTTCGCCGTGAGCAACAGAACTTTTAATTGATCTCTTGTGTGGTCTATTGGATTGGACCGCAACCGTTGATAGTAATCTTGATTATTAAGTTGTCGCAAGGCTTCTTCAACATATTTGTCTCTGTCCATTATTACCACTGCTCCTCCTTTATCAGCAGGTTTTATGATTAACGACTCATTCTTTGTTAGATGGTCTATTGCAGATTTCTGGGATTTGGTCAGATTTTCCCTACTTTTTTTATTTGATGCTAAGATTAGTCTTTCAATATCATAATCCACCTTCTTTGTAAAAGCAGTCAAAGTCACATTCGAGACTGGAGGCATGAAATATGATTTTGGTCTAAAGGATGATCTTTGTTCTGTGCAATCTTTTCTCTGATTATATTGATGATACCAAACTTTAAGGTGAAGACTTCGGTAGAATCTAAATAGATCCACCTTGGTGTTAAATGCATTGGTATGGTGAGTGGGAGAAAAAGAAAGTCCTTTGGACAACACACTCACTTGGTCAGAGGTAAGAGATGTTTTAGATAGGTTGATTACCGTCTGTTCTTGTTCCGGTCCCTGAGAATCCATGGTTGTTGTCTCAGTTGTTGTCTTTGTCCTTGACCGTTTTCTGCCTCTCCTTGTTTTCTTCTTTTTATGTAATTTTTTTTTTTTTTTTTTCTCACCACCTCCTAGTGGACCTTCTCTGTATGTGCAGGCTATTTGTCAGTCAGGTGTTCCCAATTGGCACCTATAAATGAGGAAATTGTTTGTTTGGAAAATATACCCTGAAGAAGGCTGTTTGTGCCGCTACGCGTGGGCTATATTTTCCCCCATATGTTTTAATTGCTTTTTTCTATCATGATATAGCCAGTCTAATAAAGGCTTTTTAATTTTCTAAAGAAGAGTGCCTTGGATTCCCTTTTCTACATAAAATACTTTTTGCCAGTCAACCTCTTTATCAGGGTACTGGTTTCATGCATCAACTAGTTCAGACATGCCTGAGGAGTAAGCAAATTTATCCATGCAGCTTTTAGTGGGAAATTTAGGAATTATTGGAACGCTGTAAAAGAAGCACTGATGCATGATACACCACAAAAGTCTTCAGCTTTTAGTTGTATTGTTCATTGGGGAAAAAAACGTTGGGTAAATAGTGTCAAATGAATTCTAATTTAATATTTTAGATAAAATGTATAACTTTAATGAACTTAGAAACAAATAAACTTTATATCAAATGAATGTAAAATTAATATACTTAAAACTAGGGGTGTAACAATAACGTGTCACAACATATCGCAACAAAAATGCAACAATATCGTGGATAATTCACCCTAAGTAAAAACTACTGTGTGAGAAAAAAATTCACGTTTTCAGAGTTTTAGTGTCAGTACTATATTAAACTACTATATAATGTTGAATATAATAATAATGCAATGGGGAAATATTTGTGGGTCCTGATAATGCCAAATGTCTGATGTTAACAGTAAAGTAAAGTATGTGGCCTACATTATTTTAAATATATCTAGTCAGTGAAAGAGTGCAATCATATTCATCTAAAATAATTCTGTATTTTCAGATTCAGAATCATGAATATAGTTATTCTGGTGTCTCTATTGTCCTGTGCATTGGGTTTCCAGCACCAAGTACAAGCCTATTCATTTACACACAATGTAATACCAAATTTAACATTTTAATCAACACTACATTTTTTGTTAACCTTTCATCATATGTCTTGGAGTGTCTCAATAATATCGTATCAGTACCGTGATATGTATCGAATCGTGACATGAGGGTATCATTACACTCCTACTTAAAGCTGCAGTCCGTAGCTTTTTCCCTTTTTGTCGCCATCTCTGTTCGAAATCTGTAACTGCAGTGATTCGCGGAATTATCATCTTTACGTGGGTTGTAAATCGGCATGAAACAGCGTGGATGAACACAGTGTTTTGAGGCGAGTGCTGCTGTCAATCACCGCGTTGTGTGGATACTGTCATTCAGAATCACAGATTCACTTTTTGAAAGCTTGACCAACATAAGAATTTTCACAGGAAAATGTCTTCTGAACAAGTAAGTCACATCCATTTGTGTTCTGATCAACTAAGGGGGGAAAAGCATTCGACATGACAAGCGACCGTTTGATTTAATCAGCGCGATTTACAGCAACCGTGCAAATCATAGCCTACTTTGTTCTCAAATTGTTCATGTTAACAACATCAGCATTGCGTGACTAACGTTATTTAATGTGTTTTATGATTACCTGTGTAGTTCAGAAATCATATTCTCCATAATAGCTAAACGAGAAAGGCACAACAAAGGAAACTCCATAACTGTGTGAATTAAGAAAACGTACTGTTACACGATTGAACTATTGAAATGTCTTTCTTGTTCAGCAGAAAAAGCTGTCTCTTCTTCCGTTTCGAATCCCTTCGGGAGTTCACGCACCTTTCAAAAGCCCCACCGATGTGTATCCTTGTGTTCGCATGAGACGGTTTCTTTCTCTTTCCACCTTAAATCCGAAGTACGAAGTCTTATGGGTTTTATAAGTGGTTAATCTCCAGTTGACACTGATGATTGTTGTTTGGATCTTTCTGGATCCGCCATAAGTTTAATCATGTAAAGTGCTGCGAGAAAAGCCCATCTCTACATCTCCTCACGCGCAGTATAGCCGGCTAGCCGAAACTCCATCTTTATGTGTACGGGTGTGACGTAATGATGCAAAGACATGCTCGAATTTCCCGCGAAAACCCACCAGTACCACTGGAATTAAAATCATTATTACAAGCTAACAGTTTTGAATCTAGCTATGGCAAGCAGATAGTTTTGAACACTGGCTGAAGATGTTTTTTTTTAAATAATTAATTTGGATTATTTTTAACTTAAAAAAGTTACGGACAGCAGCTTTAAAACAACGCATTGAAAAAAAAAAAGCCTCAACAGAGTTTGAAATTCAGTTTTTGCTGTTGTATCAATATTAATAGTAACTGATATTGAGAATTGTGAAACCATGATATATATATTGTTACTGTGAAGTCAAATTAAGATTTTGGGTCATATGTTTTGCTAGATAGCAGAAAATGTTCCCACAGTTTTACATACAGTATGAATTTTTTAATAGTGTTCACCACAATTGATCGACTACATTGTAACCTGGTCAGAAATAAGTATATAAATGGCTGCTATTTTGCTATTTAGTTTATTTGTAATGGCCAGCAATAGGCATATGTACTTTTTTCATTCACTGTGACCTATACATGCACTGGATGGCCAATTTCACATGTATTTTGTGTATTTTCAAAATACAAAATACTGTATTTGTATTTAAATACATTTTTCCACACAGTATTTTGTATTTGTATTTAAATACATTTTTCCACACAGTATTTTGTATTTGTATTTAAATACATTTCCATGTATTTATGCCCATCTCTGGATTTGGTGCTGAGGTAGATCTGAGTGTCATCGGCATAACAGTGGAAATTCAGCTTGAAGTGACGAAATATCTGACCAAGGGGGAGGATGTAAATGATGAAAAGGAGGGGGACGAGTACGGATCCTTGGGGAACGCCTTGGGTGACTGTGGCTGTTGCAGAGGTGTGATTATGAATAGAGATGAAGTGGGATCTGTTAGAAAGGTAGGAACGGAGCCAGCTGAGTGCAGTACCTTCGATACCAAGGTCTTTGAGTCTGGTGAGCAGGATGTTATGGCTCACGGTATCGAAGGCTGCACTCAGGTCGAGAAGAATAAGGATGTTAAGGGAACCGGTGTCAGCAGAGGTGAGGAGGTCATTGAGGACTTTGAGGAGAGCGGTTTCTGTGCTGTGGAGGGGGCGAAAACCAGATTGGAGAGGTTCAAATTGGTTGTTGGCATGAAGATGGGTTTGTAATTGTAAAGCGACTATACGTTCCAGGGTTTTAGACAGAAAGGGGAGGGTGGAAATTGGGCGGTAGTTGTTGAGGGAAGAGGGATCCAGACCAGGTTTTTTGAGGATTGGGGTGACAGCGGCAGTTTTGAAGGCAGAGGGGACAGTTCCAAGGGACAATGAGGAATTGAAGAGGTTAGTGAGGTAGGGGCAAAGGACGGGGAGGCAGGACTTCAGGAGTGGAGTAGGGAGGGAGTCAAGTGAGCAGGTAGTCGGTTTGGAAGAACTGATGAGTTTAGAGATTTCAAGAGTAGTGACCAAGTTGAACTGGGAGAGGAGGCAGTGTGGAGGAGGGGGAGGGAGGTCAGGAGGGATGGGGGGAAAAGGGGCCGTGATAGGTGCTGGAGTAGATACTGGAAGATCGGATGCAGGGGATATAGATTGATAAATGATATTGATTTTATCAGCGAAAAAGTGAAGGAATGAGTTGCAGAGATCCGGAGTAGAGGTAAGGAGGGTGTTGGTCCGAGGCTTGATGAGGTTGTTCAATGTGGAGAAGAGGGTTCTGGGGTTTAGACAGGGGTTGGTGAGGATGGTGGAGAGGTAGGCAGATTTGGCGGCAATGAGGGCATCTTTGTAGGCAATGAGGTGGAGTTTATAGGCTTCATGGTGGACTATGAGAGATGATTTTTTCATCAGGCGTTCAAATTGGCGGCCAGTTTGCTTCATTTTCCGGAGTGCAGGTGTGTACCAGGGTGACGAGTTGTTAAAAGTGACAGTTTTTGTTTTGAGGGGGCCAAAGTGTTAAGGGAGGTACACAGAGCGGAGTTGAGGTGGTTTGTGTTTCTCTTGAGGACCTTAAAAAAGCTGTCCATGAGTTGAAGTCTACCACCTGCACTCTAGATGCTGTTCCTGCTAAGATTTTGAAGGAGGCTAGTGACATCATAGGTCCCTTCCTTGTCCCCTTCATTAACACCTGTCTTAGTTTGGGCTCTGTGCCCGCTGCTCTCAAACACCCCATTGTCAGACAGATGCTCAAGAAACCCAACCTTGATCCCACTATACTATCCAACTTTCGCCCTATATCTCACCTGTCATTTCTGTCCAAGTTGATGGAGAAGCTGGTTTTCTCCCAACTCAGGGCTCGAAATTAACTTTTTTACCTGGTAGCACTGGTGCTCCCAACTTCAAAAAGTTAGGAGCACCAGCAAAAATTTAGGAGCACCCACCAAATTTGACGTTGAGCTCTGCCTGTAAAGCGGAACGACCGGCAGCATTCTGATGATTAAAAGCCTTAATAATCGAACCTGATTTGTTTTCCACACACTTGTCCCTGCATTTTTTTGTGCTTGGCACTCTCTCCTTGTTTAACCAAGCTCTTGCGCTTAAAATGTATTGGTTTTCGGTGGTGGCCGATGGACACTGTCATCCTTTCTTGCCCTGTTTTTTTATTTTTATTAAAGCTGTGATTTTACCACTGTATTTCATAGCTTTGTAAGATAAAATCCTTCTTTGCTAAACCTAATCATCATTTTGGTATATCATCATATCAATTTCAAAAACTACAATAATAAAGTAGCATTAAAAAGTTTATTTTAACTAATTTTCTACCATATACAATTGAATACAATTAGCAGCTAGCTAACAACAACTTGATTTGCACTTTTTGTTTCTGGTTTCACCGCACTCCAGTCTAAACTAAAAGTTTTGGGTTTTTTTGGTAAGTTTTCTTCACATTGTCATATAAATAACCTGAAAATACTGTAGTTTATTAAGGTTAAATCTTCCTAACCACTCTTACTAAAAATAAATGGGGTAAGCACACTTACATTCTCATTTTAAGAGGTGTTCTGAGTAAATGTGGTTTGATTTGTTAACATTAGTTAATGCATTAGGCTAACTAACATGAACCATGAGCAATACATTTGTTACTGTATTTATGAATCTTTGTTAATCTTTCGTCTCGTGAGCATACTTGCCAACCTTGAGACATATATAATATAGAGAGCAATTTTCACTGACAGCAGCCACGAATTATATATCACATATATCACGAACGCAAATTTTTTTGTACAATATTTTTTGTGTATATTGTATAATAGAGAGCTATTTTCACTGACAGCAGCCACGAATTACTTACAAGAGAAGTGTAAATACAAAATACATAGCCTACTTTATCCGTGTTTCTGCTTGTGCTTTTATCACACATCAGTCAGGGCTCTAAAGTGTCACGCATTGAGCGTGACAGTCACTCATTTCGGTCTTTTGTCACGCCTCCTCCCCGCCACACATTGTATTTCTCACGCTGAAAAACTATTTGTAATATATTTAATATGCCGCAGCGCCCAAAACTCTGGCCGCGCCGCTCTCACTGTGGAACCGGCAGGAATCAAGCGCGTCTTCTCTGGTGTTGTTCGTGTTGTTAGCCAATCAAAAAATGTCACTCTCGCACCCGCACTCGGAAATCGGGAGAAATTCGGGAGAAAGGTCGGTCCGGGAGATTTTCGGGAGGGGCTTTGAAATTCGGTAGTCTCCCGGAAAAATCGGGAGGGTTGGCATCAGGGGCGGAGCTAGACTCTCAGTACAGTGGGGGCGGAGCTTCATCATGGGGCCCTCTGCTACCAAGTCATTTTAAATTTAAAACCGTTAAAAACTTTAATTCGTTTTAAATTCGTTTAACCTCGTTTTATTGTAGCCTAATGAATTCAACAAGGCATGCTGTGTCTTTGAAACAACAAAGGCTAAATAATTTGGGTAACACTTTATTTGAAGGGGTGTGCATAAGACTGACATGACACTGTCATAAACATGACATAACACCTGTCATAAACATGAAGGAGTCTTTATGAATGTTTATGACTGTTGTCATTAAGTGTCATTCGGTAAATTATGACACTTTCAATGCAAAGTTGACATTGTTTAAAATGTCTTTGTTATGACAACTTGACATTACCCAAGACAAAAATGTCTTGATTATGACAACTTGAAATTAACAAAGACGGCAATGTCTTTGTTATGACAACTTGACATTAACCGAGAAATCATAACCTGTCAACCTGTGACAACTTTGGCCGTCATGACACCATTATAACTGTGTCATGAATATTTTACTTGTCCTCAAGTAAAGTGGAACACATTGTACTAGTTATAAAGATGTCATTAAGGGTTATTACACTGCAAAATGCTTGAAGTTTGATAATTAGACCTGTTATGACATATTTGTGACAGGTTGACAGGTTATGATTTCTTGGTTAATATTAAGTTGTCATAACAAAGACATTTCCGTCTTTGTTAATGTCAAGTTGTCATAATCAAGACATTTTTGTCTTGGGTAATGTCAAGTTGTCATAACAAAGACATTTTTTGTCTTTGTTAATGTCAAGTTGTCATAACAAAGACATTTTAAACAATGTCAACTTTGCATTAAAAGTGTCATAATTTACCGAATGACACTTAATGACAACAGTCATAAACATTCATAAAGACTCCTTCATGTTCATGACAGGTGTTATGTCATGTTTATGACAGTGTCATGTCAGTCTTATGCACACCCCTTCAAATAAAGTGTTACCATAATTTGTTACAGTTTTTTTCATGTGTATGGCTGACACGCAACGACATATAGGCCTACAGTATTATCAGCTGTATGATTTACCCTGAAATGTTTAATTTCGTGAGAGACCCGGCGCGAGCAGCGAGGGAGACAGCACGAGAGAGGCAAAGAAAAACGAATGTTCTTAATTTATGTTGCTTTGGACTATTTTTGTTTTGTACTGTTTTAATTGTTTAATTTAGCTGCAATTTCTTTTGCAATACAAATTTAAAATGTCGCAAGAAATAAGATTCTGTGTTTATTTTGCATCGCAAAGGAAATAAACTCTGAACTCGATGCAACCCTGTTGTCCGGACACTTTATTTAAACCTTGAAATGTGCGATGGGGTTTCTACGGAGCCCGGGAGTCACCTGTTGGGAAAAAAAAAACAATCCGTGGCGACGGTTTTGCAATCCGTGCGCTCAGTTTATAAACCGTAGCCTACTCACGAATTCTCAAACTGTTCCCTCGGTTTAACAAATCGTGCCCACGGATTAATAAACCGTACCCACGAATTCATAATCCGCGCTCTCAGATTTGTAAACCGTGCCTTCAGTTTTTGCAATCTGTACCCACAAATTCATAAACCGTGCCCACGCTTTCGCAATCCGTTCCCACGGGTTTGTAAACTGTACTCACGGATTTGTGGCTCCTCCCCCAGTCTGTGCCGGCAGCATTGCATTGTGTTTATAAACTTTAATTTTCCAAAACTGTTAAAGGTTGTAATCGGTTATAGAAAAATTAAAAATAATTATTATGATTATTAGGCTACATTTAGGCTACATATTTAGAATATGCTTTTATCCTAAACGACTTACAAAAATGGAACACAGCAATTAGTCAAATGTCAGTAATAATAGGCTACAGTTTATTATAATTGTTTTTGAATACATCAAATTGTCTTAACTGCGTCTGCATGCTTCAAGTGATTCTCAATTATAGCGGGTATATGGGGTGGAATATATTCGATTTAATACGTAATACAGTAGGCTAATACGTTTATCATAAAATAATTTATGAATGCTTTATTTGTAAGCAAAAATTATGCAAAAAATGTAGGCCTATATGTTTTATTTATAAACATATTAGCCTACTGTATTACTAAGTAAACTCATTTATAGTTTTAAACTCTAATAATAATAATAATAATTACATTTTAGGCTACAAGTGGACATTTCAAGCTTTATATATATAGGCTATGTATTTTTCTAATGTCTGTGAGGAATGCTGTTTTTCAGTTCATTTATGAGACCCAGTTCACGGAGACCATGAAAGTTATTTTACAAAAGCACATCGTTTTACTTGTTATTGTGAGTTTACACAAATAAAAGTAGTTGCGAATGATGTATTATTCTTTTTTGTGTGACCAGAAATTATGGAGTAGCCTATTTTAAGTTGTTTCCACTGTTGATAGGAAAATGCAAGTGATCTCGCCGGCGCCTCCGTGCAGTGCGCGCTCCACAATAATGCTGGAATATGTTGGAATAGACGATTTAATATGAACGATGAGCGTCAAAATCTTGTGGTTATTTGCGATAATCTTAGCACTTTATTATTATTGTCTATGTCTAACCTGTATTATGACTGATATTTGACGATTTGCTTTGTTCCTTTTTTGTAAGTTGGACAAAAGCGTCTTCTAAATATGTAGCCTAAAATGTAATAATAATAATTAGCCTATTATTATTAGAGTTTATAACAAAATGAGTTCACCAAGTAATAGGCCTACAGTAATATGTTTGTCATAAAATAATTTATCAGTGCTTTATTTTATAGGCTATAAACGCTTTTACAGTTTTGGATAAAATAGGCCTATTTTTGCATAATTTTTGCTTACAAATAAAGCATTCATAAATTATTTTATGATAAACATATTACTGTCTTAAGTTAACTTATTTTTAGTTATAAACTCAAATAATAATAATTATTATTATTAAATTTTAGGCTACATATTTAGAAGACGCTATTGTCCAAAACTTACAAAAAAAGGAACACGGCAATTCGTCAAATATCAGTCATAATACAGGTTAGACAATAATAATAAAGTTCTAAGATTAGGCCTATCACAAATAAACAAAATATTTTTATACACGTCATCCATATTAAATCGTAGCCTATATCCACCCCATACCCGCTACAATTGAGAATCACTTGAAGCACGAGTCTTAAGTCTTAATACACAATAAAGATTATTGTCTAACCTGTATTATGACTGACATTTGACTAATTGCTGTTCCTTTTTTTGTAAGTCTTTTAGGATAAAAGCATATTCTAAATATGTAGCCTAAATATAGGCTAATAATCTTTCAAATTTTTCTATAACCGATTACAACCTTTAACAGTTTTGGAAAATTAAAGTTAATTATATAAACACAATGCAATGCCGGCACAGACTGGGGGAGGAGCCACAAATCCGTGAGTACAAACCCGTGGGAACGGATTGCGAAAGCGTGGGCACGGTTTATGAATTTGTGGGTACAGATTGCAAAAACTGAAGGCACGGTTTACAAATCTGAGAGCGCGGATTAGGAACTCGTGGGTACTCCAGTTTATTAATTCGTGGGCACGATTTGTTAAACCGAGGGAACAGTTTGAGAATTCGTGAGTAGGCTACGGTTTATAAACTGAGCAGACGGATTGCAAAACCGTCGCCATGGATTTTTTTTTTTTCCAACAGGTGACTCCCCGGGCTCCGTACTTCCGTTTCTATGGCCGGGTATCACTGTCATCTCAATTTCGTGAATGATTCACAAAACAATAATTTAGCAGCTTACAAACGAGCTTCTTCATTTTAATTTTTTTTGACGCAAAATGGGCTGACAATTCCTTCATCAGTTTTGTTGTCTGTCCAGCGGCTCTACTGGAATGTAGCAAATGTAGCCTAGGCTATTTTGTAATGTTGTAATTAAACAAAACGCTTGACTTTAACTAAATAAACAGTCAATAAACTCGCTAATAAACGGTTACCTTAAGCATCAAGAACGGTAAAACATAAACGCTGTCGGCTTTAATGAGATTTGATCTCGGGTCGCTTGAAGCTCCGTGAGGATCACGTTGATGCAATAAATAGAGCTACCGTCTGAAAGCTGTGAAGAAAATGAATTTTATGCTCTTTCAAAGCCTCGTTGATGTAGCCTACTATGTTTATATTGTGATGTTTTAGAAATGTTTTCATTGTTTATTCAATTTAATTTCAGTAATGTCAGTAGGCCTATTATGATGATTATGAATTCGTTTAAATACAATGTCACTTGAATTCATCTGCTACCAGCTTTTAATCGCTCTGAATGAGCTGCGGCGTGGCGGCAGTTTGCACAATAGAGAGAATAAACTGACACTTTTCAAAGTCTGTGATTGTAGAGCCTCTTAGCGGAAAAAGGCAACAAATACACACCCGCGGGACCGGCGGCAGTAAAAGTCTTATTCTGGTTGAGTACCGCCTGGCCCCGTTTCTGTCCAGTGACGCAAGATCGGCTGCGTTTGAGGGGCCCCTAATTGCACGGGCCCTGGGGCGGCCGCACCCAAGCACCCACGCTATCTCCGCTACAGGTTGGCATGTATGCTCGTGAGTTCAGTGTTGGACAGATCAGTTGTTTTAACCATTCATTAAAGTGAATCAGTTCAAAGGAGTCATTAGTTCGCGATTCGCACATGCCATTAGCGGACGTGTAGGATACGGCACGCATTGTTGTGTGATTATCCCAGCAGTTTAGGACATCGCACAAGATTTGTGTCAACACAGAAAACATTTCATCACTGGATAGTTTGTTTTGTTTATTGAAATTGAGGTTTATGTCAGCTGAATGTGCGGAACGCTTTTTTTTTTTTTTTTTTTCACAATTCACACCATGGGGTAATTCAGGAGAAAAATCTCCGAATGCTTCACGTGAAACTTCGGTCTTCTTACCTTTTACCATCGTGTCAATTCTCGATTTCGATTAATATGCGTGAGGGAGGGAGAGCAAGACTGTTTGAAGATTGTGAGAGTGCTTGCGCGCGCGACCGTGTCTCTCTCTCTCTCTCTCTGCTCGTTCTTTCAGTAATATGAGCCCTGTCACAAGCGCAGCAGTCAGTCATCTATCACTCACCGATCAAATAGGGCTTTGGCGGTCGCCAAAAAAAATCAATGCAGGAAATCTGCTTGTTCATCTTCTCTATTATTAAGCCTTTTAGTCGCGCGGTAGTCAGCTCCCTGTCACGTGACAAAGGAGCGCAGCGTAAGTGAATGGAAGTGATTGACAGCTAATATTAACCTATCTAAAATCTGCTTTAAAGTTATGAACGTAAGGATGAAGTTTGATCGGATGTAATCGTTGGATAGAATGATGGTCCGGCCACCGCGTATCAGCGCCTGATCAGCGCACATAAGGTACACACTGTGCAGTAATTTGCGAACGTTTTGTAGATAAATAAAAACAGGTCGCACCACAACCATTATTTGCACTCGCACAGATGCTCCCAAATATATTTTTAGGTCGCACAGATTAAATTTCAGGAGCATATGCGACCAAAATGGTCGCAATTTCGAGCCCTGCAACTTCAGTCTCATCTCCAACGGCACGACATTGGTGACAAATTTCAGTCTGGTTTCAGATCTAGACATAGCACCGAATCGGCACTACTGAGGGTCCATAATGACATTCTTGGAGCACTGGACTGTAAAAGCTCTGTGGTTTTGGTGTTACTGGATCTAACCGCTGCATTTGACACCGTGGATCATGCCATTCTCATCTCCCGTCTTCGACATATTGTCGGCCTGCAGGGCGCAGTGCTCAATTGGTTTACTTAATATCTCACGAATAGAACTTTTTCGGTAATGCTTAATGACTTTTCCTCCTCACCTGCTCCTCTGACATCCGGTGTGCCTCAAGGATCCATTCTCGGCCCGATTCTGTTTTCTTTGTATATGCTGCCACTTGGTCAACTCATCTCCAATCACAATGTTAATTTCCATTTTTATGCTGACGACCTCCAGATCTACCTTTCTGTGATTCTGAGTAATCGTTCTGCGCTGGATCCTCTCCATAACTGTCTTCAGGACATCAAACAGTGGCTTTCCCAGAATTTCCTTCGCTTGAATGAAGGCAAGACTGAGTACATCCTGTTGAACCCGGACTCATCCAATGGGTCTTTCAGTTTCGGTCCTCTCACACCTCAGTTTGTACCCAATGTGCGCAACTTGAGTGTTATTTTAGACAAGAGTATGCAGTACGATGTACAGATCAGTGCAGTCGTGAAGGCAAGCTTTTATCAGTTAAGGCTCCTGAGTAAGGTCAAACCATTTTTGTCCAGAGCTGATCTTGAAAAGGCCATTCATGCCTTCATCAGCTCGAGGATAGATTACTGCAATGCCCTTTAAATTGGACTTAATCAATCACTCCTCAATAGGCTTCAACTGGTTCAAAATGCAGCAGCACGTCTCCTTTGCAATGCCTCCAAACGTTCACATATCACCCCAGTCCTCCGTTCGCTCCACTGGCTTCCGGTGCGGTTTAGGGTGGAGTATAAGGTCCTGTTGTTTGTGTTCAAGGCCATCAATGGTGTGGCCCCCGCCTAGCTCGCAGAACTGTTAACGGTCTATCAACCAGTCAGAACCCTGCGTTCCTCTGAACACTCCTCTTTGGTGACTCCTAAATTCAGATATAAAAAGTTTGGTGGTCGGTCATTTGCCGTCCAAGGCCCAAAGCTGTGGAACGCACTTCAACCTCACCTGCGAAGTATTACTACGCTGAGTACTTTTAAATCGCAGTTGAAAACTCATCTATTCAGACAAGCTTTTAACACGTAGCTTCCGTCCCGTTTCTTCTGCTATTTTATGTACACTTATGTTTTTTATTTTGTTCTTTATTGATGTTTTTACTTTTAAGCGCCTTGTGCACCTTTTGGTTGTTGTAAGGCGCTCTACAAATAAAATTTGATTGATTGATTGATTGATTGATATCTATTTTTTTTCTTCATATCCAACTTTTCTGTGCAGAAATCCTGAACGAAGGTCGAAAAGGCTGAGATGAAGGAAACCAAACGTATACACATTCCTCCAAGACTGCTGAAGTTCCTGTATGAACAACTTTGAAAAACCATGTAAAGTTTTAGCTTTTGTCAAATCTCAAAATGCAACTTTAACTGAACATACCGATCACTCCTTCGTCTAGGCGATAGACCGGGATCAGCACTTCCTCATCAAACAGATCCAGTATAATCTACCTGATGAACATCTACGTCCAGTCCTGAACCCTCTACCTGTGTCGGCACGGAGAGAGCAACGACAACCTGGAGGAACAGCTGGGCCGTGATGCAGGCCTCTCGCCGCGAGACAGACAGGTACGGTTAACCGCAGACAGAACCATTACAGTACACGGTAACTAAATTTGAAACATCATGATGGATAGGCCACATACTGTTCTCTCCCCTCTGTAGTTTTTGGTGGCTAAACCCGAGTCTGCAGTCCTACCAGGACTTGGTCCAATCATTCCGGTGGCTCTGAAGAATTTACTACACATCTCTTGGTGAGTGATGAGTTTTCCCCATCTAGAATCTTTGTTTTCTTTGTTTTGACATTCTGTATGTCAGTAATAGTGTTTTGTTTTTCTTTTACAGCCTTCATCTGACCTGAAGACAAGAAGAGTACCCCCCCCCCCCTTTTCCCTTCACACATTTTAAAATAATTTATTCAGTGGATGCAATTGTTGTAATGTTAACAAAGTGTCATGAATTAGCAGACTTGAAACAATTTAGAGATGAGAAACTATATTTTCCCTTTTGTGTTTTTTTCCTTTATATTTTAGTTTTCATGGAATTGTTGTAGATCTATAAGTAAATAAAAATATTTTTTAATCACAGAAGATTTGATTGAAATGTTTTCAACAAGAGTTATCATTACACTGTTAACTAACAGAAAAGTTAAATTTATATTTGCTGTAGGTATATTGCCTAAATTCATCTGTTTTATTTTTACTGTAGGAAAACCATAAATTAACAGACATTTTCCATCTTTTAATTATGGAACAAAGTCCGGGTAATGAGCTGCCAGTACATTTTCTGTTATTTTACGTATATTTTTACGGTGACGCATTGCTGCCACATACATATTATTTTTTCCAATCAACTATGTCGTAATAACGAGATGTTATGTCGTTAAAACGACATCTTTTCTCGTAATAACGAGATCGTATGTCGTTATAACGAGATGTTATGTCATTAAAACGACATATTTACTCGTAATAACGAGATCTTATGTTGTTAAAACGACATATTTTTCTCGTAATAACGAGATCTTATGTCGTAATAACGAGATCTTATGTCGTTAAAACGACATATTTTTCTCGTAATAACGAGATCTTATGTCGTTAAAACGACATATTTTCTTGGCTTTATAAGGACATGTCATGGACAATATGCCTTTATCCACATAAAATGTATAACCAATCATGTCTTTATCATACTTCTACGTTCAAAAAGCTGAAGCAATAGCAGCCCACAATGGATGTTTATGTTAAAAGATCAAATTCTCTACACACACCATATTAATAAAGCATAGCCTACATATTCGCTGAGCCCATAATAGGCTACAAACATTGCGTTTAATTGCACATTAGGCTAAGCGTTTTCCTCCCATAGACAACCCTTATAATAAAGAAAAAGTTTAATGTGGCTTAATAGGCTATAGCTTACTTCAGTGATAAAGATCAAATGCTGTAGGCCTACACGCCTTATTAATAAACCATAGGCCTACTATCCGACAGAAAAGCAGATGAGCCCAGAATATGAACGCAGCGCATTTAATTACACGTTAGGCGTTTTCTTCATATTATATAAACCCTTTATTATAAATAAAATAAAGGTGGCTCTTAACGTGTCTTTCTATGGGAGGATGGCATTGCAGTACAAATCAAATAATAATTTAAATGGTATTCAATGCAAAACAAAAATGAAAAATATAAGTTGCCAATAAATTAAATAAATAAATTATTGTGGCATTAATTAGCCCACAAACAATATTTATTTTAAAGCCTAAACGAATTTATTTAAAGAAAAACACCAGCGTTGGGCGTTTATCTAAGTGTTTCAGCCGCCCTTTTCAAACTGGCGCAAGAAAATGCAACAGAATTTGTGAGTGTGGAGCGCGCACTGCATGACATGGAGGCGCCGGTGCATGCCATCACTCTCATTTTCCTATCAACAGTGGACTGGAAACAACTGAAATTACTCCATCATTTCTGGTCATACAAAAAAGAATTATACATCAGTCCGAACTACTTTTATTTGTGTAAATTCACAACAACAAGAAAACGTTGTGCTTTTGTAAAATAAAAGAAAACGAACAGGGCGCGCTTTCATGGTCTCAAAAGCGCGTCTCAAAAATAAACTGAAAAACAGTGTATAGACAAGCCTCACAGACATGAGAAATAAAGCCTTCTATACAAAGCTTATAAAAAATGTCCATCAACGAAAAAAACCCAATCGAAAGCAAATAAGTAGCCTACCATCTGATTATGTAATCATGTCCGTATGAAAGGCGCATCTAAGCTACAGCGGAGATGTATGGATGGAGATATGTTTGCAGCAGGCAGCCTATGCTGATTTAGAAAAGACTAGTTTATTAATAAACAATTAAAATGCTTCTTTATTTTTTCTCAAACACATTTATTATCATTAACCTACTTCTGCCGGTGTTTTGCGGCAAGTTTTATGCATGCGCTTGAGCGCGGAATATATAGCCATATGCACATTGAACATAAACGTGTGATTAGTCATTTTGCTTAAATTAAAAGTCAAGAAAAATCTTTAGTTTATGGCTTAATTGAATCTAATCTATTGATTTAATATTTGACATTATGTAATCAGTAATTATATACAGCTCTTACATTAAATTAGTTGAGTTAGCATAATTAGTTAATGAACTAATAAAATAATAAAATAAAGTTTAAATTAAGATAGGCTATTTACCATATATTTACATTTTACCATATATATAGGCTACATATTGTATTGTATTGTATTGTATTGTAATGTATCTAAAGACGAAGACTGACATTTCGTTAAACAAAATAAGAACACAATGTTGAATTAAACAACTTAGGTTATGTTCTGTTGTTTTGACTTTGATAGGCTATACATTTTATGTGGATAAAGGCATATTGTGCATGTCCTATAAGGCCAAGAAAATATGTCGTTTTAATGACATAACATCTTGTTATTACGAGAAAAAGATGTCGTTTTAACGACATAAGATCTCGTTATTACGAGAAAAGATGTTGTTAAAACGACATAAGATCTCGTTATTACGAGAAAAGATGTCGTTTTAAACGACATAAGATCTCGTTATTACGACATAATTGAGGGAAAAAAATAATATGTATGTGGCAGCAATGCGTCACCGTATATTTTAAAGGGTACCTATCATGGAATTTTGAAAATTACCTTTCATGTAGTGTGTAACATAGATCTAAGTGAACAAAAACATCCTGCAAAGTTTTAAATATGAAAGTTCACCGTATACAAAGTTATTGTCTCTCAAAAGTAAGAGTCGACTCTGAGTCGCTGATATGAATCGATAGACGAACGATGCACTTTCGTACGTCACTTGTACAAGTTATTTGAATTCGACACGCCCACTCAGTGCGCGCGCCGAGCAGACAGAGAAACCTGACAACAACATGTCGACGAGACTCTGTTCTGAAGTGCGAATCAAAAGCAAACTTTTTTTTTCACTGCCCAGGGACAAGCATGTGAAGACTCAGTGGCTAGAGTTTATATTTACAACTATACCACACAAGTATAGCCACCTTGAGCTGTGTTCGCGTTATTTTAATGAAGATCGCTTCACAAACACAAATGCTTTCAAGGATTCGCGAGTCGGCTGATACTGAAGGAACGTTCAATACCAAGTTTATTTGGATCAGCTTCCTCCTCCGAATCACAACCTGTAAGTACTATTAATAATTGTTGCTTTTATGTGTGTGTGTGTGTGTGTGTGTGTGTGTGTGTGTGTGTGTGTGTGTGTGTGTGTGTGTGTGTGTGTGTGTGTGTGTGTGTGTGTGTGCGTGCGTGCGTGTGTGTGTGTGAGAGAGTGAGAGTTACGCTCAGCAGCTTCTACGTCTCCAATGTCATTTTTTTTGTTTTTTGAAATATGTGAAATTATGTGAAGCATATTGTAGTACTGCAGTGCTTTATCAATATGTTTAAGCTTTGGGCTAACGCAAAATATAACTGACTGCGTCATCTGACCAATCACCGCCGATTAGTGTCACGCAAAGGAGGGGTTTGGACAAATGAGTCGTCAAACGAATCATTAGGGAGTCGGTGAGCAAATCAGGTAAAAATAAATGCATATTATAAGACAACAAAAGTGTTTTTTGTCATTGCATGCATGTAAAACTGTTGTTGGGGACTCCCAGAACATTATTAGGAACATTTTAAATGCCATAATAGGTACCCTTTAATATTTGTGTTTTTTTTACTGTAGTTATATCATTAAATAACAGAAAGTGTCCTGTTTCTTTACTATAAATACATCATTAAATGACAGAAAGTGTCCGGTCTTTTACTATAGATACACCATTAAATAACAGAAAATTTCTGTTTTATTTACAGTGGGCACACTGTGAATTAACAGAAAATTTCCGTTTTTTAATTACGGGACAAAGTCCGGGTAATGAGCTGCCAGTACTTTTTCTGTTATTTTACGGATTTATTTCTTAGAGTGCAGTGTGGATCCTCATGTGTTCCTGAAGGTTTCCTCGTCGTGTAAAACTCTTCCCACACTGATCACATGAGAACGGTTTCTCTCCAGTGTGGATGATCATGTGTTTCTGAAGGTTTCCTCGTCTTGTAAAACTCTTCCCACACTGATCACATGTGAACGGTTTCTCTCCAGTGTGGATGATCATGTGTTCCTGAAGGGTTCCTCGTTCTGTAAAACTCTTCCCACACTGATCACATGAGAACGGTTTCTCTCCAGTGTGGATGATCATGTGATTCTGAAGGTTTCCTCGTCGTGTAAAACTCTTTCCACACTGATCACATGTGAACGGTTTCTCTCCAGTGTGGATGATCATGTGTTCCTGAAGGTTTCCTCGTTGTGTAAAACTCTTTCCACACTGATCACATGTGAACGGTTTCTCTCCAGTGTGGATGATCATGTGTTCCTGAAGGTTTCCTCGTCGTGTAAAACTCTTCCCACACTGATCACATGTGAACGGTTTCTCTCCAGTGTGGATCCTCATGTGTTCCTGAAGGTTTCCTCGTTGTGTAAAACTCTTCCCACACTGATCACATGAGAACGGTTTCTCTCCAGTGTGGATGATCATGTGTTCCTGAAGGTTTCCTCGTCGTGTAAAACTCTTCCCACACTGATCACATGAGAACGGTTTTTCTCCAGTGTGGATCCTCATGTGTTTCTGAAGGGTTCCTCGTTCTGTAAAACTCTTCCCACACTGATCACATGAGAACGGTTTTTCTCCAGTGTGGATCCTCATGTGAACATCGAGATGATGTTTGTGTGTAAAACTCTTCCCACACTGATCACATAAGAACGGTTTCTCTCCAGTGTGGATCCTCATGTGTTCCTGAAGGTTTCCTCGTCGTGTAAAACTCTTCCCACACTGATCACATGTGAACGGTTTTTCTCCAGTGTGGATCCTCATGTGTTTCTGAAGGTTTCCTCGTTCTGTAAAACTCTTTCCACACTGATCACATGTGAACGGTTTCTCTCCAGTGTGGATCCTCATGTGTTCCTGAAGGTGCCCTCGTTCTGTAAAACTCTTCCCACACTGATCACATGAGAACGGTTTTTCTCCAGTGTGGATCCTCATGTGAACATCGAGATGATGTTTGTGTGTAAAACTCTTCCCACACTGATCACATAAGAAAGGTTTCTCTCCAGTGTGGATCCTCATGTGTTTCTGAAGGGTTCCTCGTTGTGTAAAACTCTTCCCACACTGATCACATGTGAACGGTTTTTCTCCAGTGTGGATCCTCATGTGTTTCTGAAGGTGCCTTAGTTCTGTAAAACTCGTCCCACACTGATCACATGAGAACGGTTTCTCTCCAGTGTGGATCCTCATGTGAACATCGAGATGATGTTTGTGTGTAAAACTCGTCCCACACTGATCACATGAGAACGGTTTCTCTCCAGTGTGGATGATCATGTGAACATCGAGACTCTGTTTGTGTGTGAAACTCTTTCCACACTGAGTGCAGGTTACAGATTTCTGAGATCTTCTTTGATGTTTTTCCACTTCACTTTCATCCATCTGGTCTGAAATTAAAGTTAGAAAAGTGGTCAGTAAATCAATCAAAGAGAAAAAATATGTAGTGAAAAAATATATAAAGCCCTCATGTAATCACAGAAAGTATTGAGTTGTGTTCAAACAACTATTATACAATATTATGATGATTTTGATCCATTATGAAAAGGGGTACATTGACGTACTAGATATATGAGCAATATCACACTCGTAGCAGAGCGATATGGCTGTATTTTAGCACTGATATACAGCCATATCGTACAGCTACGAGTGTGATATTGCGTTTATTCAACAGTTTGAAGGCACAAGTGAGTAAATGAATAACAAACAACAACGGAGTGTCTTTAAAAACCCTCTTTTGTGCAGAACTACTTCCTTCTGCCACGGATTCAAATCTCAAGTAGACAGTTTAACAGTTTCGCCCAAGCCTCTGTTACTAATGCTAAAACGTCACTTTAGAACTAGTAACAAAGGAACGTTGAGTCGCATCATTGAAGCTTATTGTATTATATAGAGTGGAGTATTATGAGAGAGATTGACTAAACTAGTGTATTACCTGCATCTGATATAGCATTCATAATGATAATATTGTAACTTTCCCTAAAGTCCATATATCAGTCACTAACGGACCATTTCTCAATACCAATTACGGAATACTATAAAATAATATTTATTGAACAACAATATTTAAATTAACAAAAAAGCCATTATAAAAGACAATAGGAATTAATGCAAGCAAACTCTTCAGTCAAACGTACAAAAGCAGCACTATAGTACATGGTTTAAGTTAAATATAGCCTAAATATAAAGTTATGAAACTTTATTTTCCCCTTAACCCAAAGATTGCTCGTTTTATAAATGCTAAATAAATGATATCTCATGTTTAATGATGTAGCTGTTCTCTGCGGACACATGAGCGCTGAGCGCGGCCGCTGACGGCCTGGAGCTCGCATCTGCGAAAGCGTCTAAACTAATTGTAAAATAGGTACTATGTTTATATGAGTCACATATTTAAAGTCTGAGTAACTCAATTCTCACCTAAGAAACTCTCAAAACTACATTTTGTGACATAACAACAATATTATTATTTTTTAAATGGTGGATTTGTTGACTGTTTTATGTCCTCCCAAGAAACTTTGCGCAAAATGTTTTGCATTGAAACTTTGCGTTTATGGGGAACGCAAAACATTTTGCAAGCAAACTAAAATTTTGTAGAATTCTGCCTGATTTTAGCCTCTGATTTGAACACTCTGTTTGAAGGGGCGTGTCTGCTGTGGGATTCAGTGTAACCGGCCACTGCTGTGATTGGCTGCTGTGGGACTCAGTGTAACCGGCCACTGCTGTGATTGGCTGCTGTGAGATTCAGTGTAAACGCCCACTGCTGTGATTGGCTGACATGCGCGCATATGAAATAGCTACGTATTACATGTGAAACTCTCTCGAATACTTTTACTACAGCTATTCTATGTTTTTACTAATAGAGCTATCGAGATTAACGAATCGTGAGTTTTTAAAGTATTTAGATCTATTCCCATCACATAAAATGTTGCTGTGATGAGCATTGAGCAAGCAGATGACAGTCTGTTGATCGCGAGACAACACAGTTTCTGCACTCTCTCTAATGCTTTCACCAATGCAAACACGATGAAGTACATACAGTAAGAGTTTCGTTGTGCAGTTTAACCCTTAACGTGCGTCATTGATTTCATAACAAGTTGTCCAGATAAACTCGAACTGTGTGAAAAATTGTTCTTTGATCGATTTCTGTATATAATTTGTTCACAATTTAAATAAGATTATTTTCATCCAACTAAAAGAAACGATGTGAAGGTGATAATTTAGTCACTGGCTTGACTTACTGATGCATTAACAGTATTGAACGATTTTGAGAGAAAGATTACCTGTCTGAACTTGAACGTCAATTGTTGCTTGCTAGCTCGATCGATTTATTTTCAGACGTTCATCGAGGCCAGCTCTGTATTGGCCCAAGTTGAGGAAACAGTCGTCGGTGAAATGTTTGTGTCACAGGTCGGGGGAGCACCAGTGTGCCGCCCACCCCCTCAAACTGGAACACCACCCCGAGGAGCATGACCGTGGGACATACAAGAGGCAGACACAGCATTTAAAATAAATATAAGTTCTTTATTAAATAGTAAAAACAATCTAAAAGTCTCTGGCACATTCTCTCGTTCGAGACACTCCTCTTCGGAACTCAGACAGAGAGAGGAATGAACATAATTCACAGCTTCCGCGTTCTCTTCTTCATCGTTCTCTTCGGGGCTCAGACAGGGAGAGATATGAACATAAATGAACGTAACTCAGCAGTTTCAGACAGAGAGAGGAATGAACATAATTCACAGCTTCCGCGTTCTCTTCTTGAACACTCTCTTCGGGGCTCAGACAGGGAGAGATATGAACATAAATGAACGTAACTCAGCAGTTTCAGACAGAGAGAGCAATGAACATAATTCACAGCTTCCGCGTTTCTCTTCTTCAGTGTTCTCTGCGGGGCTCAGACAGAGAGAGATGCACACACACATGAACGTACCTCCACAGTTTCAGACAGAGAGAGAGTTGTAAACAGCTGGGACTGCGAGTGAACAGCAGCAACACCATTTCCACACTCGCATATTCACCAATAAACTGCAAGATTTCACTCGTGCTCGCAATAGAACTGCAATTCAACAGACTCACTGTGCAATCAAGGCTTACACCCGCAATCCAGCCGAAGTCTCTCTCGTTCTCTCCGGCTCTCTCTCGTTCTCTCCCGCCTCTCTCTAGTTCTCTCCCGCTCTCTCTCGCTCACTCTCGCTCTCCTCTCTTCCCCGCAGCCTCCCTCCGCTGCTTCGGCCTCAGCCTCGGCCACTCGGCCTCTCTCCTACTGCCTCCCTCCGCTGCTTCGGCCTCAGCCTCGGCCACTCGGCCTCTCTCCTACTGCGTGCACGTCCTCCAAAATGGCTTTTTTTATACTCCACTTTGGGAGCATGTGCCCCAATCACCAGGCCAACTCCTCCCACTCCACACCTGCTGCTCCCCTTCATAATCACCCGGTGACATCTGGACCATCCAAAACTTTGGGAAGTTGTGTCGGTGCATTTCCAGAGAAAATGAAATAAACCCATTGTTTCTTCAGAGGCTCGGATAAAGGAACTAAAAAATACTTTTGTGTTCATTTGTACATCCGAACACTGATCAACTGCCATGCTTCGCTCGTTTGCAAGCCATTATATCTCTCTATTCAACTTTTGTGCTTCGATCGGTCGGTCACAAGCCATGATATCTCTCGAGGATAAACTAAAATCGCGCGCACGCGCTCGTACTTCCTAGCTCGTTTTCTCATGGGCGGGTCAAATTCTCTGGGCGGGCAAAGCAGAGAAGGGGGAGGTAACCTTTCCCCCGTATGACGTCATATAGGGGAGTTTCAAGATCAGCCCGTCTGAGATCTCATTTTCTCACAGGCAGAGAAAGATAGCCAAAGCTCGGTTTACACCAACTGAAATTTCTAGACATGAGGGGACCAAATACAGGCTAGGGGAACTAATATTAATGTTAAAAAACCTCAGAAAGTGAAAATTTCATGTCAGGGGACCTTTAACACCTGCTATTTTATTACTATGCTGATGAGATCAGGGCTGGGGAATTTCCAGTGAAGTTTCTGATTCCTATACTTACATTTGCATGCTCACCCCCCCCCCCCCCCCCCCCCCCCCCCTCAATGTAAACTCCTCCCTTTCTAAAAGGTATATGAACTAAAATGTATACTGGCTTAGCCAGACTTCGGTACGATCTTGGACGAAGCAGACTACAGCAAATAAAAGAATCCTGCTTAAAAGACACACGCCGAGTCTCCTGGTCTTCGCTTCTGAGTTCCTAAACTTTAGAAGAAAAAACTTCACAACACCACTCACCACTACATACGACGGAAATAAGCGTAGAATAGCAAAACACTGGTGTAAACGGCCTCTGAAACGTTTTGAGCTTGTCCACTTTTGGCCACTTCCAGATGTAGTCGAAAAAGCATTAATCCGGATTGCTTTCGTAGTGTAAACGCTCATGTGGTCAAATGTGTTCAAACAGCCACAAAAGCTGAACTAAAAGCTGCATTCTGTTCATCTCCAATCACGTTCACATGCAAATTGTGTGAGCTTATTTCGTCCATTAGATTGAAAGAATTGAGAAAGGCCATACATTTGCCGGCTCACAGACCCTCCCCTCGAAGAAATCAGGACAGAAGTGGTTGAATGTAGACAAAAGAGACAGATTAAAACAAATGGGAATGTGTCTCCCTCGTAGGGGTGGGAGATATTGATAAAAATGAATATCTCAATATTTTTTTTCAATATCTCGATATAGATATTCAGACGATATTTTTGCAATCCTTCAAAGAAATGTGTGCAAACTGGCAAGGAAGGTCCAGTTGGTCTTTTGACTTGACTTGCTGCATTTGAACTATTATTGTATAAGATTACTAGTACATAAAGATATGAGACATTATTGATTTAAACATGAACCAAGTTACTGTACTAAATATTTATTGTAATACAGGAACAGTGCTTTTTCAGTACAATATATGAACATAATAAATTAACTTTGTGCTTTGCAAACAGTACTCTATTAGTAATAGATAGGGGTGTGAGACCGACGGTTATAGTTGAACACCGTCATTAGAACTATAACTGCCAAAACCGTGTTATTAAAATATTTTTTACAAACATTTTTTATCATAGAGAATGTTTAAATAGTAATATCAGCTTACGAGGGAAACGGAGGCGGAGTTAGTGATGCTGGGGAGGCTGAGTGTTGGAGATGATTCGGGAGAGGTCTGTTCCCCTTTACCGATCAGAGCGCGCGCTGACACAGAGTAAAGCCAAGGGGGTAATCCATCGACCGGAAGATGAAGCCGGCCGGGTGCCGCCATCTTGTAGCAGAACTTCACTTGCGTTAGCATTTCTATTGACTCCCATTCATTTTGGCGTCACTTTGACAGTGAATAACTTTACATCTGAGGCGTTTAAAGACTCCATTTGTCCATTATTTATTTCCAAAGAAACACGGCAATGTATAAAGGGCTCCATTACCTTCTATGTTACATTATGGCCCCGTAGAAACAGTTTTTGTAAAAATAGGCTAATGATTGCGTCATAACCACTCGACTCTCTGTCGCACAGTACAGAAATTACCGTACAGACAGGAGGAGAAGCTTGCAGGCAATCGGGGACGTGGAGGCATAAAGTCAAAGGAGAAGCCCATAGACCTGGGGCCTCATGTATCAACACTGCGTACGCACAAAAACACGGCGTACGCCAGCTTTCACGCTCACGGTCGGATGTACTAACAGTGAAATTAACGCGAGAATGTGCGTTCCTCCACGCCGATCTCATGTCTGGCGTACGTACATTTCTCATAGTTTTTGTCCATTGGTGACTCTTACAGGCAATGTACACAACAAATTGTTCTACAAGTCGCACCACCACATGTGGGAAGCATTGCTATTAATTTGCAATTTATAAAATAATTATAAATTATATAAGATCTATAATTCCGCTCGAAGGGGGTTTTGCCCAGGGTGTAATTCAATGTAGAACCGCCACTGTTTGAGTCTGTTATTAATGGGTACACACATTTGCCATAAATGCAATGATACGTAACATCTCTGGTGTACTTTTGGTCAGCTACATTGCATGCATTTGAAAATTAATAGGTAAGCTATGTGTACCAAAGTAAAAATAAATGAGAAATTGGTTACCTTCGTGGCAGTCCTGTAGTAAATCCGAGTCTCCCACAGCAGCAGATATACTCCAGAGACAGTAAAGTGTCACCCATAATTGAGGCAACTCTCTGCTCAAAGGGTGTAAGTTCATTGACCCCTTTACCACTGCCTGTTCTGCCCACACTTTCGGTGCGCAGCAGTTCTCCGTTTAACGTCCACCTTTAGACCATTTCTATTTAAGGTCATTTACAGCGACTTACAGATCGCATTGACGGCATCAGCCAGACTCTCACACACTCATATTTTTTTCCT
This sequence comes from Chrosomus eos, assembly GCA_036326025.1. Classification (NCBI taxonomy): domain Eukaryota; kingdom Metazoa; phylum Chordata; class Actinopteri; order Cypriniformes; family Leuciscidae; genus Chrosomus; species Chrosomus eos. The sequence continues at coordinate 32,506,635 of CM070838.1, forward strand.
TTTTTTATTAATTCTGGAGTACAAAGTTCCAAATAAAATATTTTTTCTCGTTTCTACCTCCGATAGCACCTCCAATTCACTTTCTGTAAAGTTTCGTTTCTTGCCGCTTGCTTTAGCCATTTTCTTACTGCTTTCTTTTGCCAAAGTGGGCTCATTACCATATTTAAATGTATTTAATTAAGGGTGGGGCGTTGTGCTCGTGCATGTGCGCTAAAGTTTACGTTAATTGGGATGTACAAAGAGAATATGCGTGGGATCCTTCGTACGCAGACATTCATACATCTGATTTTTTTTGTGCGTATGCACATTTACAGCTTTGTCCGTACGCAATGTTTTAGTATGAATTCAACGCAAGTCTTTGTACATGAGGCCCCAGGGGTCTCAAACTCAACTTAACTGGGGGCCGCTGGAGGTAGAGACTGGGTCAGGCTGGGTCAGGCTGGGCCGCATCAAGTATTCCACAAAAAATAGTATTCAAGTATTCCAAAAAAGCAGCACAACTGATCTAATCTTCTCAATCTTTATAATTAACGTTTCTTCTGAACTGTTCCTCTGAATTTGAACATTCCTTTCTGTTCATGATTGGTTCTTCATGAGCCGTTCTTCTGACAGTTGAAGTTAATTTTTACAAACTTTCTTAAGTTCTGAAGTTAAGGCCACAAAATATCAGCCCGCGGGCCAGCGAGTTTGAGACCACTGCCATAGACAGTCATAAAGTTGCTTCTGCTACGAGCTTAAGCACAGGTAATACTCACGATCTCCGGCTCTGCAAGATTCGGAAAGGAATGATTCAGATTCCTCTTGGCACAGCTACTAGAAGACGTACAACTGTCAGTCAGGTTGCTCACGTCATCAAGCTTACGGTACTGATCCACTTGTCCGTGCGACACTTCAGTCGCGCCGCGCTCCGCTTTATGGGTGACGTCACGCAACTTTAATGCGCCCGCAAAGCATCCCGGGAAGGCGGCATTAGAAAAAATGCTGCACGTCCAAAAGCTGGCCGATGCCCAGCTTTATGCAAATGAATCCGTCAAACACGAAGCATCTATCCAATAGAAGTAGAGCACATGGAGACGGAGGGAAGTCTCTCGCAGGTCCTGTTCTAATAGGCAACATTTCCCGCTCGGCCAAAACCGCGCCCATAGCAGTAAACTTGAGGAACGCCCATCAACTTACAAATGTGGAGAGGCGTGCGACACCACGCTTCACCACGTGTCGCAAAAGTGGATCAGTACCGTAAGTTTGAGTCGGTTTGAGTCTGCGCGTCAGGAATGGAAGTGCTCAAAAATCGCTAAAAATGGGCTTCAACTGTCTCAACTGAGTTCCAATGAGATGGCTCTGTCCACTTCTTATACTGTCTATGAGTAAAGCCTTGTTTATACTCGATGCGTCCGCATCATAGAGGTCCACACGAGCGCGAAGGTGCGCGACAAAAATGGCGCGTTGGGTGCGCAAGACCAGCAAGACCCCATTTTGCTTGGCTGTGTGCACGGCCTTTTTGTAACAGCGCGCGCGGCACCATAACCGAGGATCAATCAATCAATCAACATTTATTTATACACAGCCCTTTACAACACTCAAGGTGAACCAAAGTGCTTTCCAAAAACAACAACAACAATACAATGCAAAATATAAAAATAAAATATATAATCAAGATATATAATAAATGTATGTCACAAAGAAAACAAAGAAAACAAAGAAAGAAAACACAGAATGACTCAACCAATGCTACGATATAAAAGCCAGTCTAAATAAATAAGTCTTAAGCTTAGCTTTAAAAGGGCCTAAGTCTGTGATTGTTCGTAAGTCGGCAGGTAGCTTGTTCCAAAGTCTTGGCCCAGCTACAGAAAAGGCCCGGTCACCCCAGAGTCTGTACCTTGTCCTTGGGACTTCCAACAAGAGTTGAGTTGTTGATCTAAGAGTCCTGTTTGACTCTCGCAAAGTTAGCATCTCAGTTACGTAAGGTGGAGCAAGGCCGTTGAGAGCTTTAAAAACAAACAATAAAATCTTAAAATCAACTCTAAAAGAAACAGGAAGCCAGTGGAGCGAAGAAAGAATTGGAGTTATATGCTCACGTTTGCGTGTATTAGTTAAAAGGCGAGCTGCTGCGTTCTGCACCAGCTGAAGGCGCCTGAGTGATGACTGTGAGACTCCCACGTAGAGTGCGTTACAGTAGTCTAGTCTTGAGCTAATAAAAGCATGAATAGCTTTCTCAAGATCCGAACGATTTAAAAATGGTTTGACCTTGGCCAATAGACGTATTTGAAAAAAACTTGCTTTTACCACGCTGTCAATTTGTTTATCAAATTTAAGGCTACTATCAAAAGTCACACCGAGATTTCTGACAGTCGGTCTAAATTTTGAAATGAATGTATTTGGGTCAGCGTTTGCAGACTCGCCAAATAAAATATATTCGGTCTTATCTTCATTCAAATTAAGGAAGTTTAATCCTAACCATAATTTAATGTCGTCAATGCAATCAATTAGTGACCCAGATGCATCACTATTTGTTGGACTCATCGGCAAATAAATCTGCAAATCATCAGCATAGCAATGATAAGCTATGTTATGCCTGGCTATGATGGACCCAAGGGGCAGCATATAGAGTGAAAATAAAACCGTTCCAAGAATAGAGCCTTGTGGCACCCCGCAGGAAAGAGAAGTAGTAGAAGAGGACGAATTCCCAATCACTACAGAATAGGTTCTATTAGTCAAATAAGACGAAATCCACTGAAACGCAGTACCCTTAATGCCAACATAGTGATTAAGGCGAGACAGAAGGATTGCATGGTCCACTGTATCAAAGGCCGCCGTGAGATCAAGAAGCACTAAAATAACGGGGCTCTTAGAATCAACAAACCGGGCAATATCGTTGTGTACCTTTAACAGTGCAGACTCAGTACTATGGCGCGATCTAAATCCTGATTGAAATTTCTCAAACATAGAGTTATTTTCTAAAAAAGAATGTAATTGGAAAAAAACAACTTTTTCTAAAACTTTTGACAGAAAAGGCAAGTGAGAAAATGGTCTGAAATTACACAGAACTGAGGGATCCAGATTCGTTTTTTTAAGAAAAGGCCTAACCACAGCATGTTTGAACTCAGCAGGGACAGATCCTGAGCTAAGACATTTATTAATAAATACCAACAAGAAAGGCCCAACTGTGCTAAAAACCTCTTTTAGCAATTTAGTTGGAATAAAGTCCATGGGACAATTTGTACTTTTCATTTGTTGCACTACTTCGTTAAAAAATGATAATGAGACTGGCTCAAACTCTTCAAGCACAGTGGAATGAGTTGCCGCAACAACTGAGTCAGTTGCAGAACTATTAGTCGTGAGTTGTCTGACGGACTCCACTTTATTAATAAAAAAGCTAAGAAAATTCTCACAAGTGGAGACTGAGGCATCCGTCAGAGAACAAGAATGTGGGTTTACGATAGAATTAATTGTATTAAACATCACCCTTGGACAATGCCCACTATTAGTGATAATATTTGACAAATATTTTGATTTTGCCTCCCTTACGGCCCCTTGATAATCAAGAAGACAGCCCCTTAATATTTCCAAGGACACATACAATTTGTCCTTCTTCCATCTCCGCTCAGCTTGTCTACAGCGCTGCCTAGCCATGGCATCGTGGCATCATTTATCCAGGGATCTGTTCTTAACTTAGGAGCTCTGTGTTTATAAGGGGCAATAACATCTAAAATTTCAGAACAGGTAGAATTAAAAAATGTGGATGTACGACTTCCAGCCAAATCTGCCTGAGCATGTACGTCTTTTTTTTGGTTGTTAAGATTTTGTTTATACTGTGTGTGATTTATTTAAAACAAAGCATGTTCATTGCAAAGTTTTTTTTGTTAAGGATTTGTTTAGCCTACTTTGTGTGATTCATTTAATGGAAAGCACATTCACTTCTAGTTGTCTTGCTGTTCAGTTTAAATAAACGTAGAGCAAGTAGCTAATCAGTGTCTGCTCGTTTATTCAAACTAAGTTGTTCTATAACAGACGAACGTCTTTGTGACGAATTCTACAGATGGGCGACGTTTGTCGCTTGTCTTTTTTGTCAAAACCAAGCCATCTCCAGGCTAAAGAAACCTCGCTGTTAGCTCTTCTGGCACTGGTTCTGAGGATGACTGCGTATTTTCGCTTTCTTCACTAATTTTTGTGTTGTTGCGCTCGAAGCTAGATAACAAGTGATTGACATTCTCTGGTAACATACGCACGGCACGCTGTAATGTCGTAAGACGTCAGGAGCACTAAGGCATTGTGGGCAGTTCCCCGTATTAATAAAAATGTTTTAGTTTGTACTAAAAAAAAACTTTCTAGAACTTAAAAGAAGCCCTGTTCGGAGGCTATTCCGGTGGATCTTTTGGCAAAATGTAGGCTATTCCATCTTTTGGACTCATCATTATTAGGGATGTGAATTTCTGCCAAAAATACCATTCGAAAATCGAGGAGCAAAAGTCGAATATAAAAAAAAAAACAAAAAAAAAACACACACTCACAATGACAAAGGGAGGCCAATTTTATCTTTAGTGATTTGTCATCAAACAAACTGTTTATTAATTGAACAAGTAACATGTTTTCGTCGTTTTTTTTAACACGGTTAACATAGAAGAAAAAAACAATAAGCAGTCCGTTTTTTGCATCGCCAAACCAGATGCTCGTTAGATAAAAAAAATAATGTCATAATGATTTTATGCGAACCTGCCTTGTTTGTCAGGGTTTGTGCAGGTGCTGAAGACGAGGACACGAAAGCTTCAATATAAATGTTTTAATAACAAACTGAAAACTTTCCAAACTTAAACAGGAACAAAAACTCCAGGAAATCAGAAACACAACCACACATGGACGACGATCGACAAACACTGAGGGAAAACACAGGGCTTAAATACACTGAACCAAACAAGATAATTAACTGAAAACAGGTGCATAAAATTGGACACAAACGAGGAGCGGGAAAACTTAACAGGACTAAACCAAAAACCACAAAGACAGGGGAAAACAAGATCACAAAGGATAACTAAACACATCAAAACGTGACAGTACCTCCCCCCTCCCCGAAGGCGCGTCCTCGCGCCGTATAACATCCAAAGGGGTGGGAGGGTGGGCGCCCTGGAGGCTGACGAGGGCATGGTGCAGGTCCAGGAAGCCTCCAGGGCGGAGCAGGCTGTGGGCGTGGCCACGGCGGTGCAGGCTGTGGGCGTGGCCACGACGGTGCAGGCTGTGGGCGTGGCCAAGGCGGAGCAGGCTGTGGGCGTGGCCATGACGGTGCTGTGAGACCTCCGGGCGTCCAGGGCGGAGCTGTGAGACCCTCGGGCGTCCAGGGCGGAGCTGTGAGACCCTCGGGCGTCCAGGGCGGAGCTGTGGGACCCTCGGGCGTCCAGGGCGGAGCTGTGGGACCCTCGGGCGTCCAGGGCGGAGCTGTGGGACCCTCGGGCGTCCAGGGCGGAGCTGTGGGACCCTCGGGCGTCCAGGGCGGAGCTGTGGGACCCTCGGGCGTCCAGGGCGGAGCTGTGGGACCCTCGGGCGTCCAAGGCGGTGCAGGCTCTTCAGGTGGCCCCGGCGGTGAAGACCCTTCAGGTGGCCATGGCGGTGCAGACCCTTCAGGTGGCCATGGCGGTGCAGACCCTTCAGGTGGCCATGGCGGTGCAGACCCTTCGGGTGGCCATGGCGGTGAGGACCCTTCGGGTGGCCATGGCGGTGAGGACCCTTCGGGTGGCCATGGCGGTGAGGACCCTTCGGGTGGCCATGGCGGTGTTATTTTTTCGGGCCTCCGTGGATCTTTGGCCGGCCTCCGTGGATCTTTGGCCGGCCCCGGCGAAGGCGTATGGCGCCCCCCCAAAATTTTCTTGGGGAGGACAGGCTCATGATCGGGAACTGACTTGACATCAACGGGCGTTGGGTCAACGGGTTCTGGGTCAACGGGCTCTGGGTCAACGGGCTCTGGGTCTGGGTCAACGGGCTCTGGGTCTGGGTCAACGGGCTCTGGGTCTGGCGCTGGGTCAATGGGCTCTGGCTCTGGCGCTGGGTCAACAGGCTCTGGCTCTGGCTCTGGGTCAACGGGCTCTGGCTCTGGCTCTGGCTCTGGGTCAACGGGCTCCGCTCTGTCAACGGCTCTGGCTCTGGGTCAACGGGCTCTGGCTCTGGCGCTGGGTCAACGGGCTCTGGCTCTGGCGCTGGGTCAACGGGCTCTGGCTCTGGCGCTGGGTCAACGGGCTCTGGCTCTGGCGCTGGGTCAACGGGCTCTGGCTCTGGCGCTGGGTCAACGGGCTCCGTGCTGGATTGGACCAGCATATCAGGAAACTCGGGGCTGGACGGGACCAGCATATCATGAAACTCGGGGCTGGACGGGACCAGCATATCAGGAAACTCGGGGCTGGACGGGACCAGTATATCAGGAAACTCGGGGCTGGGATCAGGCTCTGGCGGGCAGGTGACAGGCTCAGGCTCTGGCGGGCAGGCGACGGGCTCAGGCTCTGGCTGGATGTGGCTGACTTGAACCCCAGCCTCGGCCGCCTTCTTTTGGGCCAGTCGCACCGATATCAGTGGGGGATCAGTCATACCGGATATCAGCCGGGGAAGTCCAGGGACCGGTCTGGCGGCAGGGCTGATGCGGTGTGCAGGCTCTGGTGGGCAGACGATGGGCTCTGGTGGGAGCGTGCAGGTGATGGGCTCAGGCGTTGGCGTGCAGGTGATGGGCTCTTGCTCTGGCTGGCCGTGGAGATCGGGCTGGATGTCTCCCACGGTGAGTGAGGAACCACACACCCACAGCGCACGGGCAATAAACTTAACTAAAGGGAGGTGGAGATCTCCCAATAACATTATCTGAGCGAGGGTATCGTCCATCCCACTCCAAAACTCATGTGTTAGGGACTCCTCGTCCCAATTAGAGTCCCGGAAAAGATGGAGATATATCTCCGCATATTCCTCCAGAGACCGGCCATCTTGTGGGACACAAAGTTCGTAGTTCATCCCTTTTTTTTTTTGTTAAGGTCGATCGTTCTGTCAGGGTTTGTGCAGGTGCTGAAGACGAGGACACGAAAGCTTCAATATAAATGTTTTAATAACAAACTGAAAACTTTCCAAACTTAAACAGGAACAAAAACTCCAGGAAATCAGAAACACAACCACACATGGACGACGATCGACAAACACTGAGGGAAAACACAGGGCTTAAATACACTGAACCAAACAAGATAATTAACTGAAAACAGGTGCATAAAATTGGACACAAACGAGGAGCGGGAAAACTTAACAGGACTAAACCAAAAACCACAAAGACAGGGGGAAAACAAGATCACAAAGGATAACTAAACACATCAAAACGTGACATTGTTACTGCAATAGCCTACTTTTTAAACAAATTAGTTTCAATCAAAACTATTAGTGTGATCCCACCGCGCAACAGGGATGGAAATTTACTTTTTTGTCAAAATTTCAAAATCTACCAGACAATGTTTTTACCAGCCACTTTCTTGTTTTTAACCAACAATGTGTAACTGCATGTGAAAATTAATACTACAAGATCTACAATACTTAAGCAGTTTACTTAATCTCAAGTCTCAATGAAATACTGACATTTTCTCTTTCTCTCTTATACACACACAAACCATGAACTGATATACATTTTATTAAATGAGTAGGGCAGATTAAACAAAAAACTGAACCGATGCTGAACCGCACTTTATGCTGGAGCTTGCTCTCTCTACGAGAGCCAAATAGACGCCAGTCTCTTTTACACGCCTGGTGTGGCGACAGGTTTGGCTAAATAAAGGCCGGTCTCAAATAGAGGCCGGGTCTGTTTTTTAGTTTCGGGTTGTTCTTCTAAAACCTGTCAGATCGCTTTTTGGCACCACCAAAGCAAATTTGTGTCCCGCCAAAGCCTTTTTTGATCGTTGAGTGATGTAGAGTGACTGCTGCGCTTGACAGGGCGCAAACAAAAAGAGAGAGAGAGAGAGAGAGAGAGAGAGAGAGAGAGAGAGAGAGAGAGAGAGAGAGAGAGAGAGAGAGAGAGAGCGCCCCGGCCGCGCACTCTCACGTCTTCAAACAACACGAGCGCTGTCTTGCTCTCTCTCCCTCGCGCATATTAATCAAAATCAATTGACACGATAGTAAAAGGTCGGGAGACCGCAGTTTCACGTGGAGAATTTGGAGATTTTTAGTCATTAGAGACTCTAGGAACAACATCTCAACACTAAATTATAAAGGCCTGTCTCAAATACAAGCCGCTGCAGTTTGACGATTTGGGAAAATATAAGCCCGGGCTATTATTTGAAGTTTTACATCATGCACTCGTGACTAGCTCTCTTTTGGGACGGCAAACCGCCTCTTGCGCTCAAGCCTCGACACAAGAGAGCTACCCCGCCCTAAAAATACACCATGCGCTCGCGGCTAGATCTCCCTTTGGACGGCAAACCGCCTCTCGCGCTCCCACGTTTTCTAACTTCGTCAAGCCTCGACGGAAGAAGCGCGCGGGTGTTCATTTCATAAACTGTGGACAATGGTAGCTTATTTAATGTAGCCTATAAATTAAAGAAGCGCGCGGGTGTCGAAGGTCTGCCTCATGGTGTGCCTCCTCTAAAAGTGCCCGCCATCCGGGTGAAACAGTAGGCTATTTTTATTTACCCGCTACGGTGGCCGGTAGGTGAAGCGAGTTTACCCGCCACAACACAAAATCACCCGCATTTGGCTGGTGCTAATTTCCATCCCTGCTGCGCAATACACACACATTACCGCGGGATGGCGGGTGTTCATTTCATAAATTGTGGACAATGGTAGCTTATTTAATGTAGCCTATAAATTAATGTATGTCCAAAAAACGGATAATGTCATCATACTTGTAGTAGTGCTATCATCGCGTAATAATCAGTTTGGTTGTAAAATGTATTACCTGAATGAAATGAACTCGTCCTGTGGAATCATTCATTCACAGACGGCATACGAAGATGATCAACTAGATCTTCATCGCTGGCAAAAATATGATGCATTTGCAGATTTGCTTTCACTAAACTAAACTGTAGGTCCACGGCCACTTCATCCAACGCTCTTGCTGAAATCTTCCTGTTACGACTCCGAGTCGAGTGTGATTAAAGCGCTTCAGACGATTCAGTGCGTGAGGAACTGAACAGATCAACTGATTCGCGAACCGCTTTAGACAGATCTGCCAACTTGTTTGATGAAGTCTTTGAACAGAATCGACTCAAAAGAGTGATTCATTTGTGAATTGAGCATCGCTCATGCCCATAAAAAAGATACAGCGCGCTTGGAATAAACTACGCATTTAACTACATTGCATTAAAATAAAGTAACGAGAGGAACGTCGCCCAACGTAACAAAGTAAATGTAGCCTTCTTTGTTATAGACGGTTCTCACCATAGACAGTAAAGGTTACTACCCACCTCTGTTGGGCGCAGAGTTAACGGTCACGACAATGCTCTTCTTCTGTTGTTTGTTTACACTAAAACGCTGGTATCCTAGATCGCGCAGTAGGGGGTTTCATTCATGTTAGTGACACCTTGTGTCCCCGACAGGAAAATACTCTGCTGCGCGATCTGTGACAGTAGGTGCGCCGTCAATTATGTCACATTGGAATTGTGCGAAAATATAACGATATTCGAAAAAGAAATTTTATGATCGAATTTCGAACGCAGTTCGACTATTCAGACTGATCTCATGAAATAGCGTATGTATGACACGCCAATTCGTATTTCCATTTTTGGCGTGCTATCAACACGCATAATCGCTTTTCAGCGTGTTTATGAACGCCGTTGACTTAACGTTACATTACTGTATATATAAATATATGACCTACCCCAACCCCGTCCCTAAACCTACCCGTCACTGGGGTCAATAACATTTATGAGTGTTCCTCTACCGTCCTAGGGAAAAAAAATATAGCTCGCCAAATGTAGATATAGATTTTTCTTCGTTTCGCTTGGACATTTAACGGCGTGTACATACACGCGGAATCACTCGGACATTTAACGGCGTAGATATACACGCATACACGCGGATAGCTCAAAATGCGTGTAGATAACACGCCACTTGAGTTGAAAGTGGCGTGTATGTTTATGCAAAAGTCATGATGTCATGTTGGACTATTCGAAAATCGCAACTCATTCCTAATCATTATACAACGCAATTTTCTAATGATGCAATCACGAAGCTTGCCACTTGAGGACCCCACAGACATTTAAGAAAAACTTTTTAACTTCAGACTTCAGTCTTCCGCAAACAACGCATATTTTGCCTTTTCTAACAGCTATTTTATTAATCGTACATCGGCTTTGGTCTTTACGTTTTTGGATTGTTGCTTCAACCTAAGAAACGTCATAACAAACAGACACAGGTAAGAACTCCATAGTTATTTTTGCAAATTAGTAGCAGCTTACTCTCGTGCAATTGAGGAACGAACGATCGTTATTTTGTACAAAATAAAAAAAAACATAAAATACAGTCAAACAAACACCTACAGTATTAAAATCGCTACATATAATTGTTTAGAAGCTTATAGTGTGCGTTATTTGTTTTCTCTATAACTTCCTTCAGCTCTTTTCATGTTTGGGGGGTCGGATTGTACAAATTATGAAATATTCGATATCCCAATTTTGCATATCGTCCAGACAACAATTTGGATATTATCGTCTAAACGATCGATTCAACCTAAACGCATCTTAATACCAGAAACAGAGCTTTACAACCTTCTTTTATCCCTTTCTTGATCTTGTGACAATGACAAACAAAATGTGAGACATTTAAATTGACCAATCAGCAGATTACAGCTTACACACATCGTACTAAAGGACCTTAAAGGGATAGTTCACCCCAAAATGTAAATTCTGTCAGTAATTACTCTCCCTCATGTTGTTCAACCCCGTAAGACTTTCGTTCATCTTCGGAACAGAAGCGAAGATATTTGTGATTAAATCTGAGAGCTGGATCACTCCTACATAGGCTTCTAAGGGATTGAAACTTGCCGGCCCAGAAAAGTTATTAAAGAAATATAACAGATCTAAATCTGATGAACTGCTTTATAACCTTAATGTTCTTCAGTCTCACTAATGAAGAATCAGGAATAAACACCAACCTCTTTGTTCTTCAGTGCGTTTCATTCTGCAGTGTTCTGGATCGCTCATGTTCTTCTCTCTGTCCTTCAATAAACTTCACTGAAGGAGGAGGAGCTTCACTGAAGGAGGAGGAGCTTCACTGAAGGAGGAGGAGCTTCACTGAAGGAGGAGGAGCTTCACTGAAGGAGGAGGAGCTTCACTGAAGGAGGAGGAGCTTCACTGAAGGAGGATGAGCAGATCTGACAGAAACAAGAAGAAATCGCTTACTGAAAAAATCCACCCACTATTTATGGTCACATTATAAAAAAATAAAGAATAAAAAAAATATTAATAGCCTACACATAAAAATATATAACAGATTTGCCAGAAACAAATGACGCACCAATTGAGTTAACTCAACTTGTTTGTTTATTGTGTTGTATATGAAACATGGCTCATCACAGATTATTGAAATAAACACCATTATAAAACTGATATCTTGTCGATGTGTCACAGTAGCTGATCGTGTTGTTTGCTTAAGTCTGTTGACACCAATAAAATTAGCTTAATGTGGAAATTTACAGATCTGAAGACATCAGCATAATGAATGAGGTGAAAACAGGATCTATTGACATGAAATAAAGAGGCTTTTCAGCTGCTCTGATAATAGTGATGATCCATATCAATACTCATTAAACAAGAATATAGAGAATACAAATATTATACAGAAAAAATAACAGTACTTTGGTAACACTTTACAATAAGGTTCGTTAGTTAACATTAGTTTCAATGTAATTTCAACATTTACTAATACTTTATTAAAATCTTGTTAACATTAGTTCATGCTCTGTGAACTAACATGAACAAACAATGAATAGCAGCTCTATTTCTATTAACTAACGTTAACAAAGATTAACAAATACAGTAACACATGTATTGCTCATGGTTAGTTAATGTTAGTTAATGCATTAACTAATGAACCTTATTGTAAAGTGTTACCAGTAATTTAAATTCAAATGTAAATATAAAAACAGCCACTAGATATCTATATGATATTATTTGTTTTGATTTTTTTTCTCCTATGTAAAGCATTTTGAATTACAATTGTGTATGAAATGTGCTATATAAATAAACTTGCCTTGCCTTGCCTAGATGACATTCTCAACCCTTGTAATTTGAATCCGATTCCCTAAAACATTAATAACCTAAAAACATCTTACCGTTTTGTATTTGTATGAAATGTGTAAACCGTGTTAGACGGTTTCATCGGGCGCACGCGCGTTGCCAGGGTTACGCGCTGGCCTGAAGTTAACTTCCGGTCTGTGTTTTTTATTTATTTATTCATTTATTTATTTATTAAACATTACAAAGCATTAAGCAATACAGATAAACATGGACAAAACAAAACAAAAAAAGACAACAATATACACAAGCACAAATGTGTTGCCAGGGTAACAAAAATAAAAACAAGAATGCACCGTATTCTGGACAAAATGTGGGCAAAATAGTCTTGATTTATTTTTAAAAAATACTTCTCTTGATCTGAGCGGTACAAGACTTGGCTACTTTCCTAAATTTGCCTCCTGAACACACACAATTTTTTTTTGACTCAATTCTACAATGTTAAGTGGGTGAAAAAACAAAACTCCTTAATCCTGTATTTGGGTCAAAAATGGGCACCCATAGAAATGAATGGGAAAAACTGTAATTTAGAGCATTCTAAAATAAGCCAAAATAAGACACCAGGTGACAGCAAAGTCACTTCATCTTTAGGTTTTAGCTCTAAGAACTTATTGGAATGATATTTTAATGTAGTTAAAAAAATTGTAAATTATGCTTATTTTTATGTTTAATTTCTTTATAGAAAATATGGTACTTTTTGAAGTAAATAAATTCAAAAATACCCCCAAAATAAAAAAAAACACCATAAATGGATAGACAAAACTTTATCGAAGAAAGTGATATAACATTTATAATAAATAAAAATTAGGATGTCCTCTGTGCCCACATTTGTCCACAATTACAGCATTAAGGGCTATAAAGTGAATACGGTTTGAGGGCTACGAGGACAAAAAGGATGAATATAGAGATACTGTTTTCATTGCTTTGGGATTAACAGAGCTTTGGATAGTTTCCATGTATCTATCTAGATCTTCTTTGAATAGAGAAAAGAGAGGTTTAGAGCCAGTACATTTTTGCTTATGTATGTGGAATTTAGCAAGAAGGAAACACAAATTAATTGTCCTGTTTTCTCTTTTGAGTAGTCAAACAAACCAAAGAAAACATCTTTAAAACAGAAAGAAAAGTCACTTTCAAAATAAGATTGGATAAAAATGAACAAATCTGACCAAAATTTCTCTGTGTGGGGACATGAATGACATCTTTCTCAGGAGCGAGACAGAAACAGCAGTTCACTTCAATGTCGGACTTATATCTCCTAAGAAACACTTTGCTTGGGTAACATTTGTGAATTAACTTCAATGTTATTTCTTTAACTTTATTGGTAAGCAGATACTTATGAGACAAAGACCATCATTTTTCCCAAGGTAAATTCTCTACAATATTATTCCAGTATGGTATTACATAAGGAATTGTTATGATCTCTTTCTGGAAGAGAGCTCTGATTTTACAGGTTTTTTTTGTTGCTCTACAGAAAAGCACACATTTCCGATCACCGTGTCAGTTAGGTTCAGAGAGTAAGAATATGGCCATGGAAATGTAGAACCTTGCAACAGAAAAGACACTCCAGAGCCGGTCTGTGTTTGTTTATCGGTAATTAGGGCTGTTCGATTCCAGATTTTTTGGAATCGATTCCTCACTATTTTGTTTTATAATACCAACACCGTGTCTAACATTGTCGCGTCTTCCGTTCCACACAGCGAGAAACTCTCTACATCGGGATTCGGGCGTGACAAAGCGCCCGTTGCAAATCCAGTTGTCCTTCCTATTAGACTATTGCGAGTGCTGCTTGGTCATGAATATAACGAGGCATTACTTCCATGCATGATAAAGGGTCTGGGGTGAAATAGGTTAGAAGGATATTACTAGGGGGGTCCGGGGCATGCTCCCCCTGGAAGAAAATTTTAAATATTCCATATTTTAAATCATCAATCTGATGCATTTTGAGATGCATTTTTTGCAAACCTGGGGAGAGAAACTTAACTTCAGCAGCCATGGGTCAAAAATCGTATGGCCTCCGTAGCGTTAGCTAATAATAGCCGCGTTTCCACTGCCGGGCCAGGGCCGAGCCGTGCTGGTGCGTGCCAGGGCCAGTCGCGTTTCCACTGTCCCTTCCGGGGCTTCCTCGGGGCAAACGGCCAGGATTTCTGGCCCGTCGAATACCTTGGGCCAAAGCGGGCCAGCTCGGGCTAGAGGCGTGCTCGAGGTAAAAGGCGGAGTTTATCGGTGTTAGGGAACGTTATGATCTGAAGCAAGATGCACATTTCACTTTTTTATATCGCGCAAAATAATCGCTGCTCAAAATGGAGAATCGCCTGTACTGGTCTGTCAAAGATACCAAAGCTTAAAAGCAAAGATAAAAAGCTCTTCTGGGCATTTGGGCAGAAGAATGACGGCGCGTGAAGAAACGAGGACGTTATAAAATACATCGATGCTGAACTTTCTAAGCTAAGCATTCAGCGAGCAACGCTTCAAGTTCAGGAAAAAAATAAACAAGTCGCGGGCGCGATTAAAACGCACAATGGACAAAGCGAAGCTCAGAGAAGGGACTTTCCATGGTTCGACTTGATGGACGGTGTGCTGGGTCACCGTCCACTCACGAGACAATCGGGACACTTTTGCAGCCACGGCCGGTGAGTTAATATACATGCTATCTTCCTATTATAAATAAATTCATAATACCCGCTAAAATAGGTTGGGTTGTATGACGTTTGATCCAGAAAGGCGTGTTGGGGCGGGGTTTAGGGCAGCGCTGCGGGGCTACTGGCCGACAGTGGAAACGCGAGCCCGGTGCTTGAGGCCCGAGGCCACTGGCTCGGCTCGGCTCGCTGTTAGCTCTGGCCCGGCCCTGGCCCGACAGTGGAAACGCGAGCCCGGTGCTTGAGGCCCGAGGCCACTGGCTCGGCTCGGCTCGCTGTTAGCTCTGGCCCGGCCCTGGCCCGACAGTGGAAACGCGGCTATTGTTCCACCGGAGCTTTAGCTGGCCGTTGCGTTCTCTGCTGTGTTCAACGACTCGTCAACTTTACCAGCGCAGTGAACCCTCATATGCTCGTTGTTTCCTGTTTACACTCATGACCTTTGGGGTCTATATGACCCCACACATTTATAGAGCGATTGTACAATAAATATACATTTTAATAATACAAACTATATATAATTTTTTTCGGTTACTTCTCATCTATATATTTATGCTGTGTTTTGGGGGATATGAAGTACTTTTTTTACCTATTTACTGCAAAATTCCTCAACTACACCATTAGGATACATATGAAATATTATTTTTTTTTAATGAAAAAAACACATTAAAGGTGCTATGTGGAACTTTTCTACTAAAATGAATCCTTTTTGTATTGCCTGTGTGTGAAGGGGTTGTAATCACACATTACAATGATCCACTTGTCGAGTTTTGCTATTACCTCTGAAGGCCAATATTCATATTTTTATGTGAAGTCTCCGGGTCGGATTTACCACGAAATCCAACGGATGTGACGTGCATGCGCGCTCCCGACCCTCTCTCCTTATTGTAGACGGTCAGGGAGTTACGTCCGGTTAAAGGCGCACGTTTTTCGGCTTATATCTCGATCAATCTTTGATCAATATTCCCAAGACTCTAATCGTTTGTAGTGCTGGACGGGGCCTTTCGAACGAGCCCACCCCCGAGGTCCAACTCGCCCGGCTCCCCGAGTTATAGCCGTTCGAAATCGGGGGTCCCAGCGAACGGCGATCCGGTATGGGGCATCCCCGAGCCCCGCCACTCTAGCGTTCGGGCAAGGGTCCCCCTGGGACCTCCTCCCCCGAATTTTAGCTCTCTGGGTCTTTGTGTTCCGGAGATACGAGCGATTTCTTCTGAGATCGTGACGTCACCGGCGTCCGCAATGTTGCAGCGCGCCCAATAGGGGTGTCAAAATTAATCGTTTCTTCGATGCACCGCGATGCAGACGAGGACGATTCGGTTTCGGTTCAGTAATAGACCATAACCGGTTATAATGTACTGACGCTTTTCTGACGCCATTTAACGCGCATGTGCTTTGTCGCGGTAGCAAACACTGCTGGTAGAGGGAGACGAGACGCGAGTGCGAGTAATTAAACATTCCTACATATGAGCATGCAAGTTACATGCGCTTCTTGAGGCACACACGCAAGGTCTCGCTCTCTCCGTGCACGCGCTACACAGTTTGAACATACATTCACGTAGCCTTTCGAAAACCGGGACGTTCAGTGTCCCGGGAATCGGGACAAACCGGGACAGATGGCAACCCTTCCGCACCCGATGGTCAAATTACACTTATTCTGTGTTATTTCGCGTGATTATGGATGATCGTCTTCAACAGCGGACTCGGTGACGGTTGATGCGCGCATCTCCAGGGTAACATACACTGATGAATGAGCACTGCTTTTAATGAACATTTCTTTAAAACAAAATTATTTTGAAAGAATTTAATTTTCTTAATGGCATAAACAGGCTTTAGTCCCATGAAACTTAAACTGGAATGTCTCTGTTGTTGTCACTGGGACTTCCTGAACAGGCGAACACTCACGCGAACACTTTCTAATTTACTTCAAAAGTGATGTATGCGTGCTCGCGCGACGCATACATCACTTTTGAAGTAAAATAGAAAATTAAGGATGCGGTGCATCGCAATGCATCGCGATAATCGAATTGAACCGAATCGATGACATGAAAATCGTAATCGAACCGAACCGTGAGACCAGTATAGGTTCACACCTCTAGCGCCCGATGGTTTTCTGCTAATATCTCCGCGAAAACACCACCAAAAACTATGGAACTTATATGGTTCTTTTCAGCTCGACTAGATGGTCCCAACGAGCTCGGTGCTCCCTGAATCCGCCTAGTATTCGCCGAGATATTTGCGTAATAGACGGTATTGTCTATGAGTACGAGCACGAGCGCTCTTATAAAAATTGGTTGCAATCTGAAACATCACCACTAGAGGCCGCTAATTGTTACATAGAGCACCTTTAATGAAGGTCAAATTTAAATATGAGTTGTTTCTGGATAGTGATCTAGGTGTTAGATGCATAATTCTGCCATCTGCTGGTAAGATGTTTTTTTTTGTAGATAATATAGTTTTAGCCAGAAAGTGTAATTACCATATACTTCCAGCAGAGGCCCATAGAGATCCATTCATTTTTCTGGATGTGATTTACTGCTCTTATAACAGCTTTTTTTAAAAAAATATATATATTTAAACATTTTAAAATACATTAAATTAGTATTTTGTCAAAGTTTAGAATAATTTTTGTTGTTGTTTGAGGTCTTTTGAAGTGTCTTGTTGTTGCAATAATGCTATATAAATTTGCAGTAATGCCAAATAAATGTGCAATAATGCCACATATGTTGCCACTAAAAGACTTGATTGCAATTACATATTTCAATAAATGTATAAAATGATTAACTTTAGAATAAGAAATTAATTTTTAAAAAGTAAATACAAAAAACAAACCGCTATTGGCAGATAGGAACAGGAGTAAAGAGTAAACACACTTGTGTGTCTGTGTGAGTTTGTGTGCGCGCGCGTGTGTGTGTAATCACGCTCATTCTAAAAAAAATGTTTGCTCTAGAACCAGGCCTTCATTTATGTGTGAAATATTTTAGATTAATTCTGTAATTATTGATTTTATTTGCCAATTTCTATAAAAATGCTTTCTATTGCAGTTATACCTCTCTCTATCTGTGTGTGTATTTGTGTCTGTGTCTATGTGGGCGCACGTGTGTGTGTGTGTGTGTGTGTGTGTGTGTGTGTGTGTGTGTGTGTGTGTGTGTGTGTGTGTGTGTGTGTGTGTGTGTGTGTGTGTGTGTGTGTGTGTGTGTGTGTGTGTGTGTGTGTGTGGAGAGATAATGTTCATTCCACATTGCATTAGTGATCTAGTACCAGGCCTTAATTTATGTGTGAGAATTTTCAGATTCATGCTGGAATTATTGATTTTATTTGTCAATTTCTATAAAAATGCTTTCTATTGGAGTCACACCATGTGTGTGTGTTTGTGTGCGCACATACGTGTGTGTGCAAGTTATCATGTTCGTTCCACATTGCATTTGTGCTCTAGGACCAGGACTTCATTGTGGTATGGACATTTTCAGATTTATTCTGGATTTATTGATTTTTAAAATAAAAATAAAAAACGACACTCGGTTACTAACGTAACCTCGGTTCTCTCTAGAAGAGGGAACGAGTGTTGCATAAGCTAGCTTACGCTAGGGGAAACCCCTTTTCTCGAGAATACTGAAGCCAAAAAATTATCCTTTACTTTTCACATATTTAAAACGCATGCTTGCACAGAGCAGACCTAGAATAAGCAGCTCATGCGCCTATTGGCTGCTCTGTGGCAAGATGCTGCAACCTATCGGTGGACTGATAGTGACGTCAGCACCAATAGGAGCACGGGTGCCCAAGTGCATCGCGTCCCGCCAGAATAGGCGTGGCTTACCTTTATATAAGCCAGGTCCAGATAGGGTGTTCTTTGGTTTTTCACACTGAAGCGAAATAAGAACGCAGCATTAACACGGCCGGGTTACGCAACACTCGTTCCCTCTTCTAGAGAGAACCGAGGTTACGTTAGTAACCGAGTAAAGAGAAAAATGGTAAGTCCACAGACTGCAGTGGCTCAAAAGGACCACTTTTCATGGCCTCTAGGACCGTGGAGAGGTCCCAGGCCGGAACCATGGGAGGTCGCGGAGGGTTCAACCTCCTAGCTCCTCTAAGAAAACGAATAATAAGGTCATTTTTTCCCAGAGGCTGACCATGCAGAGGTTCTGAGAACGCTGTTATGGCTGCAACATACACCTTGAGCGTGGATGGGGACCTGCCCTCATCCAAAAGCTCTTGGAGGAAGGAAAGAACTTCCGCAACGCTACAGCGCAATGGGTCTAGGTTTCGGGCCGAACACCAGCCAGAAAACACTGACCATTTAGACGCATAGAGCCGTCTCGTAGAGGGCGCTCTTGCTTGTGTAATTGTACTCAGCACCCCGGCCGAGAGGTCAGTGGGTATCCGTTGACCGCCCATACATGCAGTGCCCATAAGTCGGGGCGCGGGTGCCAAATCGCGCCTCTGGCCTGAGATAGGAGGTCCTTTCTCAAAGGAATCGGCCACGGAGCTGTGCACGTGAGCTGCATCAGTTCTGAGAACCAAGCGTGGTTCTTCCAGAACGGCGCCACTAGGAGCACAGAGCACTTGCACTCCCTCACTCGCTTGATCACCTGTGGTAATAGTGTGATCGGGGGAAACGCATACAGCGGGCCGCTGGGCCAGTTGCGGGCCAGCGCGTCCGTGCTCTTCGTGAAGAATACTGGACAGTGCGCGTTCTCTGCTGATGCAAAGAGATCGATCTTTGCTCTGCCGAACATGTCCCACAGTAAATGGACTGTTTGGGGGTGCAAAGACCATTCCCCTGGGGGAACGTTGTCTCTTGACAGCCTGTCCGGGCCCACGTTCTGGAGTCCCGGCACATGCGCTGCTGCGAGGGAGCGTAGATTGTGATGGGACCACACCAGAAGGCGTTCCGCCAGCGCATGCAGGCGTCGCGATCTGAGACCGCCCTGGCGATTTATGTAGGACACCACAGCCATGTTGTCCGTACGGACTAGAACGTCTTGGCCCTTTAATAAAGGGAGAAAATGTTCTAGGGCATTCACGACTGCTATCATCTCTAGACAGTTTATGTGTAGATGGCCCTCCCGAGCCGTCCAGCGGCCGAAAACCGGCCTGCCCTCGTATAGGGCGCCCCAACCTGAGTTGGAGGCGTCTGTCGAGATAACTTTCCGTGACGAAGTCGTTCCTAGAACAGTGCCTGACTGGTACCAGTCTGACACCTTCCATGGTCCCAGTGCTGTGACGCAAGCCTGGGTCACCCTGAGGCGAAAACGACCGGAAGTCCATGCTCGTTGCGGGACTCGTGTTTTCAGCCAGCGCTGGAGGGGGCGCATGCGCAGCAGACCCAACCGAAGCACTGCCGAGGCTGAGGCCATAAGACCTAGCATCCTCTGAAAATCTTTCAGAGGAAAAACACAGCCGACTTTGAAGGACGCCGCTGAGCGCTGTATCTGCAGCGCGCGCTGTGACGTCAGCCGTGCTGTCATAGACACAGAGTCTAAATCTGTCCCCAGGAAGGAGATCTTCTGACTGGGAGACAGCGAGCTCTTGGTCCAGTTGACTTGGAGACCCAAATCTCGCAAGTGACTGAGCAATAAAGCCCGGTGGGCTATCAGTTCTGATTCTGACTGGGCTAATATAAGCCAGTCGTCCAGATAGTTCAGTATGCGCATCCCCCGTAATCTCAGGGGGCGAGTGCCTCGTCTATGCACTCCGTGAAAGTATAGGGTGCTAGAAACAGGCCGAACGGCAGGACGGTGTACTGATAGCTCTGACCCTCGAAGGCGAATCGTAAGAAAGGCCTGTGACGGGGCGCTATTTGAATCTGAAAATAAGCATCTTTTAGATCCAGAGAAATAAACCAGTCCCTCGGGCGAATCTGCGCGAGGATCTGCCTGGTCGTGAGCATTTTGAACGATCTCCTCATCAGCGCTTTGTTCAGACGCCTGAGATCTAGGATGGGTCTGAGACCGCCATCCTTTTTGGGGACAAGGAAATACCTGCTGTAAAAACCGGACTGGCTAAGATTCAGAGGAACGGTTTCTACAGCCCCTTTCTGCAGCAGTTTCGCTATTTCGGCACGAAGCAGATGTGCTACATCGCTTTGTACTGTAGTTTCGACCCTGGTTGTGAAACGCGGGGGTCTGCGAGCGAACTGTAGTAAATAACCCCGCTTTATGGTGCTTAGCACCCATTCGGACACAATCGGGATCATCTCCCATGCTTTTAACCGCAAAGCTAGAGGGAGGATGACACCCGGGCTCTGGATGGTGCATGCATGTAACACACAGCTCGCAGCGCCTGTCAGAGGGCACGCGCTTATAGAGGCGCGCGCTCTCTACACACAGAGCACAATCTGTGTTTATTAGAGATAATAAACTCTGAGTGAGTGTGTGCAGCGGGGCAAACAGTGTTTTACGGTAGTGGTGAGCACTGGAGGGTGGGCACATGTACTACCTTTGAAACACGGGAGGCGTGAGCCTTTAATGATGTGGGCCGTGTATGAGTGAGTGTCACTGGACAGGCGGGTGCTTATGTGTAGGGGTGGGCACTGAGAAGTGGGCACTTTTGCTACATTTAAAACACCTTCGGCGTGAGCCGGAAAAACAGACATATTGCTCTCTTTGAGATTTATCTGGGTAGCCATAAAAACGGCTTTTGTGTGCAGGCGAGCGGGTAACGTAACAGGCTCGTTGGCTGCGAAGTACACTACTCCAGCCGCCTCCGTCGAGGGAGCTGTGAGAGCGATGCGTGCTGCTTTCGATGGCGGTCCGGCCGCGGCGGGACTCGCGCATCGTCGCCTCACTAGCGCGGTCAGGAAGACTTAGGAGGCTCGGGATTCAGCACAATTTTTGGTCAGGGTCCCCTTGGGGGAGGCGGACCCTGGCGGCCAGCGGAGCGTGCGCGCTGTCGGCTATCTGCAGGGCGGCGACGCTGAGAAGCTGGCGGCTGAGGAGGCGGCGACGCTGAGCTTCGTGCAGGCGGCTGTTTCGGGCGACCTGCAGCGGAACTAGAGCGCCTTGGAATGAAGTGTCGCATGGCTTGTGACGTCTTCTGCACCTCCGTGAAGCGCTCTGTGAAGCCCTTGACTGCTGGGCCGAAGAGGCCGTCAGAGGACACTGGCGTGTCGAGGAAAACAGCTCTGTCAGCCTCCTTCATGTCGGACAGAGTTAGCCACAGATGTCTGTAAGTCTGTGTTGCGACCGACGGCCTGGGCAGCGGACTTAGTAGCTCGCAAGGCTAAATCCGTAGCACTTCTCAGGTCTCTGAAGTTCCATAGGAGTCGGGCCCCCCTCGTCCATGGTGCGGAGAAGGTTGGCCTGAAACACCTGTAGCACGGCCATACAGTGCAGTGCTGAAGCGGCTTGACCGGCGGCGGCGTAGGCGCGACCGATCAGCGACGAGGTAACCCTGCAGGGCTTCGAAGGCAGCATTGTCTTCGAACGCCATCCAGCAGACGGTGGGCAGAGGTGCGTGGCCACCGCTTCCTCGACCGACGGTATGTTCAGATAACCCTTTTCCTTCGCGCCGTCGACAACAGAGAGCGCGGAGGAGGTGGTGGAGCGAAGCCTCGCAGAGAAAGGCGCCTTCCAGCTCTTAACTTGCTCCTCGTGGAGCTCCGGCAGGAAGGGGGTGGGCCTAGTGAGAGGAGACGAGCGGCGGCCCGTGAGGAAGCAGCCATCCAGCCGGCTGCGTGCGAGCTCCTCGGGTGTAGACCACTCAAAGCCGAGGTCCTCTACGGCCCTGGTAGTGAGGCGGAGAAGTTCAGTGTCCAGGCTCGTCCGCACCTCGCTGGGTTCAAGCACGGAAGGGGCGGGGCCGTTTCGAGGCCCGACCACCCTTCACTACCCGAAGCGGCAAGCGAACAGATGTCTTCGTCCGCATCGTCCCCCTCAGAGTCCGGATGCACGACGGGGGCGCTAGGCTGACCGGCCGTGATCGAGGAGGGGGAGTCGGAGAGCGACGCACACAGGGAAAGCGCCGGCGTGCATTCGCTCACGGTGTTAACCTCAGGCATCCTCTGTGAACGGCGCTTTTTACGGCGCGCCCAGAAGAGAGGAGCGGAGGTGCAGGATCCACATTGAAGGTGGCGAGTCGAGCCCGCAGGGTCGACACAGCCATGCCGTCGCATTCCGGGCAGCTGCCCAAGGAAAGCGCGTGGTCCACGTGGTTCCGTCCCAGGCAGGAAACGCACAAGATGTGGCGGTCCCCGACGCTGAGAGGGGCTCGACACGAGCCATATTTGGAAACTCGAGGCATTTGAAACAACGCCTCTTGCTCTATTAGAATACTAGAGAAGGAATATGAAAAGGATACGGGCGCCGGATAGTGCAGCAGGTACGGCGATGAAGCGGCGAAGGCGGCTTCCAACTGCAGTGCAGAGTGCTCGTCCCGCTGAGGTGCTTGCTTTGACGGCGCAGGCTTCTCCAGAGAATCAGCGATGTGAACACTTCGCTGAAGAGGTGAAAAATCAAAGAACACCCTATCTTATATAAAGGTAAGCCACGCCTTTTCTGGTGGGACGCGACGCACTTGGGCACCCGCGCTCCTATTGGTGCTGACGTCACTATCAGTCCACCGATAGGTTGCAGCATCTTGCCACAGAGCAGCCAATAGGCGCACGAGCTGCTTATTCTAGGTCTGCTCTGTGCAAGCATGCGTTTTAAATATGTGAAAATTAAAGGATAATTTTTTGGCTTCAGTATTCTCGAGAAAAGGGGTTTTCCCGTAGCGAAAGCTAGCTTACGCAACACGAGAGTACTCTCGTAAGAGAACAATTTTTTTTTTTTGATTTTCCCATTCATTTCAATGTGGGGTCATATTGACCCCAAAGGTCATGAGTGTGACTTTTTTTTTTACATACCTTTAGAACAACCGAATCAAGCCCAGTTTTTTTTGTGTGTGTATAGATAGATAATGTAGAAAAAGTGACAAAATGTTATGTTACTGAGATGACGGTAACCATGTTTTATTTACTACGGAAAAGTCGATTGGGGTCATATAGACCCCAAAAACAATTCAATTCAATTCAATTCAAGTTTATTTGTATAGCGCTTTTCACAATACACATTGTCTCAAAGCAGCTTTACAGAAAGTGCATTTCAGAAATGTACAAAGAAAAATACAGTTAGTTAATCATGTATAAATTTCAAGTAGAATTTCTATAACTCTAGTGTTGAACTGGTAATCACTCTTTTGTGGTTTAAACACAATCTAATTAATACAGGCAACTTCATTATAGCTAAAGAAAAACAACAAATCGAAAAATATATATATAATCAACCTATGACAAAAATTATATTATACTAGATTAGTGCAGTGGTTCCCAACCTTTTTCCTTGGGGCCCCCCCTATGTACATATTTAACAATCCGTGACCCCCCCACCCCCCCCCCCCCCATTATATATATATATATATATATATATATATATATATATATATATATATATATATATATATATATATATATATATATATATATTAGTGCTGGGAAAAAATTAATCGCATCCAAAATAAAAGTTTATGTTTGCATAAATGATGTTTTATTAACAAAGTTCGGGAGGAGCACGCGCAGATAATTAACACGGGTGGAGAGCACTCAGCAATCAACGATGAGAGCTATAAATACCCAGCGGTCTCACCTCGTTGCATTGGCAGCTTTTGCAGCATAACAGCATTTGACCAAGCAGTACCTTCCTAAACACGTCTGATCTGAGCTCTTCCTGTTCGATGAAGAATCTTTCGTCCACCAGAATCAGGAATCTTTGTCGCAATCCTCTGGAGTTATCTCGCGGGCATCAGGCCAAACAAACGGGTCCTTGCCACCGCCGGTGAAACATGCTATGCTATCTACTTCCGGGTATTTCTTTAAACCGGACCGCATTCAAACAAATCCTGCCATAGAGAAATGGGCAATAAGGCAATGCCACCCTCTTCACGCGAAGGAACGGGTGTTTTTTTCCAGCGTCAGGCCGCTGCAGGCCTCAGCCTAGCCCAAGCCGCGCTGCAGTTTCAGACCCGGCCAGTCCAGTCCGTGAGTGCTCAGCTCAAAAAAAAAAAACTTTTCGTTTTCCGTCCCTGGTTGAACTTCGCATCGAAGTTATTTCAGTTATTTAATCACGAGCCAGTTATACTGCCCTGGATACTCATTTTTTTTTTGATCAGGATTCGGGAATCACTCGTTTTAAACCCGTTCTGTACAAATTATTTGCCGTCATTTACGTGAGGCTTCCTAGTGATAAACTCTCACACGTAAACGGTAAGTCTCACATTACGTGCAGCTTGCACACAGAATCACAAATAACCTATCTATCGTTAACACTGTCATGCAATTTATCTACAAAAAATCGCTTAGAAACTTAAAGTCATAGCATAAATGTATTTTCATTTTAATTTGAAGCGATTTAAACCACAGCTCACTGGTTTTTTCTGATTCAAAACGAACAAATCGGCAGGGAATGTGACCCTAGCCATAGAAACATTAAGGGTTCGTTTAATAATCGATATGGCATTATTTCATCTCGACTACTTTCCCAGACAGTCCAAACCGTTCTAAACGTGAACGTGAACTGCTGTCTTTGCTTGGCCACTTAAACTTCGGATGCCTGAATCTCTCCTCCCCTTCCTCGCGTCTTCGATAACGCACGAAAAGACAAACATCGGTCTCCTCTGCTCCCGCAGGAGCTCTGTTTTCTCTGGCTAATTTTCTACACGGCCACAGCAGTGATGTCTCCCCTGCTCCCACAGGAGCTCAGTTTCTCTGGCAATTTTCTCCACTGTCACAGCAGTGATGTCTCCTCTGCTCCCGCAGAAGCTCTGTTTTTCTGGCTAATTTCTCCACTGCCACAGCAGTGATGTCTCCTCTGCTCCCGCAGGAGCTCTGTTTCTCTGGCAATTTTCTCCACTGTCACAGCAGTGATGTCTCCTCTGCTCCCGCAGAAGCTCTGTTTCTCTGGCTAATTTCTCCACTGCCACAGCAGTGATGTCTCCTCTGCTCCCGCAGGAGCTCTGTTTCTCTGGCTAATTTTCTCCACTGTCACAGCAGTGATGTCTCCTCTCCAGTAAAAATACTGAAATCATATGTTCTGCTTTTTCCGTAGATAGCGCGGGTCATACGATTGTCTTTCCATCATAGCGGAGCTCGCACAGTACGGGGGTAGCCACTTTTACACGTACGTACCTCAAATTATTTTCCGCTAAACGCGCCGTTCGTATTTCTCAACGGAAGACACGTAACAGCAGGGTTGCCAACCGTTACGTATAATACGGAATCGTTCCGTATAATACGGAATCTTTCTGTATTTGACACATAAGTCTTGTTCCGTATTGAACTGATACGGAATGCACTTCGTTTTGTATTTTGAGAATCAATTCAGTGAAAATCCATGTCACACATCGCTTCTAATATGTCAGTCAGACTATGAATGAACGAAGACCTGCTATAATGGCAAATTCGGGGACTTGGCGCCCCCTCGGCGCCCAGTATCCGCAGCGCAGCCCATGAGCGAGCCAGACTCTGCAGCCTAGATATACACACGGCCGTGCAGCGGCAAATGCGTTTTACAGGCTTCAGTAAATCGAATAAAATGCAGGGTTGCCAACTCTCACGCATCTGGTGTGACACTCACGCATTCAGCCTCAATCTCACGCTCTCATGCCCACCAAAGAAATCTCACGCTAAATTGGACATTCTTCTGTGCTGCGTGCTGCCTATCAGACTTTAAACGCGAGTTGAGAGCGTAGCCTACATTTGGACTACGTGCCCGTCTTTTTAGCAAAAAGACATCATTCACTGAATATCTACAGTGGCGTAGGACGAGGGCGTGAGGTGCTTGAAAGCAGCTTTTGACGCGTTCGACTCGAGTTCGAATCCGCCTTTTGCCGAACTTTCTCTCTTCCCCCTTTTCCCAACACCGAAACCGTGATATGGCTTTGTGCCTATAAAACAGCACAGGACCGTAATTAAGTAGCCTATATAGGCATTCTGTTCGTGCTGCGTGATTCAAAGAAAAGTCCGCACTTTGCTCACGCGACCAGCATGGTAATCAGGTGTTTTCTCCAAAATAAAAGCAAACTTGCAAGTGAAGAAATTAGGACAAAAGTATCGTAATTTTCCTATACAATAGTGTAAGTAAAACATACTTTTGAAATATTCATTTTCATTTATACAGTACATTTATAGCCTACATGGATTTTACGTAATAGCTAAGAATAATCATATAAATCATTATTACATTATTATAATAATCGTTTGGCATCCTAAAACACACTGAGACTCTATATCATAACTAAAAAGATATTTGATCCCTCTTTAATGTCCAGGTACAAGTCAATGCTTTTCTTTTATTCATGTCACAGTTCATGGGGCTGAAGCCGGTTAAAGCTCTTAAATTTGAGCTCTCAAAGTGCACCAGATTGATGCATTTAACCTTAAAACGTACAACATCCCCCCCCCCCCCCCCCCCCCCCCCAGAGGGACAAAATTCCACACAACATAGTTTTAAAGAATCCTATGGGAAAGAACAATAATTCATGAATTTTACTCCAAAAAACATTTTATTTTTTAAAAAAATCAGTAAAACCGTTAGCCTAATGGCAAATTAAATTGGTCAAACCATACATTTGGCCTGCCTAAGGAGGGCCTACTAGACATTGCGTCCAGGGGCCTCTGACCTCTTAACCCCCCCCCAGCCCCCCCCCGCCCAGTGGGACATATGCCACTGCAGCAGTCATATTGCAGCATTAAGGCGAGGGATTAATCGATTAATTGATCGTTAATCTAAAAGATTTAAACGACGATCGATCATGGGAATTTCTGAAATTTGACATCCCTAGTTTGGGGGATTTTTACCAAGGTCGCTCCCCCATCGTCGTCGATCCCATCGTCGTTGCAGCTTTCCTATGGGAAAAAGAGTGGTCAACTAAAAGCATCCTGGTCCATTGCGTCAACGAACCAACTGTTCACTGCATTATCAAAGGTCGTTCTCGCTCACCAGCGTTAATGCCACTCCTCAGACGCCTCATCTGGATTCCGCTTGCGAGCAGTTTATATAACTGCCAAGCACGTTCCAGGCTGACAAAATCAAATTGCAGACTCTCTCTCGTTTCTCTTTCAGAAATTCATGATGCTGGCCCCAGAAGCGGATTCAATTCCAACTCCAGTCCCTCATTATTCTCAGCCGATCCTCCATCAAACCAATCGCTAAAACCCCTGGATACCTCTATCAATTCCATCCTCCAAGCAGTCGCACCGAGAAATTTCCAAACATATCACACCGCATGGAAATCTTTTATAACTTTTCACCTCACTCACAACCTGCTGCTTCCCGATTTCTCTTTTAGCCGTTACATACATTTCTCACTTTAAGTTGGTCTCCAAGCCGGGCCATTTAAAAAAGCTACCTAAGCAGCTTTCAATTTTCCCTATAAATTAGCCTACGGTAAGCCCGCCCCTGCTGTAAACGATTCTCAAACGTTCCCTTCTCATTAAAGGAATTCAAGGAGCTCTTCTCGCCCGGATACCAAACAACCCCGTACTATTGATATATACTCAAGCGTTTTTCATGACTCCGTCTCGGTTACCATTCCTCCAACACGTCTAAATTCGATTAGAATATCCACCATTTCAGACTTACAGATCGTAGATAATAACGAACCATTATCTTTCTTCATTAAAGCAATCGGATTGCGTAAAGAAAGGTCAATTCGTTTACATTTTCAATTTGCTAACTCCCATTCAACAGTATCATTCTCTTATAAACTACTTGCAGCATAGATGTTCCATGGTCAAGTCCCAACTCGACCCACTATTTGCTGTCGATTACAATTATCCAGCCACAGGTTTCTGGTTCCAAAAACATCTTAAAGCAGTTCTCATCCAGTTAGGCATTGCCGCAAACCGATTTCCAAGTCATTCTTTTCGCTTCGGAGCAGCAACCTCAGCCGCACAAAAAGGTCTCTCTCAGCAACAAACTCAAACCCTGGGTCGCTGGTCATCTGAAGCTCTCTATACCCACATCAGATCCAGCCGCTTCCACATCAGAAACGCTCACCAAGTACTAACCAATTAATTAGTTAATTCCCACCACTTGTTACGCTCCATTCATCGTCACTCTCCAAACCACTTCAAAACTATTTTCTGGCTCTCTGTATTCTCGCCCGTTTCAATAAGTAGATCTAATATACAGTGTATTTTTACAATTGCAGGCTCCCCCGTTCGTACGCAGTGATGGCTCCTCGTTCGTAGGCCGGGCCCTGTCCCCCTCCCAAAGCGCTGATCGAGCCCTCCCGTCCGAATCGCAGTGAGAGCCTGCCTGTCTTAATCGTCGTTGGACGGCCGCGCTCGAGTCGCCGTGCGGGCTCCCCGTTCGTCGGGTGGCGAGAGGTCTATTTCCGTGTCCCAGCCCCCTTCGAAGCGCTGGTCGAGCTTCCCGACCGAGTTCAGCGGTCGCCCTGCGTTCGATCGCCGGCAGGGCTTACCCATCTGATGCCGCGAGCACCCAAGCTCCCGTTGGATGCTGCGAGAGCCCTCCCGGTCGAACGGCTAAACTCGTTCCATAATCAAGCTCGTTTAAATCTGGCGTCATCGAGCTGTCAGTTCAACTGCTGGCGGGGCTTATCCGTCCGATGCCGCGAGCATCCAAGTTCCCGTCGGATGTTGCGAGAGCCCTCACGGTCGAACGGTCAAGCTCGTTCTTTAGTAAATACCTTCTCATGCCTTTCACTTTTTGGGGGGTTTAATTCCACATAATTTTACGAGTGCTGTCCCAAGTCATCTGGCTTTTATGGGGGAGTATTATGGGTTCGGGCCGAATTCCGAGCACGAAGCCCTCCCCCCGGACAGCACGCCAAATACGCATTAAACTTTCTCCCTCTCATTATATGTAAGTGCGAACTAGTGAAATGATGTTTTATTAAC
Organism: Chrosomus eos; assembly: GCA_036326025.1. Classification (NCBI taxonomy): domain Eukaryota; kingdom Metazoa; phylum Chordata; class Actinopteri; order Cypriniformes; family Leuciscidae; genus Chrosomus; species Chrosomus eos. The sequence continues at coordinate 32,536,397 of CM070838.1, forward strand.
AAAGTTCGGGAGGAGCACGCGCAGATAATTAACACGGGTGGAGAGCACTCAGCAATCAACGATGAGAGCTATAAATACCCAGCGGTCTCACCTCGTTGCATTGGCAGCTTTTGCAGCATCCCTCCACCACCCCTTTCGCCTCACTTTTTGTCATAAGCACTTACATACCGGGGAGTATTATGGGTTCGGGCCGAATTCCGAGCACGAAGCCCTCCCCCCGGACAGCACGCCAAATACGCATTAAACTTTCTCCCTCTCATTATATGTAAGTGCGAACTAGTGAATATATATAGTTGTATATATAAATACACACATATGCATGCATATATTTAATATTTTTATTTATTTATATATAAATTATTTATATTTATATATAATATAAATTATGTACAAATGTATATACAGTATATACATGCAAAAAAATATTAATACCTTCATATGCGTGTATTTATATACAAAATAATTATACACAGTTCACACACATATGTTATGCAAACACAATGTTTTATTTTGGCAGCAATTCATTTTTTTTACAGCACTAATATATATATATATATATTATATTATATACATATATTGTGTCACGGTACAGTTCGGTACGTTTTTGATACAGCAAAAAGAAAGAAATGCCAGAGAAATTTCCTTGATTTCTTTTTTTTATATTAAAACTAACATAATAAAGTGTGTTATTTTTTTTACTTTGAGTATCTGGAGCTATAATTGATTCTTCTTATGAGGATATAAAACAAAACAGCTTCTTGGAAAAAAATAAATGTAATATTGTAGTAGTTATAAACCAAGGTTTATTTTATTTCAGATTAGCATTTGAGGGCAGCAATTGTATTCATAATGTCAAAATAAAACCGACGTAATGTTACTTGAAGGCATAGCCTACTATTCCTGTCAAACTTACATGGTTACAGTTAGTGTTACTACAGTAAATCCATGGTGAATGTTGCAGATCTGGACACTGGATAGTTCATTCACGGATAGTTAATTCACGGCACAATGTTTCTTCCTGGTTTCCACGAGCTGTTTGATCCGTTAATAACGGAGAAATGTGAATTCTCTCTAAATCTCGTAGCGATGTTATTACTTCTGTGGCAAATTCAAATGCTTTCTTTACTGGATCTCTTATTAGCGCTGTGTAGTAACAGTGTCGCATGATCACGATCGGGTCGCGCTGCACTGGTCCAAACTGATAAACCACACAATAACGAGCAGTTTCGTTCCGCTTGCATTATGTTTGCCATTTGATGTTGGACACTGTGTTGTGGTCGCGCATGAGCGCGCTTGCACGCGCACCGCGCCTACATTTGAAATAACGAAATTTTAATTGAAATCGGCATTGTTTGCATATGATTTTTAAAAAACTTTGAAAAAATATTTTTATATAAAATTATTAGTAGAACATTTTATGCATCTCAAAGCATCCGCTCCCGCGCCCCCCCTGTGAACTCTGGCGCCCCCCCGAGGGGGGGGGGGCGCGGACCCCAGGTTGGGAACCAATGTGGATACCTGAGTAAAATTTAGTCTAGAAAAACAATAATTTTATAAAATCTGAACATTTAGTGGGAAAAAAAAAATCATTTAGTGGGGAACAAATAAGAGTAGCACTAAATCTGGTAAACTGTTAAACATTGCATGTTGTAAAACATACATTCATGAAAAACAAGATAAAAATCTATTTCTATATATATATATTTAAATGTATAGCACAGCTGTTTAATGAGGCAGCAACATATGATAGAGAGGAACAGAACAAAAAAGGCTATTAATAATCTTTCATTCAGCAAAAAGTAGCCTAATGATATGATTATGAAAGACTTCAATACAGTGCGGCATTTTATTTTTCATTTTATGCGAAACCATAGAGCTTTATCTAGCTACTGATCAAGTATAATAATAGTAACATTGAATCATCTTTGAGAGAGTTTTATCGTTGACTGTCGTAACCGAACGCGACGCGCTGTTTGCAGGGGCGTAGGAACCGGGGGGGACTTGGAGACAGTCGCATTTGTGTCCCACCCAAAAATGACACCGCGGAAGACAAAAATATTTGCCAACTCTCACGCATTGGCCGTGAGACACACGTATTTGATTGGTTTCCCTATCAAATGTCGAGAGCGCATTATTGTAGCACGAAAGTACATTAATATAATGCGCAAGCGTGAATCTCTCTGCTCGCGCGCGGAATATGATGTGCCGATCGCGAATCTCCCGCGCGCGCTCTCAGATACACTTCTCTTGCTCGCTCAGAGAATATGCCTGCACTTAAAACGTGTTCAGTGCAATCGCGAATCTCTCCTCTTCCCCAGTTAACAATTTTAGGTTATAAGAACGTTCAATTCTCCCTTTATATAAACGTTGTAACGTTCTTGCTTGGTTATAAGAATGTTATTCAAACGTTCAATTCTCCCATTAGGATCTCCCATCTCCCAAACGTTCTCTTAATGTTTTTCTAAGATAAAATGAAAAATGTTTTATTCACTTATTAAAACCTTTCTTAATGTATATATATATATATATATATATATATATATATATATATATATATATATATATATATATATATATATATATATATATATATGTGTGTGTGTGTGTGTGTGTGTGTGTGTGTATATATATGCTATAGTATAATATATATATATGCTATAACAAGGTATCCTATAGGCATATGAAGAACCTAAAACAAGAACTTTCAGATTTTAAAATGAAGACCAAAAATATATAGAAAGATAATTTTAAAAAAGACCCATGAATCATGTCTACAATATGTGTAATGTAGTCCACTGAAGTCGAGTTGAATTGAACCCAAGTAGTTTATTCCAATAAACCGATTTGGGTTGAAGTGACAATATGATGCAGAAAATATGATGCAGAAAAAATTAGATGCAGATATCTAAATCAGAGAATTCATAGGTTCGTCGATTGGCGGGTGGATTATTTATTTTCAACAGTGGATTTGGATGACTCAAAGTGCACCGGATTAATGAATTTAGCTTTAAAATGTACAAAATTTTCTTCCGGGGTGCATGCCACCGGACCCCCCTAGAGGTACTGGGCTACATCCACAAAAATACTGTGGGAATAACAGCATATGGTCTGTGAAAAATAATATTCTAATCATTATCTTAGAAATAAGTAGCCTACATGATCAGGATTTCATGTCTTCCTCCTCGTTTTGAGCCAAGAAAAACCCCTCCATATTGTCATTGGGGACTGAGCCTCCCTAAAATTAAAATCCTAAAATCACCCCTGGTCCCCCCCAATGTTGAACTCCCTGGCTGTTTGAACGCTGGAGAATTACTGACAGGGAAAAGTTTACGTGAACTTGAATTTAATGACTTAAATATTCATTTATATTTCACATTATACAATAGTATGACTTCATTTATTATTTGTGTGAACGGCCCAAAGATGTTTTATCATTGGGGATGTATGTTGTTTTGCTAAATTTATCGCAAATTTGGCATTTACATTTTTTTGTCGAATCTCACGTAACGTAGCGCCAGACTTGACATTGGAGGCATTCTTCGTCGCGTGAGTGTGATTGATTTTTGTCGATTGATTTCATAAATCAAATTTATTACTTGTCCTGAATTACAACGAGTAGATCAAACCCCGCCAAGCAACCGATTCTAAAGATTTCATTGGGTCATTGCACTGATTGCCTGCACAATGCTGAAATAATCATCCTACCCGGCCTAAACCATACTCTGTGTCACGACTGGATCCATTTATTTAGTCTGAACTTTATTTATTTCCAGGTGACGTGATTGTGTTGATAAATAAAATCGGTTATAGGCCGCGGTTTGTGTTAAAAAAATCTTAAAGGAGGAGTCGATTCCCCTTAATGGACTCTCAATTCCTAACGCCTCGGAATCGAGGAATCGATTCTTTTTGGAATCGATCCCCAGCCGTACTTTAACCCTCTGGTTATCTTCGGGGTCTTTTTAACCCGCAAATGACTTTTGGTCAAATTAAAAAAAAATGTTCTCTTTGTTCAAATGTTATGAAACTTTCTACAGCTCTCAACTCTTTCTAGATCTACAAAAAAAAAAAATTAAATTGGAACAATATCTGTTATTATGTTGGCGTGAAAAAAATAGTCACACTTGTTGTCTTCGGGGTCCCTGGAGACCCCGCATAGTAAACATAATATTCATCATCAAAATCAGAAACAACGCAGATCACATGGACAGAAATGAAATGGCACACTTCCAACGATGTAAAAAACATCCACAATGCAAAGTTATCATGCTCGCCACACACACACACACACACACACACACACCACACACACACACACACACACACACACACACACACACACACACACACACACACACACACACACACACACACACACACACACACACACACACACACAGACATATACACAACCACACATACACATACACACAGGAATACATATGTGTAAGCCTATAAAAAGTCTTATAATTTGTCAAATAAAATGCAGAACCACCACAAATATAAATTGGTCACACTGACACAACAAAACACACACACACACACAACACACACACACACACACACACACACACACACACACACACACACACACACACACACACACACACACACACACACACCACACACACACACACAGACATATACACAACCACACATACACATACACACAGGAATACATATGTGTAAGCCTATAAAAAGTCTTATAATTTGTCAAATAAAATGCAGAACCACCACAAATATAAATTGGTCACACTGACACAACAAAACACACACACACACACACACACACACACACACACACACACACACACACACACACACACACACACACACACACACACAACACACACACACACACACACACACACACACACACACACACACACACACAGGAATACATTTGTAAGGCTATAAAAAAGTCTTATGATTTGTCAAATAAAGTTCAGAACCACCACAAATATAAATTGGTGACACTGACACAACTAAAATGCACACACACACACACACACACACACACACACACACACACACACACACACACACACACACACACACACACACACACACACACACACACACACACACACACACACACACACACACACACACACACACACACACACACACACACACACACACACACACACAATCTTTAAATCTAATCTGATTTAATCTAAAATCTAAAGACTCCAACATATCTCTTTGTAACATCTTGTTCAGGTTTGATTCTAATCATAAAGTAACATTATTGAAAAATGTTTTTCAATACAAAATATGCTAAACTTTGACAAAAAGTATATAATTCTTTTTTATAATTTTGATTTTAAAATATTTATATATGAATCCAACTCAATCCAACTGAATCCAACTTGTGGGAAGATGTATTTTGGTTAATCAAACAGCAAATAGCATATAATGGAGCATATAATGGAGCTCTATGGCCATCTAGTGGTTAAAGTGAATTTTTTTTATTTTAAAACTGCATTTTCCAAAAAAAGGGCAAAGATCTTACATTAAATCATGAACAATTATCCATTTATCCCCATAAATGAAATCTGGGTCTTTTATAAAGTGAATTTTACATAAAATGCTGTTTTTGTAAAAAAAAACTATTTATTTAAATATTTATTTATTTATTTTTAGAAATGTAAAAGATATCAAAAATCCTCCAAAAACTGCACAAATGTTGAGTAAAAACATTAATAAACAGAGTAAAATTACATTTGTAAAAAAAAAAATATTATACTGTTACAAAATGCAATGTTATTGTCTGGGGTCCCTGGAGACCCCAAAGATAACAAGTGTATACCCTAAATGAAGATAATCAGAGGGTTAAGCAGCGTCTGTTATCATTATCAATAATTATACTACAGGGCTGTTGAATGCTTGATTCTGATTGGTTGAGAACGTTCTAAGGTGTGCAATTATTTTCAGGGAAACGCACGGCTAAAGTAGTTCCAGGCGGGTTTGACCGCATTACAGTTCCATATCACTGCGCGTAGTTAACTGTAATAACGGAAAATAGGATACAATTCATAACAAGAGAAAACATGCGGCCCCATGCGCTTCATCTGCAGTTTTCAATGTCTAACTTCACAATCAATGGACACATACAGTTTAGTTTTAATAAATAAAGTATGTAGTCCTATCTATGACAGGCTAAATAGAAAATTAAACTGAATATAGGCTATATAAATAAATTGATAGTCCTGCTGCACGGGTTTTCGTAATTATTCCAGATAATATAACAAATAAATAATTATTAATATGTTAAAAGAGCTTTCTGTGTTTCATTTATTAAGTTATCTACTGTCAATTATAGAAAACAAGAATGAACGAATTAATTAAAACGATTTTAATAAATAAATAAATAATAATATTGACGCACATGCTTTTCTGTCTCATTATTGCAACATCTCTCTCTCTCTCTCTCTCTCTCTCTCTCTCTCTCTCTCTCTCTCTCTCTCTCTCTCTCTCTCTCTCTCTCTCTCTCTTCTCTATTAAACTGCATTAATAACTGTATAAAGCCGGGACACACTAAGTTAAGGCCAGTTATGAATGTAATTTGAAACTTATGACTGATCATGCCTAAACGCATGTTCAGCGCGTTCAGTCTGTGTTCACAGTCGGTGTTTAAGACCTGCTACAGTCGATGGAAACAGTCAGTCTTCGAATGTTTCAGCGAGTCGTAAGTGTGTCCATCATTATTCTGCTATCAGTGGCTCAAACCTCCGTTACTAACTCTAAAATGACGTTTTGGAATTAGCAACGGAGGCATGGGATTAGATGCGTAAGAAATTAGTCCTACATACAAGAGCGTTTTAATGACAAAAACTTGACAAACGTCTTGAAATGCATCATCTGAACAATGTTTTGAGGTGTGGTAACTGTAGTATAAGCGGAATAATTGACTTCAGGCCTTTGAATTATCCGAAAAATAATGCACACCCGAGGTGTAACGGCCACTCCGCTTCGCGTCGTGACCGCATTACCACCTCGGGTGTGCATTATTTTTCTAATAATTCAATGGCCTGTCGTCAATTATTCCTTACATAACACACCGGGAATTCTACCAAGCCATGTAATAATATATGATATTTTATATTTATATTGTATGAGTTTTATTTGACCTATATGTTCACAAATAGCACATATGTCAGGATGAGTGACAGGTCGAGACACTGAGGTGAGACCGGCCAGAATCCACATTTAAAAAGCCTTTTCACTTTTTTTCATGCTGTGTTATGTAATAGTTCACCTATTAGTTCTGTTCTAACAATGATCCACCAAATTGCACTTTGTTAAGAGTGCCATCTGCCATGAATGTGGATTAAACTATCAACCTTTATTTTTTTTTTAACTTAGACTGTGTGTGTCTATTATCTGACTGTGTAAATTACACTAGTTATATCACAAAATCTTTTATAATATGCCATTTTTGTATGCAACACATAATAATCTTTACATATATTTCACAAATCAAATGGATAAAACAACTGATAAGCCAAATATTTTACACTTTATTTCACAGGGTCAAACTGCCAAATATCACATGAAAGAAAATTATCTAGTAAAAGTAATTTTTTTGCAGACAGAATATTGCCACTTATTGGAATATAAATATATTTCTAATACACATTTGTATCGAAGAATCAATATCGTTTTATATAATCAATTAATATAATTTAAATTAAGTGATTTTTTTTCATTGGGCGTCCAATAATTTCATATTTCTTATGATAAATACATTATTATTCCTCCAGGTGGCGCTTGATGGCTCAGAAAAAACGACGATTTTGTCTAAAATAAATAAATAGGTTATATATTAAACCAAACTTCTTTGGTTTTCCTATTACCCGCTAATGTTTCAATATATAGACAAGACTATAATTCTGATTTGAAGGGGAAAAAAATATCTTCTACCATTTACATTCCTGAAAGTAGCATTTACACAAAATAATAAATAATTTAAGAGCATAACAAAAATCTACCGCTCACGCAGGAGCTGTCAGTTTATCTCGTTCCACTGCGCATGCGCGCGTATTCAACATGGCGGCCCCCATGAAGCTGCAGTGTCTTGATGACTTTCCATCACATATCCATCCTCTACACGTGCTTATCAACAAATCACACTTTACCCAGAAGTTTCCAGACTACACTGAACCCACATACGCGCTGTTATTTTCGCCGACGGACCAACAGTCACCCTCTAATCGGGGCTTTTTGGTGTGCGCGCACATCACTCCAGAGGAAGAGACCGATGTAAACACGCACACGTGTCTCGCGGTGCACGCGAGCAGATCTTTCCTCAAACACTACGGACTGAAGGAGCATTCGCTGGGAACGGTTCGTCCACAGTCCCTGCTGCCTTTAAAGAAGATTGTGCTCGGCGCTCGGACGAAGCAGAGCTTTAAATGGGCTTGTTCAGAGCAGTTCTGCAGTGGTTTGCTGGTCCTGTTGTCCTGTCCCGGGCAGACTTTATTAGCGAGGCAGGGGGACTCGCTTCTGCTGCCCTTCCATCACTCACTGGGCGCTGCGCATGCGCAGATGTCCGAGGTGCTGGTGCTCGAGTGCACACCTGTGAGGCAGGGCATGATCACAGTGGACACGAGTGTGTTGGTGTCAGACTGCAGAGATCTGGACCTGACCAGCACCTCCTCCATCACGAGCACCAGACTGGCATGTTCCTCTGTCTGCGTGTCTGATTTCGCCCAGTACGCCAACAGCTTGAGCTCTGCCAGCTCTCTGCTCAACAGCAAAGTCTTAGACTTCAGTGCTTTCTTACAGGCTCTCGAATGCAGACTTGACATCCGGGTGGTTGATGTCTCCGATCTCCAGAAACCAGGAGGAATCCTGTCCAGACTGGAGCCGGGCGAAGGCTTGGACGTTGACAGTTGTGTATTTGTGAGCAAGAGCTTGTTGCTGAAGCTGGGTGTGTTTAACAGGGAGTGGGTCATTGTGTCCGTCCCAGCGGACAAGGCCAGGAAGACTCCTGTGTCTGCGAGTGCTGTCCCGGGACAGGGCGAGAGACGGGCTCATCTGGCCTCAGTCACAGCCTTCGACACACTTCCACACCAGCACACGGATGACAGTGTGGGCTTGATCTCAGCGGTTCTGTGGTTTAACCTGTCGGGGGGGCTGCCACTGCCGGTCGGGAATAAGGCCATCAAAGTTAAGGTGAAGACGTCTGGAGTAATTCTGATAGTGATGCTCGAGTAATTTGAGTTTTAAAAAATTCAATTCACAGTTTAAAAAATGGGAAATTATAAACAATACTAATTTTAATGGAGTAGTTCACTTCAGAATTTAAATGTCCTGATAATTTACTCTCCTCCACATCATCCAAGATGTTCATGTCTTTCTTTCTTCAGTCGGAAAGAAATGAAGGTTTTTGAAGGAAAATATTCCAGGATTTTTCTCCATATAGTGACTACATTTGAAGGTCCAAATGTGAGTTTCAGTGCAGCTTCAAAGTCTCGACACGACCCAGCCGAGGAATAAGAGTCTTATCTAGACAAACCAGCGGACATTTTATAAAAAAAATAAACATTTTTATACTTTATTCGTCATATCTTGGATGATGTGGGGTGATTAAATTATCAGGAAAATGTTCACTACTCCTTTACGTGAACATTAGATAACATTAGAACATTTGCTAACATTCCCATTATGTTCTGAAAACATTTCTGAACATTGAAAACATCCAGTTTGTTTCTTGGTTAAATGAACGGGAAGCATTCTATTGGTTTTTTTCGTCGAATGTTACTTTTGAATATTCTCTGAATGTTCAGAAACTAATGGTAACATTCCAAAAATGTTAACGCTCGTACACACCGGGCCGAATATCGGCGCGCGTTATTCGTCAGCGTTTTTCAACGCGTTTTTTGTGTTCACACCCAAGCGATTTTCGCTGACGGTGAGCCGAGTGACCATGCAAATTCAGATGGCGCTTAATGTAAAACAGAAATACCCCGGTACACCCAAACGGTTCAAGGTCCAAATGACAGTTTCAGTGCAGCTTCAAAGGGCTTTAAACGACACCAGACGATGAATAAGGGTCTTATCTAGCCAAACCATCGCTCATTTCAAAAATAAATAACAAAGTTTAAGTTTTATAAGCACAAATGCTTGCCTTGCTCTGTCCTGTTCGAACTCGTTCATCAAAATTAACAAATCTTTTTTCGAGTCATGACTCGAAGGGTCCTAGATAAGACCCTTATTCATCGTCTGGTGTCGTTTAAAGCCCTTTGAAGCTGCACTGAAACTGTCATTTGGACCTTGAACCGTTTGGGTCCCATTGAAGTCCATTATATGGAGAAAATCCTGGAATGTTTTCATCAAAAACCTTAATTTCTTTTCGACTGAAGAAAGAAAGACATGGACATCTTGGATGACATAGGGGAAAATAAAGTTCTGTGATGCGCATTCGTGATGTATCGGGTATCTTCAGAAATGTGTGTGTTTGTTGATGCATGTGTGTGTGTGTCTGTATCTAGCAGAGGTGGAGTGAGGAGTCTCAGCACAGCGAGTCTCAGACGTCAGCGAGCGCGTGTCGGTCCGCAGCGCCGGCGTTTGCTCGAGAGCTGCACATCGAAGCGGTCGTGTCTCCTGACTACGCCTCGCACGGGCCCTTCGACACACTCCTGCACACACACTTCAGCACACCCAGGTGAGCATCTCTCACGCTCATCAGGCACTCTCTGTCTGTGTGTTTGCCTGAATGCTGTGTTTGTGCCCAGGCTTGTTCAGCGGGGGAATATACTGGGAATCCCGTCGCAAGGACATCCGGATCTGATCGAGAACAGCTCTGAAGGACTCCTCAGCTGCAGGTTTATCTCTAATGCCTCGTCTTTTCTGAACTATATCTGAGTGAAACGCTTCAGGAACAAGAACAAATGTGGGCGGGGCTTGATTTAGTCTGTGGGGAGTTGATTGGTTTTCAGTCCTTCCAGAAAAAACGTGGAGTTTCAATTATCCTTGATTATGCGGCACGTTTTCTTAAAAAATGCGATGGAATATGCAGATATTTTTGCAAGTTTATGCGATGAAATTGCGGGAACTTGCAAAAACTGCGGTTTGATGAAAAAGAGATTCCCCTTTTCCATGTTCTCACTCGGCTACTACCTTAAAGGAGTAGTTCACTTTAAAAAAAACTTTTGCTGATAATTTACTCACCCCCATGTCATCCAAGATGTCCATGTCTTTCTTTCTTCAGTCGAAAATAAATTAAGGTTTTTGATGAATATAATGGACTTCAATGGGACCCAAATTTGACTGCATTATAATGATTTCTTTATTCAGAATATGATCAAGATTGTATAGGTGGATGTGTTCGGGGAATTTGGCGGTTAGAAGTATAACGTTTAAAGCCACTTAAATGAACGAAATGACTCGTAAAAAGATTCGTTCATTTTGATGAACGAGTTCGACTTCGAACAGGAGAGTCTCAACGTAATTGCGTACGTGACGTCACACGAACGTACATCACAGAACAGAGCAAGGCGAGCATTTGTGCTTATAAAACTTAAACTTTTTTATTTATTTTTGAAATGAGCGATGGTTTGGCTATATAAGACCCTTATTCATCGTCTGGTGTCGTTTAAAGCCCTTTGAAACTGCACTGAAACTGTCATTTGGACCTTGAACCGTTTGGGTCCCATTGAAGTCCATTATATGGAGAAAAATCCTGGAATGTTTTCATCAAAAACCTTCATTTCTTTCCAACTGAAGAAAGAAAGACATGGACATCTTGGATGACATGGGGGTGAGCAAATTATCAGCAAATGTTTTTTTAAAAGTGAACTAATCAAGAGTCATTTCTTATTACTTCCTATGATAAGCAAGCACACTACATCACAGAAAGTGCTGGAAGATTTCAGTTCATCTTGTTTTATTTCAGATCTTAATAAACACATCAAACTTACAAAACATTGATGAGTCTAACAAGTTCTGGAGCTTTACAAGAGGAATATGCTACAACTTCTGTCAAACTGAAAAAATTTCCAGATGTGGAAATGTGCTTCCTGTTTTACAGCTTTTTGATGATGTTCACGTTGCGTAATTGCGTCACTTCATAACGTTCCCATGGCACCAGGGAAAATGGCGGCTCTTGTGTGAAGAAAACGCAACATTTCTCAACTTTCTGCTGAGATACGTGTGACTTTTTTGCAAAACGAAAATGTGGGGATTTTGAAATCATGCAAGATTTCGCCAATTTATTCAGCGAAAGTGCGGCATATTTGAAAAAATGCCCCCGAAAAAATGTGCAGACTGATTATGCATTAAATCATGCGATCGCATAATCGCGTTTTTCTGGAGGGACTGGCTATTGGCTGATCTCATGTGATTGACAGGTTATAGCCCCGCCCTCGTCATCAGAGAAGAGAAGAGATGCTGCAAGAGGAAGATATTCTGATTCAAGATTACCAGGACATGAATTGAATAAAACATTCAAGACTTGATTTCATGGTGACTTGCGTGATCTTTGACAGGTGTTGTGATTGGCAGGTGGCCGGTGCTGTATTTCAGAGTAAAGCGGGTGTGGGGGTTTTCTGCTGAGGAGGACGAGGCTTCTCCATATCTGGCTGATTCCTGTCACACTTCACTATACATGGTGAGAAATGAAGACAGTCTCTCTGTGATATCACACCGTTGTGATGTGCAGATTCTGAAGCTGTGATTGGCTGTCACAGGGAGGCTCCGCCCACAGCCCGTGCCCCTGCTCTGTGCTGCCGAAGGGCTGGTCTCTCTGCAGGAGTCTCAGTCCCGCCGGCCTGGGCAGCGCTGTGGAGGAACTGCTCAGCATCATCCAGCCGCACCTCACCCAGAGGTACAGCTAGTGTCCGCCGCACACAGTCTTAATCTTCTGACCTCTTCTCACAGGCTACAGCTGCCGAAAAGAGGCAATTCTGAGATTTATTTTTGCAATTCTGCGATATAAACTTGCAATTCTGACGTTTTCCCCTTGCAATTGTTAATTTTACCTAATTCTGACTTTATTACTCAAAATTGTAAGTTTATTTCACATAATTCTGACTTTATTCAAAATTGTAAGTTTATTTCACCTAATTCTGACTTATAACTCAAAATTGCAAGTTTATTTCACCTAATTCTGACTTATAACTCAAAATTGCAATTTATTTCACCTAATTCTGACTTTATAACTCAAAATTGTAAGTTTATTTCACCTAATTCTGACTTTATAACTCAAAATTGTAAGTTTATTTCACCTAATTCTGACTTTATAACTCAATTGTAAGTTTATTTCACCTAATTTTGACTTTCACTCAAAATTGTAAGTTTATTTAACCTAATTTTGACTTTCACTCAAAATTGCAAGTTTCATCTAATTCTGACTTTATAACTCAAAATTGTAAGTTTATTTCAACAAAATTGTACAACAAAATTGTACTCAAAATTGTAAGTTTATTTCACCTAATTCTGACTTATAACTCAAAATTGCAAGTTTATTTCACCTAATTCTGACTTATAACTCAAAATTGCAATTTATTTCACCTAATTCTGACTTTATAACTCAAAATTGTAAGTTTATTTCACCTAATTCTGACTTTATAACTCAAAATTGTAAGTTTATTTCACCTAATTCTGACTTTATAACTCAATTGTAAGTTTATTTCACCTAATTTTGACTTTCACTCAAAATTGTAAGTTTATTTAACCTAATTTTGACTTTCACTCAAAATTGCAAGTTTCATCTAATTCTGACTTTATAACTCAAAATTGTAAGTTTATTTCAACAAAATTGTACAACAAAATTGTACTCAAAATTGTAAGTTTATTTCACCTAATTCTGACTTATAACTCAAAATTGCAAGTTTATTTCACCTAATTCTGACTTATAACTCAAAATTGCAATTTATTTCACCTAATTCTGACTTTATAACTCAAAATTGTAAGTTTATTTCACCTAATTCTGACTTTATAACTCAAAATTGTAAGTTATTTCACCTAATTCTGACTTTATAACTCAATTGTAAGTTTATTTCACCTAATTTTGACTTTCACTCAAAATTGTAAGTTTATTTAACCTAATTTTGACTTTCACTCAAAATTGCAAGTTTCATCTAATTCTGACTTTATAACTCAAAATTGTAATTTTATTTCAACAAAATTGTACAACAAAATTGTACTCAAAATTGTAAGTTTATTTCACCTAATTCTGACTTATAACTCAAAATTGCAAGTTTATTTCACCTAATTCTGACTTATAACTCAAAATTGCAATTTATTTCACCTAATTCTGACTTTATAACTCAAAATTGTAAGTTTATTTCACCTAATTCTGACTTTATAACTCAAAATTGTAAGTTTATTTCACCTAATTCTGACTTTATAACTCAATTGTAAGTTTATTTCACCTAATTTTGACTTTCACTCAAAATTGTAAGTTTATTTAACCTAATTTTGACTTTCACTCAAAATTGCAAGTTTCATCTAATTCTGACTTTATAACTCAAAATTGTAAGTTTATTTGACCTAATTTTGACTTTGACTCAAAATTGCAAGTTTATTTCACCTAATTCTGACTTTATAACTCAAAATTGTAAGTTTATTTCACCTAATTTTGACTTTGACTCAAAATTGCAAGTTTTTCACCTAATTCTGACTTTATAACTCAAAATTGTAAGTTTATTTCACCTAATTCTGACTTTATAACTCAAAATTGTAAGTTTATTTCACCTAAGTCTGACTTTATAACTCAAAATTGTAAGTTTATTTCACCTAATTTTGACTTTAGAACTCAAAATTGCTAGTTTGACCTAATTCTAAATTTATATCTCAAAATTGCTAGTTTCACATAATTCTGACTTTATAACTCAAAATTCTAAGTTTATTTCACCTAATTTTGACTTATAGCTCAAAATTGTAAGTTTATTTAACCTAATTCTGACTTTATAACTCAAAATTGCACGCTTAAATCTTCTAAAAAAGGGGGCAATTTAAAAAAAAAATCTGACTTAATTTTCACAATCACATAACTGATAACTTTATAACTGAATTTAGAACTATTTCGGATGTAATTGTGATTCTATACTGTATATTCTTCAATAAAAACAATAAGGAAGGAAAAATAGAAACATGATTTCAGTTTACATCTCGATTTAAGTGTTTTAAGGCTGGATTTAAATGTACTTATTCATGCTAATGTATTAACTGAAACACGTTTAAGTCCTGCTGCCCTCTGGTGGAGAACTACTGAATTGGAAGATGTTTTATCTAGTAGCTGTTACTGTATATATTGCTGGAATGCTGAAGTGATAATATGTTAATTAACACATGTATATTTGTAAACATTATTACAGCTCTCTTACATTAAAGCGAGGCTGTTCAGTTCTCCTGCTGGGTCCGAGTGGCAGTGGTAAAGTCACCGTGGTGAGAGCAGCTAGCAGGAGGCTACATCTGCATCTCATTAAGGTGATCTGGGATTGTTCTTCATTATTGTTCTTGAATCTTGAGTCTTTCTGCAGTTATGAGGAGCAAAATCTTCATAAGTTCAGTCTCTCGTGAAGCGCACAGTAAACACAATTGATTCAGGAGAGTTTGATGTTAGCATGTAGCTAACAAACGTAATGCTCTAAGAAGCATAAAAACACACAAATATTGGGTGAAAATGTACATTTTAATCATATCATTTACCCATTTTCATTGATAGTTTTATTCACTGAAATAAATATTTGTATATTTTTAGTCAACTTTTCTTTATTTTCTAGAATTCGTCCCCCGAACTTACTATTTACTTCCCTGTAGTTTAATTTTATCGTGTTCTTGTTTAAAGGCGTGGCCACATCATACTAATTAGTTTCCTCATTTTATTTAAATGGTCTGATGATCTGATATGTAATGGTCTGATGATCTGATATGTAATGGTCTGATGATCTGATATGTAATGGTCTGGCTCAGGTGGACTGCGTGACTCTCTGTGCCGACACTGCCGCCGCGTGCGAGGCTAAGATGAAGTCGGTGTTCAAGAGAGCAGAGCTCCATCACCCATGTGTTCTGCTGATGAGAAACCTGCATCTGCTGGGCCAGCGGGACGGCAGTGAGACCGACTCCAGGGTCACGGCCTCGCTCTGCCGGCTGGTGGCAGATGCTCATGCCAGGTGAGGCTCAGACACAGCAGCACCCGCAGCGTGAGGGACGTTCTGCTGGTTTATCACGCTTCTCCTCTTCTCCTGCAGGGTGGTTGTGGTGGGGTCTGTGAGCGGACAGAGAGAGTTGTCCTCAGATGTGATGTCGGCGTTCGTGCACCAGGTGGCGATAGAGAGCCTGTGCGAGGAGCAGCGCAGGGCGATGCTGGCCAGCCTCAGTGAGGACCTGCTGCTGGGGAAAGACGTCAATCTGGGCAAGATAGCCAAACACACAGCCGTGAGAACATCATCTGACTGAACATCCATCTCTGCAGGAGTAGTTCACTTCAGAATTAAAATCTCCTGATAATTTACTCTCCCCCACGTCATCCAAGATGTTCATGTCTTTCTTTCTTCAGTGGAAAAGAAATTAAGGTTTTTAAGGAAAACACTCCAGGATTTTCTCCATATAGTGACTTTAATGGAGTCCAACGCGTCCAAATGCGAGTTTCAGTGCAGCTTCAAAGTCTCGACACGATCCAGCCGAGGAATAATAAGAGTCTTATCTAGACAAACTATCGCTAATTTTATAAAAAAAATAAACATTTATATACTTTTTAACGTATTTAACATATGCTCGTCTTGTACTAGCTGTGATGAGACACGCATTACGTAATCACGCTGAAAGGTCACGCGTGACAGGTGGAAGAACAGATCTAGTGTTTACAAAGGGTGTTTCTCTAAACCAAGAATGCAAAGAACGGACTTGTGTTCTTGGGGACAACGCTCTTGCTAGTTGTTCTTGGAAGAATGAACTTACAATGTGACGAGCACACAGAACGCTGCCGACAGTTTGAGACGATGTGTTCTTGCTGGTATTGTGCAATACCCTAACACAGTGCCCAAACATAACGAGAATTATTGACGACAACAGCCAGACTTTATCGCCCAAGCCTACCCTCAGCTTTTCTTTTTTTTTTGCCATTTCCTCAGATGTCCCTTGGTTTCAATTAAAATGTTATCACATTATTCAGAATGCAATTACATAATAACAACTTCCGAAAACGTTTGAGCCCATTTTCTTCATAAATCTTCGTAAAAATGCCAATATTTGAAATCTACACAGTTGATTTCTCGCATCAAATGTTCTCAGAAGTGAATTTAGTGATGAGATCGCGTACGAAATTGTAGAAAAACGACTTTCTGACCTGCCTCTCTCTGCTTCCCGCTCCTTCCTCGAATGTCCAAATGAATGCTGGGATATTTCTGCCTTCAAGTTCACACAAGTTACCAACCGATGCATCCTCGGTAAAATGGGCGTGTCAAGAACACTTCCGGGATTTTTACCGTTCTTGCCAAAATGCAATCTTGTGTATTGGGACAGTACTTGGGCCACAAAAGATGACGTTTCACAAGAACACAAGTACAGACAAGAACACAGATTGAGAAAGGCCCAAAGCGAACGTGCAAAGACTAAGTCAAACGGCATTTACTAATAAATAAATAAATAAAAGGTAAATCAACAAAGTTGGACAATTTTAAAGTTGGAGTTTTTTCCCCCTACTCTACATTTTTTAACCGGAACACGCGTGACTTTTCCAACGTAATGCATGAAGTCGTGGACGTGCAAGACGAGCATTTGTGGTTAAAAAGTATATAAATGTTTTTTTTTTAAATGGTTGATAGTTAGACTAGATAAGACTCTTATTATTCCTCGGCTGGATCGTGTCGAGACTTTGAAGCTGCACTGAAACTCACATTTGGACCCGTTGGACTCCATTGAAGTCACTATATGGAGAAAATCCTAGAGCGTTTTCCTCAAAAACCTTTTCGACTGAAGAAAGACATGAACATCTTAGATGAGTAAATTATCAGGACATTTTAATTCTGAAGTGAACTACTCCTTTAAATCACATTACGTGAAGTAAAATGGATCCCCAGAACCGTTTCTTGAATTGTTTCCGATGTTGTTCCCGTAGGGTTTTGTTTTAGGAGATCTTTGCGCACTTCTCACCAGCGCTGGACGAGCCGCTCACAGAAGACTTCTGAAGACGTAGTGAGTGTTTGGCTGCGCTCAGTGTCTCCACTCATGGTTTTAGTTCCTGAGACTGTGTTTGCTGTGTAGTTTTCCAGACGGGGCGAGTGAGCAGGACGAGGAGGATCTGTGTGTGTCTGGCGTGAGCGTCTCGTCGGAGGACTTCAGCTTCGGCACTGGACGTCCTACAGGAGGCGCACTCGCACGCCATCGGAGCGCCCAAAGTACAGCCCTGTTTTACTGTGCTTTTAGGCCTTTGTAGAACAGAAGTACTCTTTAGCATACTTTAAAATCAGGTCTTATTACAAAAAAAGAATATACAGTTACACTTCTTTGTTACAGTGTAATTATACATTTAAGTACTGAGTAATAATAATGAAATACATGCACTGATGTAGGGTTAGGATTACGGTTAGATGGATTAGTTGCATGTAATTATGCATAATTGTCTGTTATTACTATAATAATTACATGTACAAGGTCACTGTAAAATAGTGATTTTACATACATATAACATTCTCAAGTGCAAGCTAAATGTAATGTTTTTGCACAAATAATTGCATGTTCATTGCAATTACATTTATTTTAAATTTAAATGCAATTAGCTGAAATTTAGAGTGTTTTTGACCCACTTAAGTAGAACTTTCAGTATTTCACAATTACTTTTATTGATTTTCAAATATGTTTTAAGGGTAACACTTTATTTGAAGGGGTGTGCATAAGACTGACATGACACTGTCATAAACATGACATAACACCTGTCATGCACATGAAGGAGTCTTTATGAATGTTTATGACTGTTGTCATTAAGTGTCATTCGGTAAATTATGACACTTTCAATGCAAAGTTGACATTGTTTAAAATGTCTTTGTTATGACAACTTGACATTACCCAAGACAAAAATGTCTTGATTATGACAACTTGAAATTAACAAAGACGGAAATGTCTTTGTTATGACAACTTGACATTAACCGAGAAATCATAACCTGTCAACCTGTGACAACTTTGGCCGTCATGACACCATTATAACTGTGTCATGAATATTTTACTTGTCCTCAAGTAAAGTGGAACACATTGTACTAGTTATAAAGATGTCATTAAGGGTTATTACACTGCAAAATGCTTGAAGTTTGATAATTAGACCTGTTATGACATATTTGTGACAGGTTGACAGGTTATGATTTCTTGGTTAATATTAAGTTGTCATAACAAAGACATTTCCATCTTTGTTAATGTCAAGTTGTCATAACAAAGACATTTTAAACAATGTCAACTTTGCATTAAAAGTGTCATAATTTACGAATGACACTTAATGACAACAGTCATAAACATTCATAAAGACTCCTTCATGTTCATGAAAGGTGTTATGTCATGTTTATGGCAGTGTCATGTCAGTCTTATGCACCCCCCTTCAAATAAAGTGTTACCGTTTTAAGTTACTGCTGAATGTTCTGACTAGCATTTATGGTAAACTCAAATATACTTTAATGTCATTTCTATTGAAACTTATATATCATGTAGTCTGTAGTTACACATTTGCAATTTAATACACTTTAAATTTACTTTAAATGTAACATTAAAAAACTCACTACAGTACAAGTTATAATCAAGAACTTTACTGTGCTTGTGACTCTACACACGTCAAAATAAGTGCACTTCATTAAAGCACAATAAAAATATTATTAAAACATAAACATTAGGTACACATTTTAAGTTCCCTTTCGATACTTTACTCGTACTGCGTCGCTAGATGCTGTTAATGGGGAACCAATACAATCACGCCGTGCTATGGCTGAGAACGGCTTAATGTTATACTTGGCCTTGAGCCGTTAGCAGAGCCCTGAGGAACCAAGACATGATAGGGAATACTCGCTAGAGGCTCAGACGCAAGTCAGGGAACGCAAAACAGGACGAGCTCGTGGAGGTCATTCCTGCCCTAGACAATCTCTCCAAGAAAACCTGTATGGCCTAGGCACTAGAAGGGCCAAGAGCTGGTCAGGTAAGAGGAGGCAATAGCCTGTATCCAGTGGCCCAGACCTTGATCAGAGTCACGATAGCCACAGAGTTACCCCATATAGTAGGGGGAGAGTTTATAGGGGTTTGGGCTCGGCTGAGGCCAAATCCACTGGACAGAAAGGACTTGTGTCTGCAGAGCAGCGACTTCTGGTAATTGTGGACGGCGAGGACAAATGGACACACCACTGGACCAGGCCCAGGCCATGCCTCTGGTTCAGTGAGCTCTTACTCTGATGGGACATTGTAGGCCCGTCGAGGTGTCGGCAGTGCAATAAGCGTCCACTATCCATCTGGTATCCTCTGCTTCGTGGCTGGATGGCCTTTGGTGCGGCCCCTGAAGCTTACAAAAGCTGTTCTCAAAGCCCTGACAGGGCGGAGTAACTGCAGCTCTGGTTCGTCCACGGACAGGAGAAGTGCTGAGAGGGAGATGACCCTCTGAAAGTTACTAACGTAACCTTGCTTCCCTGAGATACGAGAACGAGTTCAGGCCCTGCTATATTACTGCACAACTCAGAGTTGGTCGCTTCAGACTGATTTAATCTGAGGATCCTGTGCCAGATCGCCTGCGTTATAGCCGGACGCCACACTCATTCTGGCGCGCTCTGGGGGGCTTCTCTGCCATAGACTCGTGCAGCTCCGCTGTTATTGCTCTCTAAACCAATGGCCGTGCAGTTTCACTAAATGATTAAAAAGGCTTCAGAATAAGGAGTTTTCCCCATAACAGCATCTAGCGACACAGTACGAGCAAAGCATCTCAGGGAACCGAGGTTACGTAAGTAGTTGAGTATGTTTTTATCTGAAAATGCACTTGTTAAAAGTGCACTTAAGTGTGTTAAGAAGCATAGTCATAAAAGTGGCTCTCTAATATTACGTTATATGCCAGTAAAGTAATTAAAAAATATACTTTTTTCAATTTTAAGTACACTACAAGTGCACATTCAGTACAATTAAAAGCACACAGGTATTGTTTCATTGTGTTTTTAAAGTCATAAAAACATTCTGTCATAATGTACTGTAGTATCAGTAAAATGTGTGTGTGTGTGTGTGTGTGTGTGTGTGTGTGTGTGTGTGTGTGTGTGTGTGTTGTGTGTGTGTGTGTGTGTGTGTGTGTGTGTGTCAGATCCCGGCGGTGCGATGGCAGGACGTGGGAGGACTGCAGCGGGTGAAGCAGGAGATTCTGGACACGGTTCAGCTCCCCCTGGATCACCCGGAGCTGCTCTCGCTGGGCCTGCGGCGCTCCGGCCTGCTGCTCTACGGGCCGCCCGGCACCGGGAAAACCCTGCTGGCTAAAGCCGTCGCCACCGAGTGCACCATGACCTTCCTCAGGTGAGTGTGTGTGTGAGGAGTGTGACACACTCATAGTGCTGGGCGGTACACCGGTTAATACCGAAGACCGGTGTTTAGGACTTTAACGATACACCAAACACACAATTCGGTTCGTATCACGATTTTTGAGGAGAGAAAAAAAGGAGAGATTTTGAGGGAACATAAGATATTTTTATGAAAAAACATTTGGAAAACCTACTGTAAAAATACTGAGTCTTCATTTTCTTTTGTTTGCCTACTCCAGTTCTTGTTAACTCACTAGATATGTTTATTCTGGGCATTTTGGGCACTTTTTGTGTGAAATCATATTTTTTTTCGTTCATCAAAAGCGTGCTTTCACTTTAATTGAGCGTGAAAATAGACTCTGTGCCGAAACCCCCGCTTTCTCATGCGCTTGTGCGGTGTGAAACAGCCATTACAGGTACAATTAAAGAATTTATCCTCAACTAGTTTCGTGGTGTAGATCTACGTATTTTATACTGTTCACTAGGGCTGGGTATTGTTAGGCATTTCACAATTCGATTCGATTTCGATTCTTGAGGCTTCGATTCGATTCGATTTCGATTCGATTCGATATTGATTTATTAGCTTCGATATCGATTCAATAATAAGTAAATACACAAGTAATTAAGTACCTGGGTATATTTTTAAATAATGTGTGCAGTATTACCAATGTTTAAGAACAAATTGACCCCAGCATGTTTCCTGTCATGGTTTATTTAGCAGAACAAACTGTACAATATTGTACATGTGTTGAATACAAACCACAACTGTAACAAACAGGTGCTTTATTAACACCTCTAAAGTACATGTAACTGTAAGTAATAGAAAGTATATTTTTCCTATACATTCAAGTTATAAAAGAAATGTAAACAGAAGCACAAAATGTGCATACTCATAAAACAAAGTGCAGCCATAGATATTTGTCAACACAATAAATAACACTGACCAGCTGATCAGAGAACCTTTGGCTTAGTTACTGTGCATATGTAGGATACATTACAGACATTTCCATCATATAACTCATAACATTTTAGTACAATATATAACATGTTAACACTGAAGCGGCAGTGGCAGTGGCTAAGTGGTTCATGTAGATTGTCTACAAACCGGAAGGTTGGTGGTTCAATCCCCGGTTCCACTTGACCAAGTGTCGAGGTGTCCATGAGCAAGACACCTAACCCCGGCTGCTCCCGACGAGCTGGCTGGCGCCTTGTACGGCTGACACCGCCGTCGGTGTATGAATGTGTGAGTGAATGGGTGAATGAGAGGCAAAAATTGTAAAGCGCTTTGGTGGCCATTGGGTCTATGAAAGCGCTATATAAATGCAGTCCATTTACCATTTTATTTACCATTTGAAGCATTTGTTATCAAACTAGTGCACATGTAGGTATTTTTTAACGTTGCGACGTTCGTCTGTTATATAGGACAACTTAGTTTGAATAAACGAGCAGACACTGATTACCAACTTGCTCTATGTTCATTTAAAATTAACAGCAAGACAACTAGAAGTGAATGTGCTTTCCGTTAAATGAATCACACACAGTAAACAAAACATTAACAAAAAAACTTTGCAATGAACTGCAATTTAGACGCGCAAACTGCGTGCTGGTGCGGTGACGTACAGCTCGGGAAGATTCGGCTTGAAGTCGTTCATCCTCGGACGCGGCGCCGCGCGCGCTGTTACAAAAAAAGCCTTGCACACAGCCAAGCGAAATAAGGCTCGTGCGGATTATAGACAGTAAAAGAAACGGACGCGTCGAGTATAAACAAGGCTTTTCTCCGTGTCAGCGCGCGTGGTATTTAAACATTCTCTATGATAAAAACAGCGTCTGAACGCTCTCACTAGAGTGTTGCCCACAGCGCCGCCACTGGCCGGTGGGCTGAATCGATTCATAGGATTTGATGAATCGATATTGAATTGAGAAACAAATAATTGCAATGCATTGATGAATCGATATTTTTACCCAGCCCTACTGTTCACTGTGGTGATGCTCAGATGTGTGTGTTACTGAGCCTGACGGTGAAGATGGAGAGGTTAACTTAAACTATAACTGATAGCTGTCAAAAAATACCGTGATATACATTTTTGGTCATACCGCCTAGCACTAGCTTTCATATAATGAATGTGTCTGGTGTTTGTTTTCAGTGTGAAGGGTCCTGAACTCATCAACATGTACGTGGGTCAGAGTGAAGAGAACATTCGAGAGGGTAAGACTAACTCAATAAACTCTGATTTCCACTGTATGTATTGTATTGAGCTTGTCACTGTCTCCGTCAGTGTTCAGTAAGGCCAGAACGGCGGCTCCCTGTATTATCTTCTTCGATGAGCTGGACTCTTTGGCTCCTAACAGAGGCCACAGTGGAGACTCAGGAGGGGTGATGGACAGGTCAGCATCACTAAACCTCAACCCTATACACCACATCTGCAGATAACAGCACTAGTTCTTCTTTATTAGTAGTACTTGGTATGAGAATGCTGTATAATTAATAATAATTAACTAAAAAATTTCGAAAAGTTTGTTTTCACTATATATTACTTTATGTGAGTACACTGTATGTATTGATGGATATACTTATATATTCAATATGTTCTTAATTTATAACAGTTTGATGACTAGACTAGTTACAAGTTAACTGTCCACCACCACTAGATGCAGTGCTTACTTAAGAAATTTGAGAAAAGTTGAGAAAATAGACACTTACTAAAGAAAAATATGGTAACAATATTACACATTATATTTTGAGTAGTTTTTGAAGGATTTCTTTCATGCAATCTACCTGAATAAATCGTGTAAAATCCCCTAAATGGGTTAGCCTATGACACAATACATTTATTTTTTGTGAAATATGCTTTTTTTTTTAAGTTGACTCTCAAAAGTGTGTGAATTAGAGTGAATGGAAATGACCTGTTTATATTTTACTTTGAGCTGTGTTGTATAATTAAAAGACTGTATTGAAAGTTATTGGTAAATGATCAGAGCAACATGTTCAGAGTATATTAATATACATGCAGTTATTCACAAACTAACCGTAAGCCCTACTCTTCTGCACAACACTTCAACACAATAGAAACTCTTTCAAATGTCAAACACTGAACATTAAACATTAACAGATGTTTCCCTCTACTTAAAAACACAATAACACTTATTAATTTCAATATTTACTCTCCATTTCCAGCCATGTGCAAAGCATGCTGGGAACTAACAATGGCGTCTCTAAATAAAACCGCATAATTGAACTAATTCTCTTAAAATAAATAAATAGCCTTTTTTCCTTAATTTTATCGGGTCCTCAATTCAAGCCTCAAAACTGTGTATGTTTCCTTAAAAAAAATTAGGAAAATGTATCTTTTGGTTTTATTAGCGAAATGGATTCTCAATATTTTCTTATGACACTGAACCACAATTTTCTTAATAAAATATACACAATATTTTTAATTATCACCTTAATTTTTTTAATGAAAATGACAAGACCCACGATTCATTTATGTGTGATTTCTTACATTTTTGATTAATATAGATATTTTTAAATGTGCTCAAAGGATTAAATGTGATAAAGGATCGTTTGATTGGCAGACACTTTTAACCGAAGAGACTTGCATTGCATTGTTGGTACTCGTTCTATCAGTGATTGATTTCCCTGGGAATCGAACCCATGATATTGGCGATGCTAGGGCCATGATCTACTGTTGGAGCTACAAGACATCATGATAAGCCATGTTTTGTGACTTGCATCACTAGGGTTGTGTCGCAGCTTTTAGCTGAGCTGGATGGTCTTCATTCGTCTGGAGACGTCTTTGTGATCGGAGCAACTAATCGTCCTGATCTGCTGGACCAGTCATTGCTCAGGCCTGGCAGGTAAACAGATGCAGATAAGAGCTCTTGTTGTCTTGAATGAAACGCATGCATTCTAGCAATTTGGCCTTTTTCAGATTTGATAAGTTGGTGTATGTCGGTGTGAATGAAGACAGAGAGTCGCAGCTGCAGGTTCTGAAGGCCATCTTACGCAAGTGAGTGTGTATCACGACGATCCTCTCTGGCAGTGCTTGAGTGTGTTGTCGGTAGTGACTCTGGTTTCTGCTCGCAGGTTTAAAGTGGACCCCAGCGTGTGTCTGTCGGAGGTCGTGGAGTCCTGCCCTCCTCAGCTGACCGGAGCCGATCTCTACGCGCTCTGCTCGGATGCCATGATGTGCGCTATCAAGAGGAAGATTTCACTCATCACTGAAGGTACAGGACAAGCACATATTCAGTGCAGAGAAACAAATGTGGAAGAATGTGGCTTTTTTGATTATATTATACTAACCATGTCAAACTAAATGGCAAATGTTTGATGAAAAAGCCGTCACCTTCAGATCCTCGGAGCCATTAGGAGCGTTTGGTTCTCAGTCATTATATGCAGGGTTTTCATGCATTTCTGATTATTATTAATGTTGGAAACAGTTGTGCTGCTTCATATTTTTGTGGAAGCCGTGACACACTACCATTCAATAGTTTGGTGCAAGATTTATTCAGAAAAAGAATGAAATTAATACTTTTATTCAGCAAGGATACATTAAATTGATCAAAGTGACAGTAATGACATTTATAATGTTAAATATCTAAAATAAATCCCGTTTTTTTTACTTTCTATTCTTCAAAAAATCCTGGAACAAATCACGGTTTCCACAAAAATGTTGAGGTTTTCAACATTGACAATTATAAGAAGCATTATTAATAATTGAGCAACGATAAAAGTGTAGCATCGAATCATCATATTATAGTGATTTCTAAAGGATCATGTGACTCTGAAGACTGGAGTAATTCAGCTTTGATCACAGGAATAAATTACACTTTACTATTATCACGTCTTGCCTCAGTTTCAGTTTCAGTCAGTATGTTTAGTCGCCGTCTGACTGTATCAGAGATCTGTAGTCGACACACGGCCTCAAGTCTACGCTCTTTTATGCCATGAAGCAGCAGCAGGGGAAGTAGATGGTTGGATAAACCCTTGTTTAAAGGGTTAGTTAACCCAAATATGAAAACTCTGTCATCATTTACTCACCCTCACTGTGATCCAAACCTGGAAACATTTCTTTGTTCTGCTTTACACAATGGAAGATATCTTGAAGAATGTTAGTAATCAGCCAGAGCTTGGGCCCCATTGACTCATAGACTCATAATCTGTTAATATTTGGGTGACGTATCCCCAGGCTTTGCCTCCAGGACTGATAGAGGATAGTGTGGCACCAGCTCGATGGCGCAGTCCCATGGCCGATGAGGTGGAAGTTTAGTTTTAGTCGCCTGCTTGCTGAACATGAATTAGGATTAGGATTAGGGGTGTGAACCTACACTGGTCTCACGGTTCAGTTCGATTACGATTATCATGTCATTGATTCGGTTCAATTTGATATCTCAATGCATTACTATGCACTGCATCCTCAATTTACAATTTTATTTCAAAAGTGATGTGTGCGTGTGTGTGTGTTTGCCTGTTCGGGAAGTCGCAGTGACAGAAACAGTGACATTCCAGTTTAAGTTTCAAGGGAGTAAAGCCTGTTTATGCCATTTAAGAAAATTAAATCAAAATGTCAAATCAATTTAGTTTTAAAGAAATGTTCATTTAAACGCAGCGCTCCTTCATCAGTGTATATGTTACTCTAGAGATGCGCATCAACCGTCGCCGAGTCGCTGTTGAAGACGATCATTTATAATCCACAGTTTTTGTCTGTGGATTCGTGTGATGCTGGAGCTCATCTTACTCTAAAGCAGTGACTCTGCCGGCGTTACAGCTCGGGTGAACACGGATAACGGGGTTTATCAAGTTAGTGTATCCTGCACATTCTATGTGTGTGTGACATGAGCGCACACACGCGTGTCTTCTCCAGGTCTTACCAGGCTGTTCATAAAAGCTGAAATGTGCCCAGAGCATTTTTAATGACTCGCACTCGCGTCTCCTCCCTCTGCCAGTGTTTGCTACCGCTACAAAGCACATACGTGATAAATGACGTCAGAAAAGCGTCAGTACATTATAATCGTTATGGTCTATTACTGAACCGATACCGAATCGTCCTCGTCTGCATCGCGATGCATCGTAGAAACTATTGTTTTCGACTCCCCTACTGTGAATGCCCTGTGTGCTTCCGGCACACACACACACACGTGGACTGCACCTCTGGACTTTCAATGGTGGTGGAGTTGAGATTGACTAGACGTTGTAGACAAAGACCGAAGCTGTACTCACTCCACTCGGTAATTTCTCCAGTAGACCAGGAAAGGTCGGGTGAGGGGATCTGTAGCCATGGGTTTCCCAGGATCATATCAGTGGTTTAGCCTTCCAGCACCAGAAGCGAGATCTCCTCCCTCTAATACTGAGCGTGATACATGGTGTACGGGGAGTGATGAGTCCTCCACCAAGCAGATCGAATGGATGTTCAGGATTTGTAAATGGGAGTTTCTTGATTCGGAGCTGTTTGAGAAGTTCCTTTGAGATGTAACTCCCAGTCGATGAAGGCCTGAACGCTCAGTTTGGGTGAGATGGAAGGAGTTAATTTGAGCTATTTCTGTTTGAAATCGTTGAGCTTGCATTTGGAACTGCAGTGAACATTGCAACACAGAAATCGCTGCAATCCTCTGTGGCTGAATCTGTGACAGACTCAACATGTTAAAGATGTTCACTCCAGTGCAAATATTTGCAGTAAATTAAGAAACAACTACCAAAACCGTGTCTGTGCATTCGACAGTTGTACAGCTGAGATCTTTATTTGTAAAGTTTCGAGGAAAATATTATTAAACCAAGAAGAAATTTAAAACATCACATTTTATGCTGGAAACCCGTGTGTTCACTTTCCAGGTCCTCTCTCTCTGAGCCAGAAGCAAACTCTGTGAACGCAAATATGCATTCTTCGATTCATCATGCATGTACTCTTTCTGCAGACATTATTCAACGGCCGTCTCCTACCATCCTTTATTTCTTTCTAGCCAGTTAGTTTGTTATTCATTGGTTTAATGACACAGACGTTTATAGGAAACACTCTCTCCCTCGGGTGTGCTGAGATTTATTACCACAGTAGTGTTTGAGTGTGTGTTCCTGAAAGTGTACACGTCTACTTGAGTAAAGGCTGTTTCTGGCCTGACTCTTTATCTGTCTCTTGTTCTTTCTCAAACTCTACTTTCCTCATCTCTCTCTCTCTGTCTGCAGGCGTGGACTCGGAGGCCGGCGCTCTCACCCTGTGTTCAGAAGACTTCAGACTCGCTCTCTCCGGCCTTCAGCCGTCCGTCTCTGAACAGCAGCTCAACAGATACAAACTCATCCAGCAGAAGTTCACCACTAAACACTCACCCGACTGAGTCAGTCCTCTAGCTTTGCACCGTGTCCTAACCAGACCTGATGTGAGTATATTAAACATCAGGTGTCTTCTGATTGGCTGTGTTTGTGTTCACATACATTTAGGACACAGTAGAAATGATCTCTAAAGAAACTTAATAAGAACAGGATTTCTTTACTTATTCCTTAAAGGATTAGTTCACTTTTAAAAAAAACTTTTGCTGATAATTTACTTACCGCCATTTTCATCCAAGATGTCCATGTCTTTCTTTCTTCAGTCGAAAAGAAATGAAGGTTTTTGATGAAAACAGTCCAGGATTTTTCTCCATATAATGGACTTCAATGGGACCCAAACGGTTCAAGGTCCAAATGACAGTTTCAGTGCAGCTTCAAAGGGCTTTAAACGACACCAGACGATGAATAAGGGTCTTATCTAGCCAAACCATCGGTTATTTCAAAAATAAATTAAAAAGTTTATGTTTTATAAGCACAAATGCTCGCTTTGCTCTGTTCTGTGATGCGCGTTCGTGACGTCATGTTACGTAACGAATGTTGCGAACGCAAGTTTTATATTTGTGCTTATAAAACTTAAACTTTTTTATTTATTTTTGAAATGAGCGATGGTTTGGCTAGATAAGACCCTTATTCATCGTCTGGTATCGTTTAAAGCCCTTTGAAGCTGCACTGAAACTGTCATTTGGACCTTGAACCGTTTGGGTCCCATTGAAGTCCATTATATGGAGAAAAATCCTGGAATGTTTTCATCAAAAATCTTAATTTCTTTTCGACTGAAGAAAGAAAGACATGGACATCTTGGATGACATCCGGGTCAGTAAATTATCAGCACTTTTTTTTTTAAAAGTGAACTAATCCTTTAATGGGTTTCATATTTAATGCTTGAATGAAAATCAGTCAGGCTGAAAAATGCAGGATCAGAAGATCAGTGACTTCATGCTAAGAGATTAAATATAATTTATGACTAGCACTGCAATAACCACAACTAAAGAGAAACTGTTCAGCTAGGCAGTGTGAGTTAATATTTGTGTTCGTGTTTAATAATATAAAATATAAGTTCTCTTGAATCTTCCTCCTCAGGGGTTTGATTTAAACACTAATTGGTCACACTTTATATTAAGTGCTTAGTTTTAGATAATTTATGTAATAATCAATTAATTTGCTATGCAAAAGTTAAAAAGAGCTGATGAAAGTGATTCATATCTGTATATTTTTTGAAATGTTAATAAGTAAAGGTTTACATTTTCTTGTTTTATAAATATGTAATTACTACTTAATTACCATTTTGTTACTACATATAACAAATGACAATTGAACGACTTAATATAAAGTGTTACCATGTTTATTCAAAGAATTACTAAAAAGAAAACTGAAAGTAAACGTGATTCTTCAAACAAATCGACGTGTCTGCATTAACAGTCGCTCAAGATAGAAGACAATATGAACACAAAAGACACAATTGTTCAAAAGATAAATGAATTTTGAAAAGTTCAAACTGTGCAAGCATATATTTGACTCGCTCGATGCTGGAATCAAGAGTGAATCTTATAAAAAAACAACCTCAAGAAATGTCATATTTCACCCCAAAATCAGAAGAAAATGTATAATTTAAAAATATAATTCATATAATAAAATATAATAATAATATTTTCTTTAAAAAAATGTAATTAAGATATAATTATTTTACCTTATAGTTGATTTAATGTTTATAAATGCGCTCAGGCAGGATGGTATTTATTGCTGTACTATAGTAATGAGAATAACTATTGTGGAAAAGAAGAAAAATGTATTATGTATTTCAGTAATGAGATTTTTTCTTTTGTAAAATGTGCCTAATTGTTATGAAAATAATATCACAGTGTAAAAAAAAACCCTGGCATATGTAATTTCATATTTTTCTCTTCAGATTTTGAGGTGATTTATGAGCGATACTGGACCTGCTTGATGAAATACACATAACAAATAGTGCAGTTTTGAAATAATGTTCATTCAAAATGATGTCTTTAGTAACAACCAATGAAATAGCTGCTTGAAACCTTTTTAAATAAAATAAATTCAATCATGTTTTTATGCATTTTCTCATTTTTTTGATTGTTAAATGATAGTAGGGCCTCAAAATGATTAATTTGGATTGTGATATGTTGTATAACTAGTGTTTTTCTTCTTCTTCTTCATTGGATATTGACATTTAAATGGATGATTTTACTCTTATCGGGACACAGTAACGGAAAAAACACACTGCTGTGCTAGTTACTAGCTGGCAATTATACATTTTTCTTTCTATTTTCTCATTTTTCCACCCACACTCATCATTCATCATCATAAGGAATTGAAAAATAAAAATCCCTGAAATCCTGACCAGAGAACACAGGAAAGGAAAGCACTGTCAACCCAAGGCACTTAAAAGAGCACTAATACTGTCACACGAGCTGTAGTGTACTGAAGTATGACTAATACTGTCACACGAGCTGTAGTGTACTGAAGTACGTCACGTGTGTATCGGAGAGAAAGATGAAGAAATGTCAGCGAGGCTCCAGACTTTAGTCAGGGGGTCTGGTTCTTTGTGGAAGATCCCTCATGTTCACAACAAACTCTTCCGCTCTTCTGCGTTTAGTTCGTATGTTTGGGAGAGACGGTGTGTCTGTGTTCATGCCGACAGCAGCCGGAGCTTCTCTCTGTGTCAGTGACTCAAGTGAAATGTGGCATACGACTGCAGGTTCTGCAACACAAGCATGTAAGATTTAGTCTGAAAGCTCCTCCATTATATGCTGGTTGCACTTCCATGAATAGGGTACAGGGCTTGACCCAGGCACACTTAAAGGTGATCATCAACCCCACGACAGCAAACTTAATATATCAACTATTTATTTTATTAGACATTTTCAAAATGTTACCAGATTTATAAAATCATAAATGAACTGTTTTTGACAACTCCTGGTTTGAAGAAGTAATCGAAGAAAGATATATTTTCCATACGTTATGTGGTCAAATTATAATTGTGGTAATGCTTGAGCTTATTAAATGCTGCCAACAATATAATTTCTTGTAAAACATTGAGAAAATCCACTGATTTACTTTGTTTTCCTGCCACGCTGTAGAAAGGTTCCAGATGATGTCACTTCCACACATTTTTGGAATATTCCATTTTGTTTAATGGGGGGAAATAATTTGGTACAAGGGTTACATGCAAGATATTGGACACATTTTGGTAATTCAAAGTAGTTTTTGAATGGAATGTGAATTCAACTGGCTGTTTACACGACTCCATTTTCAAACGTACAACTTTTTATGCGTTTTGTCCGTTCATTTACATGACAATGGCGTTTTAGGAGCCTGAAAACGCAAACTTTATTTAAAAAAGTTAATTAAAAGTTATTATCTCCAAATTGTTATTGTAGAAAAACGTGAATTTGTGAAACCGGTGACGCCATGCGTATCAAGTGATGTCGCCACCTACTGGCCTGGCATGAATAATACAGCGTTTTCAGTCGTTTCCACGGATCCGTGTGATCGTGAACCGGGATCGTTTTGATAACGTTGTCATGTGTACGCGGAAAACGTGAAAGAAAAACGTTCTGTTTTTAGTACATGCTGTCGTGCAAACATGCTCTAAAGGTGTGGTTACATTAGAGAAATAATGGTCACTTTAAAACCAAAATCTTTCACCATCACGCTTAATTCCTGCATGGTTTCCTATTGAAATGAGTGATTTCGACTGTGAACAACAGTAAATGTGATCGCACCCAAGCTGTGTACGAACATTTGAATCGTACGTCTCTTACACAAGTGATGGGCCTTCAAACTAAACCCTATTCATGGATGTTACCCAGTCATTTATAGTAAAAAGAGGTTCAAAAGACGTAGTAACTACTCAGAGTTTTCAGTGTCCTTTTTACAACTACTTTTCCATTTCATTACAATTCCATGATGCACAGTACAATCAAAATGCAATGGAAATCCCTGTAAAGTGTAAATGTGAGTTGAGAGAGATAGTGGCTGAGTTTGAGAGGTCACTCTGACTGCAACAATAACCATATTTACCGCTTACGTGGCCTTTGCTACTTTGGTGCGCTTCATCCTTTTCCTGCGCATGAGTGTGACCTGAGGCCTCTTCAAGCCGGCGATGAGCAGCAGCAGTCTGGGGCGGGACTTGGTGAGCCAGCTTCTCAGTAGCGTCCCCTTGGGAAACCTGGGGAACATCAGGAACTGTGAGTCCCACATGTCAAACCAAAGCTATTCTTGACCGGTGTCTATGATCTACTTTGTTATACTTGTACTTAAAGGATAATTCCGGTATTACGCACTTTGAGTCTATTTTCTAGTGTGTTTTGGATGAACTAGAGTGGTGGACACAGAAATGTTGACGATGGGTCCTGTCTCGACTTTTTGACTCTTTTAGGATAGCCTCTGAGCGCTTCAGAGTGGCTGTCTATGGGCATGCACAAACATGTGCTTAAAACAACCCTTAACGTTCATTTTCAAAACTGTGACACTCACCGAGTGGTTAATGGTGTTCGTTGATGTTCCAAAACAAGTAGCGTAGCGAAATACAGTTTCTGTCGTGTTTTATTTGGCATTTTGTAAAATCGCATGATGTCTGTTGGAGGACTCAGTGCTCGTTGATATTACTGCGCTACCGGAGACGGAAACGGGTCTGTTTACATTTGGTTGTCGTCTTTTCGCTCGGTTCTCCGTCTCTCAGAAGGCTAGCGTGAGCAGAGCAACTGCGGCAAAGTGGTTGTCGCCATCAAGTGGTCGGGAGTGTGCTAACGCTTCAGACTCAAATATCGAGCGGAAGTTTATACGCGGTTGTGAGGTATCTGAAAAAATAGTTCCACTATTGCAAATAACACGGATTGAAATCATACACTGCGCCGATATATTTGTTTTTAATCATCAACGAACACCACTAACCACTCGGTGAGTTGCACAGTTTTGAAAACGAACGTTAAGGGTTGTTTTAAGCACATGTTTGTGCATGCCCATAGACAGCCACTCTGAAGCGCTCAGAGGCGATTCTAAAAGAGCTGTTTTGATGCAATTTGTCTTTGTATAATGTTTTTAATATTGTAAAACACATCTGATTGTGAGAACATTCAAACCACATCTTTAGCGCTATTGCTTCTGACAAAAAAAAAATGTTTTTGTTTTTTATTGACTCAAACAGTGTTTCAAAAATGCATTGAATTTATAAGTAAACTTCAAGAAAAAAAATCCATAGGAAAACCTGTAATTTCCACCAGGACATTATTCGTTAAAGGTATAGCGGAGGATCTTTCTGAATTTTAGAGAAGACCCGTCCTCTCCAATTTTTTTTAAAAATGCAAATGCGCGGTGCAGGACTTGTGCCAGGGCTAGCATCGCTAATCATAGCTTATATTAACTTTTACTAGCAGTGATTTTAAATGGATTTCTCCAAATAGCATGACAAACTTTACCTGTCTAGTGGAATCATCGCCACTGCGGCATCAGTGGGAAACCCAACCTGTGCTTTTAGTGCACGCCAGCGTGTGAAATATTCACCCAGAATCACTCTGGTCTTTTTTCTATATTCTGCGGCCTTTCTCTTCTTATCATACACTTCGTATACATTTTTTCTCTTTCGACCCTCAGCCATTTTCAAAGGAATGGCTGAAACCGTAACTCACCACACATAATACACCTGAAAGTGCGCATGTGCAGAAAGCGAAAACTACACAAGCACGTACAATGGCCTTACGTAAACATATCACCAGAATGATTGACACTTAGGTGGACCAATAGTATAGGCTACCCACCCGGAAAAAGAAAATCCTCCGCTATACCTTTAAGTTTACAGACATTTCCTTCGACCATAAAATGCAAGATATTATTATATATTATATTCAAAATATGGATAAAACACCTGTGAAAAATTAATACAGAAAATTCCTTTATTTTAATAGATTATTGGGCCCTATTTATTATGGACCTGTCTTAGTGTGTAAGTACTACTAATGTGAAGATTAAAAGCAAATTCACAGTTTTCTCAGATGATGAGAATATGCTATGAAGCAGACTATATTTAGGAAGAAATGCTAAAAATGTTAACTAATGCACCTTATTGTAAAGTGTTACCATTATATATATATATTTAGTTTTAAGGACTCCAAACCCCTGGGTCATGGTTGGCTCGTCTCTTCCTCTCCAGTCGCACGATCGACTCTAAATCAATGTGGCATGTTTAGTCTAAGACGTTACGCTTGCTTCTGTTTAATAACCGCGGCATGTTGTGTCTGCTTTAGCACTCAATGCAATACCACTCCACAAAACACTGATGATTGATGGATCATCCAGCATGCTGAACGATTGCAGCGTTTCTGTATCAATGCAAGGCATTTAAACAGTTTTGACTCTCGTAATACACTGAACACATTCAGTGTTTCAAGTTTTCCTTATCACAACTAATTCTGCAATATAAAAAAATAGTACAGTTGGTAACACTTACATTAAGGTCCATTTTTTAACATTAATCGTGTACACTAGTAACCTCTACCGTAACGCTCCATAGTACCCGTAACACTTTCACGTACACTAACATCACCAGTTACATAGTAACTACTCCTCACAGTACATAGTAACACTCCTCACAGTAACACACCTACCAGTTACACTAGTAACACTCTCACCAGTAACACTAGTAACACTCTCACCAGTAACACCAGTAACACCTCACCAGTTACACTAGTAACAACCTCACGTAACACCAGTAACACCCTCACCAGTACACTAGTAACCTCCTCACAGTAACACTCCTCACCAGTAACACCAGTACACACCTCACCAGTTACACTAGTAACACTCTTCACCAGTAACACAGTAACACACCTCACCAGTAACACTAGTAACCACCCTCACCAGTAACACTAGTAACACTCTCACCAGTACACTAGTAACACTCCTCACAGTAACACTCCTCACCAGTAACACTAGTAACATCTCCTCACCGTAACCTCCTGATAGTAACACTCTACGTAACACTCCTCACCAGTAACACCAGTAACTCTCCTCACCAGTAACACAGTAACTCTCCTCACCCGTAACACTAGTAACACTCCTCACCCGTAACGCTCCTCATAAGTAACACCAGTAACACTCTCACCAGTAACACCAGTAACACTCCTCACCAGTAACACAGTAACACTCCTCACCAGTAACACCAGTAACTTCTCCTCACCAGTAACACTCCTCACCAGTAACACATACCTAGTAACACTCCTCACCAGTAACACTCTTCACCAGTAACACCAGTAACACCTCACCAGTTACACTAGTAACACTCCTCACCAGTAACACTAGTAACACTCCTCACCAGTAACACCAGTAACACTAGTAACTCCTCCATTCATGTAACACTCCTCACCAGTAACACCAGTAAACCCTCACCAGTAACGCCCTCATAAGTAACACCAGTAACACTCTTCACCAGTAACACCAGTAACACATCCTCACCAGTTACACTAGTAACACTCCTCACCAGTAACACTAGTAACACTCCTCACCAGTACACCAGTAACCTCCTCACCAGTAACATCCTCACCGTAACACTAGTAACACTCCTCACCAGTAACACCAGTAACACTCCTCACCAGTAACACTAGTAACACTCCTCACCGTTACCTAGTAACCTCTCAAGTAACACCAGTACACTCCTCACCAGTAACACCAGTAACACTCCTCACAGTAAATCCTACCAGTAACACCAGTAACACTCCTCACGTAACCCAGTAACACTCTCACCAGTAACACTAGTAACACTCCACCATAATCTCACCAGTAACACAGTAACTCCTCACCAGTAACACTCTCAGTAAACTCACATAACATCCTCACCAGTAACACCAGTAACACTCTCACCAGTAACACCAGTAACATCCTCACCAGTAACAAGTAACATCCTCACCAGTAAACTCTCACCAGTAACACAGTAACCTCCTCACTAGTACATCCTCACCAGTAACACTCTTCACCAGTAACACAGTAACACACCTACCATTACACTAGTAACACTCCTCACGTAACAGTAAACAAAACTTCTCACCAGTAAACCTACAGTAATTCACAGTACATCCCAGTAACACTCTCACAGTAACACTCTCACCAGTAACCTCTCACCAGTAAACTCCTCACGTAACTCTCCTCACCAGTAACTCTTACAGTAACACAGTAACCTCCTCACCGTAACATCTAGTAACCTCCTCACCAGTAACACTAGTAACACTCCTCAACAGTAACTCTCCTCACGTAACACTCTCACCAGTAACCTCCTCACCACGTAACACTCCTCACAGTAACACTCTCACCATCACTCTCACCTGTAACTCCTCACCAGTAACACTCTCACAGTAACTCTCTCACCACAGTAACACTCTCACAGTAACACTCCTCACCAGTAACACCAGTAACATCCTCACCAGTAACTCACCAGTAACACTCCTACCAGTAACCTCTAAGTAACACTCCCACCAGTAACACTCTCACCCGTAACACCAGTACACTCCTCACCAGTACATCCTACCAGTAACACTCCTCACCAGTACACAGTAACACTCCTCACCAGTAACACTAGTAACACTCCTCACCAGTAACACTCCTCACC
This sequence comes from Chrosomus eos, assembly GCA_036326025.1. Classification (NCBI taxonomy): domain Eukaryota; kingdom Metazoa; phylum Chordata; class Actinopteri; order Cypriniformes; family Leuciscidae; genus Chrosomus; species Chrosomus eos. The sequence continues at coordinate 32,573,799 of CM070838.1, forward strand.
AGTAACACAGTACCTCCTCACTCAGTAACACTCTCACACCAGTAACACTCCTCACCAGTAATCACCAGTAACACTCCTCACCAGTATCACTAGTAACACTCCTCACCAGTAACACACTAGTAACACTCCTCACCAGTAACATCTCCTCACCAGTAACACTCCTCACCAGTAACTCCACCAGTAACACTCTCCTCACCAGTAACATCTCAGAACCTCTCCAGTAACACTCCTCACAGTAACACTCCTCACCAGTAACACTCCTCACCAGTAACCTCATCCTCACCAGTAACCTCCTCACCAGTAACACTCTCCTCACCAGTAACACTCCTCACCAGTAACTACTCCTCACCAGTAACATCTCACAGTAACACTCCCACAGTAATCACCTAGTAACACTCCTCACCAGTAACCTTCCTCACCAGTAACACCCTCACAGTAACCTCCTCACCAGTATATCACTCCTCACAGTAACCACACGTACACCTCCGTCACCTAGTAACACTCCTCACCAGTAAACACTATAACTCTCACCAGTAACTCTCCTCACCAGTAACACTCCTCACCAGTAACTCTCCTCACCAGTAACACTCCTCACCAGTAACCACTCCTCACCAGTAACACTCCTCACCAGTAACACTCCTCACCAGTAACTCTCCTCACCAGTAACTCTCCTTACCAGTAACTACTCCTCACCTCAGTAACACTCCTCACCAGTAACATCCTCACCAGTAACTCTCCTCACCAGTAACACTCCTCACCAGTAACACTCCTCAAAGTACTCCTCCCAGTAACACTCCTCACCAGTAACTCTCCTCACCAGTAACACTCCTCACAGTACATTTACCAGTAACACTCCTCACCAGTAACTCTCCTCACCAGTAACACTCCTCACCAGTAACTCTCCTCACCAGTAACTCTAACTGTACTCCTCACCAGTAACGTACTCCTCACCAGTAACTCTCCTCCTCACCAGTAACTCTCTCACCGTAACTCTCCTCACCAGTAACACCAGTAACACTCCTCACCAGTAACACCAGTAACTCTCCTCACCAGTAACTCTCCTCACCAGTAACACCAGTAACACTCCTCACCAGTAACTTCCACAGTAACAGTATCACAGTACACGTACCTCCTCACCAGTAACACCAGTAACACTCCTCACCAGTAACACCAGTAACTCTCCTCACCAGTAACACCAGTAACACTCCTCACCAGTAACACCAGTAACTCTCCTCACCAGTAACTCTCCTCACCAGTAACTCTCCTCACCAGTAACACCAGTAACACTCCTCACCAGTAACACCAGTAACACTCCTCACCGCAGCTCCACAGCTCAGGCTCCAGCTGAAGGGACACACATGAGTGCTCCAGCTTTTATACGCTGTCGCTCGTCTGACTGCTGAGCTCAATGGAAAATCTAAAAGTTCAATTGTGCTGGTGGAGCGCAAGCTCAGGCCAGAGAGAGATCTAGCAGCATGTAGAAGCGCGACGCCGAGCCCAAGCCTTTGTTCCACAGCGGCTCATGTTAAATGTGGCGACAGCAACATTGTTTGCTTTGCGTCCTTGTTTTCCTCTTTTTTCCCCTCATCCAATTCTCTCTCTCAGGAGCTTCACTGATGCTACGGCAATACTTCTCCTTCAGGAAATCCGGATGACAGCGCTTAGTCATCCATTTTGTTTTTCGATTTTGCCAAACAAATTAGCAGCTTCATCAAACTGTCACAAACAGATGTTCCTCCACAGCTGGGGGTGTGTGTGCTGGTCCGTTTATCTGTCAAGTCTTTTCACATTGTATCCACACAAACATCGACTGATGAGATTTCGCATCCAAATATTATTTATTCACAATATCTCGACTTTTAGCTTGAGTTTCAATGATTAAGATGTTTCTAGTACTGAAATCCGGGCCTTCATTTGTCTGGCCACTACAAAGACGCTAAGCTAATATTATACAGTTGTATTGTATCTATACAAATATCTAAGAGAAAGCTACTTAATCAAATGAGTACTGAGTAATATTAATGAATATAGAGTAACGTTTGGGTTTGGTTTAGGGTTAGTTACTTGTAATATATGGATAATTTACATTATTTTAATAAGTAAATGTAGGAGCGTGTAACTACGTCACCTTAAAATAAAGGGTTACCCAATTTTCACTCAGAAATTGCTAGTAAATTTGACAAAGAATTACAAAGAACCAGCGAGTAACATTCAATTAAATGTCAGAAAAACTAGTTCTGTAAAATTATTCTAAGTGTACTATTAAATGTAGCAGAATATAGTCCATACTAGACCAAAACACTTATGATAAATACGACAGAAATGAGTTTTGAAGACTAGAACAAAAAATCCTGAACAGTATTTCAAACAACTGAAGAGCAATAAACAAATACAGTTTAATCTTAAACAAATACAGTATAATCTTAAACGCATCGCAATCGATCAAACTCAAAAAGTTAACATCTTAAGTTAAAAATGCTGTAAAATGTCCTATGAAAAGCAGAAAGTGTTTCTTACCAATTGACTCCGCACATTTGTTAGGCTATGCCCCCCGCGCACTGCTACGCCACATATATGAAGCTAATGCACTTATTACTGTCACGCTAGAAAGTTCAACCAGGATGGAAAAAACAAATGTGCGGGACAATAGTGAGTGCCCTGAGTCCATGGGGCCGAGAGGGTCCGGGGGGGCCACAGGAGGGTCCACTCAGCACTTCTCTCCGCCTGCACCAATCACAGCGCTCGCTCACACGTTTCTATGACAGCCAGCCCTCCCGATGTAAAACAGGGTGGAGAGAGGTCAGCCAAACTACCATCCTCTGTTCCACATGTGGACAATACACTCCTGCTGTATACACACAAAATACAGCAGTTCAAAAATAGCAGTAAAAACATTTATAATGTTACTATTTTTTGATAGAACTTTTTAATCAAAGAATTCTGAATTCTGATGTGCTAAGTTAAAAAAGATGTATTTCTTGATGTTGATTTTGAGATGAAATCTGCAGTCTATCGTGTTCTTGCAGTGTCTCTTCTGCTCTGTGAGGGGCGCTGTGGTGCTGATCGAGACACACCGAGAAGAGGTTACCGCAGAGAGAGAGAGAGAGAGAGAGAGAGGAGATGGGGGGGAGGGGAAGGGAGGGGGAGAGAGAGTGTGTGTGTGAGAGAGAGAGAGAGGGGTAGAGAGAGAGGGGGGAGAGAAAGAGGGGGAGAGAGTGTTTGTGTGTGAGAGAGAGAGGAGAGAGAGAGGGAGAGAGAGAGAGAGAGATGGGGGGGAAGAGGGGGGGGAGAGAAAGTGTGTGTGTGTGAGAGAGAGAGAGAGGGGTGAGAGAGAGGGGGGGAGAAAGAGGGGAGAGAGTGTGTGTGTGTGAGAGAGAGAGAGAGAGAGAGAGAGAGAGAGAGGGGAGAGAGAGAGAGAGAGAGAGAGAGAGAGAGAGTGTGTGTGTGAGAGAGAGTGTGTGTGTGAGAGAGAGAGAGAGAGAGAGAGAGAGAGAGAGAGAGAGGGAAGAGAGGAGAGAGAGAGAGAGTGAGAGAGAGACAGAGAGGAGAGAGAAGAGGGAGGAGAGAGAGAGAGAGAGAGAGAGAGAGTGAGTGAGAGAGAGTGGTGTGTGTGTGTGAGGAGAGAGAGAGAGAGAGAGAGAGAGAGAGAGAAGGGGAGAGAGAGAGAGAGAGAGGAGAGAGAGAGAGAGAGAGAGAGAGAGAGAGAGAGAGAGAGAGAGAGTGAGCGAGCTGGGGAAGCCTGGCACTGCATTGCAGATCAGTAAATGAGGAGGAGTCTGCAGGATAAACACTACAGGATTCCCTCGTCTCTGAAAGACACACAAACCTCACTGGATGATCATGACACGTTACAGACACGAGTCGTTCTTCACTTCTAGACATGATCTATAACATAAGGGACACAAATAAATGCTTCTCATGAAGAAGAAGTTGCTGTTATTTATGTTGTACTGTTTGCATGAGCAACATGTATTTCTTGCAGACTGTAACGATCCGTAATGAATGAACAGTGGCATTACCATGAGCAATGGGAAGATTTAAATCTTAATTTAAGATTTCACATTTTGATGAATTAGTATACGATCTGCTTATGCTCCACTCAGTAGTTTAACGTTATTTGGTTCCTGACAGGCGTTCACGTGAGCACCACGATGCATGCGTCTTGTGTTGATGCGAAAGCAGTTGTGTGAATAATATTTTGTAAATAAAGTGGTAAACATTTTTTTTTTGCACAAAGCTCTTCATAAAATTGAGGTTTAACCAACACATGGGTTACTTTAATGATGTGGTAGTTCCCTTATCTAGTCGGTCCTCGACATTACGTATGGGGAAATCCATTACCTCGAAATGCTGAAGCCTGATTTGAATAACTCTTTGCTTGCAAAAGCCAATGGCCAAAAAACCCAGAAGCCTGTGAGGAACTTCCGATTAAGATCCTTCGCTCGAGGCTGGCCGTTACCCGTAACGGTGGCCTTATTACTCCTGCCTCTCCCCCGCCCCCGCTGGTGAGCCGCGGGCCGGGAGACTGCAGAAAGCTCCGTCAATGGACTCTGCCGAGGAGTTGGCGTCGGCCCAACGCCCTATCCGCCCTCACGTGTCAGAACCTCTCACCTACGCTGAGGCCAGTTTCTGTCCCCCAAAGGAAGCGCGGGAAATGGTCTCGTTCGGGTATGGTGAGGACGACACCATGTCCACGAGTACCTCCGGCCCGGAAGCGTGGTCTGAGGCTCCTGCAGAAGCCACTCCAGCCTCGTTGGATGCGGAGCTCATGGCAATTCTCTCTGAGGCAGTAGCTGATATGGAGCTGGACTGGGCAGCCCCCAAGGAAAAGCCGTCTAGGAAGTGGATGGACGGTTCCTTCCTCAGCGCGGGCCGCCAGGCGGACACCCCGCAGAGACCTGCACCCTTTTTTCCTGAGCTCCATGGGGAGCTCACTCGGTCATGGCGCTCCCCTCACTCAGCCCGAGCCCATGCACAGGGAACCCAGCTACTGACAACAGTGGAAGGTGCGAAGAAATTGGGTTACACACAACCGCCTCCCGTTGAGGTCGCCGTCGCGGCCCACCTGTGTCCGTCCCCCGGATGGAAAACCGCCTCTCTGCCTTCCAGGCCATGTAAGAGCCACTACCCACATCACAGAGAAGGCATACATTTCGTCTGGGCATGCAGCATCTGCCCTCCACACGATGGCAATCCTGCAGGTCTTTCAAACTCGACTCTTGGGGTCCCTGGACGAGGTAGACCCGGACCAGTCTCGTGGTTCTGCACCGCCATCTGTGGCTGACACTGACAGAGATGTGCGATACTGAGAAGAAACAGGTCCTGGATGCACCGGTAAGCCTGTTGGGTATTTTCGGCGTTGCGGTCGAGGCTTTTTCTGAAAAGTATGCAGAGACCTTGAAACAGTCGAAGATGATGCCGCACCTGCTGCCTAGACGGTCTCAAGCCCCCCCTAGAGCGAGGTCTAGATCCTCTTCAGGGCAGCGTCCGGCTGGATACGGTGGATCCCGAGCCCGAGAGAGCGCCGCGAGCCTGAACCGCTGCTTCGCCAGAGGCAGTTTAGGAAGCCCCGTTCCGGCGCGAAACCGGCTGCTAGCCAAGGACGGCTGGCGGACAAGAAGGAGCAGCGTTCCTGATGTTCGTGCCAGGAGGAAGAGAGTGCAGGCCGTGCATGACAACGGACCTGCGGCGAAAAGTTCCCGCCCAGAGTTCCCTCGACAACCTTCAGTTCAAAACGAGTTTGTCAAATGTGTTTGTCTCAAGCCCCCCCTAGAGCGAGGTCTAGATCCTCTTCAGGGCAGCGTCCGGCTGGATACGCTGGATCCCGAGCCCGAGAGAGCGTCGCTGTGTTCTGTTTCAATAAACACAAAACGTTACATACCTCAGCAAAAGGGCTCTCTTCTTCCTTTGACTATTACCCGTGACATAAGCGAAGCCTCTCCTCCGGGAGACACTTCACAGAGCGGAAGCCCAGGGCAACCCGAGGAGATGATTTCATGTGTCCCCGTGCAAAAAGCCGCGGACGAGTCATCTGCCATTCATATAACGTTAGCTGTCAATGCTTCACCGGCGGCTGGCGTGCAGCCCCCACCGCAACATACGTTAATGCCCCCTCTATCGAGTCACCTGAGCGCGTGGTCGATGCTCCCAGGGGTGTCAGATTGGGTAATCAACACTGTAAAACGCGGCTATACGCTTCAGTTCGCTCGCAGACCACCCTGCTTCGGCGGCTTGATTATGTCAGAGGTATCAGAACAGAGCGCCCAGCTGCTTCGGGCAGAAATCTCCTCTGTCCTGGCCAAACAAGCAGTAGAGACAGTGCCTGGGGAAAAGAGAAATTGCGGGTTTTACAGTCGCATTTTTTAGTCCCGAAAAAGGATGGAAGTATGCGCCACATTTTGGATCTGAGATTACTGAACAAAGCACTCTCGAAACGCGCGTTCAAGATGATTACGGTGAAGCAAATCCATGCGCATATTCGCATATTACTTCATCGCAGTGGATCTGAAGGATGCGTATTTTCACATTCAAATAGCCCCCTATCACAGGCACTTTCTGCGTTTTGCATTCGAAGGCATTGCATACCAATTCAAAGTACCGCCGTTCGGGCTAGCTCTGGCCCCCCGCGTGTTCACAATGTGCATAAATGCAGCGCTTGCACCCCTGAAGCTCAGTGGTATACGCATACTGAACTATCTCGACGACTGGCTAGTCATCGCTCATTCGAGAGGCGCTCTCGTGGAACACAAATGCAGACTCCTCGCCCACTTATCAGGTCTGGGTCTGTATGTGAACATACAGAAGAGCACGCTTCAACTGTGCCAGTCGATCACTTTTCTGGGTATGGTTCTGGACTCGCGCTCAATGATCGCATGCCAATCAGAGCCGAGGATCCAGTCTGTTCCTCCGGGAGACACTTCACAGAGCGGAAGCCCAGGGCAACCCGAGGAGATGATTTCATGTGTCCCCGTGCAAAAAGCCGCGGACGAGTCATCTGCCATTCATATAACGTTAGCTGTCAATGCTTCACCGGCGGCTGGCGTGCAGCCCCCACCGCAACATACGTTAATGCCCCCTCTATCGAGTCACCTGAGCGCGTGGTCGATGCTCCCAGGGGTGTCAGATTGGGTAATCAACACTGTAAAACGCGGCTATACGCTTCAGTTCGCTCGCAGACCACCCTGCTTCGGCGGCTTGATTATGTCAGAGGTATCAGAACAGAGCGCCCCGCTGCTTCGGGCAGAAATCTCCTCTGTCCTGGCCAAACAAGCAGTAGAGATAGTGCCTGGGGAAAAGAGAAATTGCGGGTTTTACAGTCGCATTTTTTAGTCCCGAAAAAGGATGGAAGTATGCGCCACATTTTGGATCTGAGATTACTGAACAAAGCACTCTCGAAACGCGCGTTCAAGATGATTACGGTGAAGCAAATCCTTGCGCATATTCGCATATTACTTCATCGCAGTGGATCTGAAGGATGCGTATTTTCACATTCAAATAGCCCCCTATCACAGGCACTTTCTGCGTTTTGCATTCGAAGGCATTGCATACCAATTCAAAGTACCGCCGTTCGGGCTAGCTCTGGCCCCCCGCGTGTTCACAATGTGCATAAATGCAGCGCTTGCACCCCTGAAGCTCAGTGGTATACGCATACTGAACTATCTCGACGACTGGCTAGTCATCGCTCATTCGAAAGGCGCTCTCGTGGAACACAAATGCAGACTCCTCGCCCACTTATCAGGTCTGGGTCTGTATGTGAACATACAGAAGAGCACGCTTCAACTGTGCCAGTCGATCACTTTTCTGGGTATGGTTCTGGACTCGCGCTCAATGATCGCATGCCAATCAGAGCCGAGGATCCAGTCTGTTCAAAACACACTAGCCCTCTATTGTTCAAGGCAGAGCTATCCCCTTAAAAACGTTTCAGAGGCTACTGGGTCTGATGGCAGCTGCAGCCTCCGTCTGCAGACTGGGCTTGCTGCACATGAGACCGCTGCAGCATTGGTTACAAAACCGAGTGCAGCCGCAGAGAGCGGGGATGGAATGCCTCATCGTAACGCGTTCATGACTCTGGACTCTGGCGCCGTGGTCCAGCACGACAATGTACGAGCAGGGTGCTGCTATGGGCAGAGTGGTCAGACGGGTAGTGGTCACTACGGATGCATCACTATCAGGCTGGGGAGCACTCTGCGATGGCAGACCTGCATTCGGTACATGGGCGAGGGACCAGAAGTGCTGGCACATAAACTGCTTGGAGATGGAAGCGGTTCGTCTTGCTCTACAGAGCTTCCTTCCGTTTGTAAAGGACCGTCATGTACTCATCAGAACGGACAACACGGCGGTGGTGGCGTACATCAATCACCAGGGAGGGCTCCGCTCGCGACCCCTGCAGGGCTTAGCGAGGCAGATGCTCTTGTGGACGGATCGGGTACTTCTCTCGATCCGAGAGGTGCACATACCAGACAGTCTGAATTGCGGCGCGGACATGCTGTCCAGGGACGGCATTGTGCACGGAGAGTGGAGACTACATCCGCTGACTGTAAACATGATCTGGAATATTTTTGGCAAAGCGATCGATGGGACCTACATGTGTGGCAGATCAATACGGAGTATCACAGCGAGAGCTGCAGACGATAACAGAGGCTAGAGCCCCCTCGACGAGGCGCTTATACGCTCTGAAATGGAATGTGTTTGCTAACTGGTGTACTGACAAACAAGTAGACCCCAAGGGTTGTGATATTTCCGTTATTCTGACCTTCCTGCAGGAACGTCTAGACGCTGGTAGCTCCCCGTCTACAGCGAAAGTCTACTTGGCCACTATTGCCACTTTTCGTAACATGATAAATGGTTATTCGGTGGGAAAACACCCCCTGATAATCAGTTTTCTCCGGGGGGCGAGGCGGCTTAATCCACCCCGCCTTTTTGGGACCTGTCGTTAGTGCTCAGTGCGCTGTCCGACCCTCCCTTCGAACCAGCCGAATCTAGCGACCTTAAAGGTCCTGTTCTATGCCCTTTTCACAAGATGTAAAATAATCTATGATGTCCCCAGAGTGTGTCTGTGAAGTTTCAGCTCAAAATACCCAACAGATAATTTTTTACAGCATGTTTAAATTGTCTTTTTTTGAGGACTCAGAAAAACGCGCTGTTTTCGTGTGTGCCCTTTAAATGCAAATGAGCTGCTGCTGCACGACACAGGGGGCGGAGCTTCAAGAGCTCGCACTCCAACATGACATCATGACTTTTGCGTAAACATACACGCCACTTTCAAATCAAGTTGCGTGTTATTTATACGCATTTTGAGCTATCCGCGTGTATGCGTGTATATCAACGCCGTTATGTCCGAGTGATTCCGCGTGTATGTACACGCTGTTATAAATCCGAGCGAAATAAAGCCAAATTTTGATATACATCTGGGGGAGCGATATTTTTCTTCCTAGGATGGTAGGGAAAGACTCATAAATGGTATTAATCAGTGACGGGTAGGTTTAGGGACGGGGTTGGGGTAGTTCATATATTTATATATACAGTAATGTAACGTTAAGTCAACGGCGTTCATAAACACGCTGAAAAGCGATTATGCGTGTTGATAACACGCCAAAAATGGAAATACGAATTGGCGTGTCATACATACGCAGTTTCATGAGATCAGTCTGCGCACTCAGACAATTTCATCTCATGGAATAATGGTAACATCAGAAACTCTCAGTAACGGTGTTCATTTCGAGTCGGACAATAATGCCTACAGAGTCAGAGGGCTGTATAAAGATGGAACAGGTATAGTTTAGTAGTTTAATTACGGTTATTATAACGTATTTGTCATCTGCTTGTATGTATCCATTATTTATTAATAGCCTACAAGTCTGCTGTGTCGGACCAGGTCCGAATGATGATCAAACATATACTGATGAGTTTAATAAAGTTTATTGTACATCACACAAAAGATGAAGCGTCAGTTTTACTTCAGAAAATCACCGTAAGAGCTGAGTAAACACAGTAAGTTATAAGAAGTGCGTGAGTTGAGGGAGTTGAGAGAGCATTCCTGTGGGTGGAGGTTAGTCAGAGAACTGTTCTACTGACGTCATTAAAGAAGGAAGTAGAGGGATGTAGTCCAAACCGGCCGTTCGCTTTAGGCGACTTCTGTTAAATAAAATATCTCGCTTGGCATTGAACTTTGAGCTTTATAATTTTACAGATATTATTTATACTCTAACAACAACATTACACACACACTAACTTAAGTTTGAAACATGGGATCACGAAGAACGGGACCTTTAAAGTGCTCTCAGTTAAGACGCCGCTTCTGCTCGCGCTGGCTGGCGGGAAATGAGTGGGAGACTTGCAAGCTGTCAGTGAACAGTGCATGTATGCAGTTCGGACCGGACGACTGCATGGTCAGACTTTTACCCAAACGCGGCTACTCGCCGAAGGTGCTCTCAACTCCGTTCAGAGCCCAGGTGGCTACAATTCAAGCGTTTTGTCCCGCAGAACTAGACAATGATTCAGTGTCACAGAAAGGCGCTTTGTGCCCCGTGCGCGCGCTGCGTGCTTATGTGAACAGGACTAGCCAGTTTCGAACTTCAGAGCAGCTCTTCGTCTGCTACGCGGGCGCCAGGAAAGGCAGCGCGCACTCGAAACAGAGGCTATCACACTGGATTGTGGAGGCCGTGCGACTAGCTTATGCTTCCAGAGGAACCGATTGCCCAATAGGGGTGCGTGCCCACTCCACTAGGAGTTTGGCGTCGTAATGGGCTTGGATGAAAGGGCATGTCTATTCAAGACATTTGTCTCGCAGCGGGCTGGTCATCTCACAACACGTTTGCTAGATTTTATAACTTGGACATTCCCTCGTTCGCACCATACGTTCTGTCAGTGCAGGAGAAGGCTGGACTGCCATTGGGTGACTGAGTTGCCTGGGGACACGCCCCGCCTAGCGCGTGCTTCTAGCCATGGTTCCAACCAGGTTGTATAGGCAGCGAGTTGCCTTTGATAAGTATCACATAGTCTAATGTGGCCTTTTCATTATGCCCGCATTCATGAGCTGGCAGTATTCTCAAGCACCAACATATTGTTGCATTTTCCGCCATATCGCACCAGTTCAGTGTTGCTTAACTGAGTATGGGGAGATACTGGTGGTGTGAGCGCCGAGTTGGCTCTGTCCCAAGAGTGCATCGGTGTTTCAACCAGGTCCGGTACCCGACCTAAAGCTAAAGCGCATGTCTGAGGAGCTCGATGAGCTGGGTCGGACAGTTTTTTACACACGGCGGGGGTTTTATATGTTCCCCATACGTAATGTCGAGGGACCGACTCGATAAGGGAATGTCTTTGGTTACTCACGTAACCGTAGTTCCCTGAGAGGAGGGAACAAGACATTACGTAAACTGCTGTGTGGGAAAAAGCCTTCAGCCTCATTGCTCTCGTTCAGTCGAAAGATTCTGCGTTTTTTGTCTTTTGCAAGCAAAGAGTTAATCATATCAGGCTTCAGCACTTCGAGGAAATGGTTTTCCCCATACGTAATGTCTCGTTCCCTTCTCTCAGGGAACTACGGTTACGTGATTAACCAGAGACGTTGCGTAGACTGTCAATGGAGGGACAGAAAGCTCTCAGATTTAATTAAAATATCTTCATTTATGTTCTAAAAATGAACGAAACTCATACGGGTTTGGAACAACATGATGGTGAGTAATTAATTCAATTCAATTCAATTCAAGTTTATTTGTATAGCGCTTTTCACAATACACATTGTCTCAAAGCAGCTTTACAGAAAGTGCATTTCAGAAATGTACAAAGAAAAATACAGTTAGTTAATCATGTATAAATTTAGGCATAACATATCGCCGGTGTTTAGTCGTCTCTTCACAGGCGTCGAGTCGTCTCTCCACAGGCGTTTAGTCGTCTCATCACAGGTGTTGGGTCATCTGAAGTCTTCGTGAGAGGCTGGATACAAACTGGAGCTGACGAACGCTATTTACCTCGGGACTAGCATCCCGAGATAACAGCAGAAAGACAGATGGGAAATAATTAGCATAGCTGATGTTCATAATATTAATGCATTCGAACTGATTCAGAAGTAGTATAAAAGGTAAGCATTAAGTGAATGCTTGGTTAAAGAGATGCGTCTTTAATCTAGTTTTAAACTGGGACAGCGAGTCTGAGTCTCGAACAATATCAGGAAGGCTATTCCAGAGTTTAGGAGATAAATGTGAGAACGCCCTCCCTCCTTTAGTAGACTTAGATATCCTAGGAATGACCAGAAGCCTCGAATTTTGTGATCTTAAAGAGCGCGATGGATTGTATGGCGATAGAAGGTCTGTTAAATACACAGGAGCTAAACCATTTAGAGCTTTATAAGTCAGTAGTAATACTTTGTAATTGATACGGAACTTAATAGGTAACCAGTGTAGAGATGATAAAATTGGTGTTATATGATCATATTTTCTTGATCTAGTAAGAACTCTAGCGGCTGCATTTTGGACTAACTGTAGCTTGTTTATTGAGGATGCAGGACAACCAGCTAATAAAGCATTACAGTAATCTAGTCTCGAGGTCATGAATGCATGAACTAACTTTTCTGCATCTGAAACAGATAGCATGTTACGTAGCTTAGCAATGTTTCTAAGGTGGAAAAAAGGCTGTTCTTGTAACATATGAAATATGATTTTCGAAAGTCAAGTTGCGGTCTAGCATAACACCCAGGTCTTTTACTGTAGTGGATAAAGTAACAGGACATCCTTCTAAATTAAAGTTGTATTGTAAGGGATTTTGTGGGTAGTTTTTTAGACCAATAAGTAATACCTCCGTTTTATCTGAATTTAATAGCAGGAAATTACACGTCATCCAGCATTTTATATCTTTTAGACACTCTGTCAAGTTAGATAAGTTAGTGTTTTCATCTGGTCGTGATGAGATATATAATTGAGTGTCATCAGCATAACAGTAAAAATTAATTCCATGTTTTCTTATAATATTACCAAGTGGCAGCATATATATTGAGAATAGCAGAGGGCCTAGGACAGATCCTTGCGGCACTCCATAGTCTACTGATGTTATCTTTGATTTTTCCCCATTTAAAACAGACGAAATGGTAACGGTCTGATAAGTACGATCTAAACCAGCTTAATGCCTGTCCCTGAACACCAGTGTAGTTTTGTAGTCGATCTAAGAGTATTTTATGATCTATAGTGTCGAACGCAGCACTAAGATCAAGTAGAACTAGTATTGAGATACAGCCTTGGTCAGAGGCTAAGAGTAAATCATTTGTAATTTTAACTAGCGCAGTTTCTGTGCTATGATGCGGTCTGAATCCCGACTGAAATTTTTCATAGATATCATTTTCTTGCAAGAAAGAGCACAATTGAGCGGACACAATTTTTTCTAGTATTTTAGACATAAATGGAAGATTTGAGATGGGTCTGTAATTTGCTAGGTTATTTGGATCTAATTGCGGTTTCTTAATGAGAGGTTTTATTACTGCCAGCTTGAATATTTTTGGAACGTGACCTAAAAATAAAGACGAGTTAATAATATTGAGAAGAGGCTCTTCCACTACAGGTAACACTTCTTTAAGTAGTTTAGTGGGTATTGGATCTAATAAACATGTTGTTGGTTTAGATGCAATGATAAGTTTATTTAGTTCTTCCTGTCCTATAGTTGTAAAGCGGTTTAGTTGTTCTAGAGGGGCCATAATTGAGGCCGAGTCATAAGACACCATAGAGGATTGTACATTTACAATAGTGTTTCGGATGCTTTCTATTTTGTCATTGAAGTAATTCATAAAATCATTACTACTATATTGTAACGGAATATTTTGCTCTGGAGATGTCTGATTATTTGTTAGTCTAGCCACGGTGTTAAATAAAAACCTTGGATTATTTTGGTTATTTTCAATTAGTTTGCGGATATGCTCAGCCCTGGCTGATTTTAGAGCCCTTTTATAACGTGACATACTGTCTTTCCACGCGATTCTGAAGACCTCTAAATTAGTTCGTTTCCATTTACGCTCTAAGTTACGAGTTTCTCTGTAGAGCACTGTAATTACTGACAGAATTTTCATTTTTGGGTGAATTAATCCTTAGCACTGTAGGCCAATGTGACGTGTTGTAGCTACACTATATTGCCAAAAGTATTGGTGACGTCTGCCTTTACATGCACATGAACTTTAATAACATCCCATTCTTAAAGGTATACTCCACCGGTTTTTCATATTAAACTATGTTATTCCCTTAACTAAGACGAGTTGATACATACCTCTCTCGTCTCAGTGCGTGCACTATATCTCTCTGTATTGCTGAAAAACTATGTTAGCACTTAGCTAGCACAGTGCATTAAATATGGGCCAAAAAGAGAAGCGACCAAACACTTCCTCGTTTTCCCTATTTAAACACAGTTACTCGAGTAGTGTAACTCGACCTAGGCTGGTGACACAAAATAAAACGTTGCGATTTTCTAAGCGTTTAAAATTGATGTAAATAAGAGGGGGCAATATAGTCATCAATTTTAAACGCTTAGAAAATCACAACGTTTTATTTTGTGTCACCAGCCTAGGTCGAGTTACACTACTCGAGTAACTGTGTTTAAATAGGGAAAACGAGGAAGTATTTTATGCACTGTGCTAGCTAAGTGCTAACATAGTTTTGCAGCAATACAGAGAGATATAGTGCACGGACTGAGACGAGAGAGGTATGTATCAACTCGTCTTAGTTAAGGGAATAACATAGTTTAATATGAAAAACCAGTGGAGTATCCCTTTAATCCATATGGTTTAATATGGAGTTGGGCCACCCTTTGCAACTATAACAGCTTCAACTCTTCTGGGAAGGCTTTCTACAGGGTTTAGGAGTGTGTTTATGGGAATTTACTTGGGACCATCAAATTCAACCAACCCGGGCGTACCATTTTGGCAATATAGTGTATATTAGACTGTAAATTGCTAATGATATTATAGATGATTGTGCTTGTTCAGTTGAGCTAATCTATATGATATAATCATTATTCAAATAGGTAAAAATATATTTATGTTTTTAGGAGTGAATTCAGGTTAATTGAGACACTTTTACCCAGTCATCTCAATAGCAAAAAGTGTATCAATCAACCCGAGTTTATTTGGCAGTAGCTGTGTACTAAGTGAGATTATGTATGTGCATCGGGTCATTAACATAAAATAACCCCTCAAGGGTAGTAGTGGACTTGATCAGCTGATAACCCTGATGGGGTTATTTTGTGACGATGACCAGCTGACTATATTAGTTCTTACATAGAAAATTTCCACCAGAAGTACAACTTCCCTCTAGAGAGTAGAAGTGATTATGAAAGTCAGATTTATTAATATTTAGGTTTGACATTGAGAGTGGTAACTGGCCTCTTCCTCTTTTTCAATCTTGGGTCATGATTGTGGTTAAAGTCTTGCAAGTTGTAGTAATTACTACATTTTCCAACGTTACCACATGCCATTGTTTCCCGTGTTGGCATCTATGTGTATGTTCTGTTACTAATAATGATCAACTTTGCATATATCGCATATAAGGTTTGGTATAATAATAATAATCTGTTGAAGATACCAACAATGCTGTAGGGAGAGCTGGCAATAAAACCATGCCAAGATTTGTATCATTGCACTCTACAGTTAGTTAAAGCTTTGAACATCTCAATTCACAATGTGTCACAATAGATCAAAAAGAGCATGCGTTGGAAAAATATCATTTTACTTCAAATGGCTGATGGTCAATATGGCCGATTATGGTAAATTTGTTATCACTATGCTCAGTATTCGAATAAATCTAAAGAGATGTAAAGAGTCTCATGATTTCTGCCCATAAATTTGCCGCATCTATGTTTTAAAATAGCCTTATTAGCATACTGAAAAATAAAAACATCTAAGTACTGTTCAATCTGTAAGGACAATGATTACATTTTGAGGATTGATGGCAGTAGTCCGTCTGACAATCTGTAGCTGTTAGACGTACGTTGATTTATCGTCTTTTGAAATCCATTGTGAACCACAGGAATATTGTGCTTGTCAGTGGTAAACGGTCTTGGAGGAGATGTGTGTGTGGAGTCAGTGAAGACCGTCGGCTGCAGTCGTCTCTCAGTAACACAGGAGGAGATGTGTGTGTGGAGGTCAGTGAAGACCGCAGTCGTCTCTCAGTAACACAGGAGGAGATGCGGGGATAAACCTGGAGCACAGCCTATGACCTTGGGATGGGTTTCCCGGTATAAACACGGACAAAGAAACATTGCTGATGTAATGTATTCCTGTGATCAAAGCTGAATTTTCAGCATCATTACTCCAGTCTTCAGTGTCACATGATCCTTCAGAAATCACTATAATATGACGATTTGATGATCAAGAAACATTTATGATTATTATTAATGTTGAAAACAGTTGTGCTGCTGCATATTTTTGGTGAAATCTAACATTCAAAAGTTGCAGTAAGAAAGATTTCAAATACATTCGAAGATTTAAATATTGATAATAATGAGAAATGTTTCTTGAGCATCAAATCATCATATTATAGTGATTTCTGAAGGATCACGTGACACTGAAGACTTATTACATTGTAATAATATTTTACAATATTATTGTTTTTACTGTATTTTTGATCAAATAAATGCAGCTTTGGTGAGCAGAAGAGACTTCTTTTAAAAGCATGAACAAATCTTAATTACATAATTTTGACTAGTGGTGTAATTCTTTAAAAAAATAAGTAAATTTTAAGTCTTTTATGGGATTTTGAGATTCTTTTTGTCGTCACCTTTATTTTTATAACGCTTTTTACAATATAGAGTGTTTCAAAGCAGCTTTACAGAGATAACAGGAAAATAATGCAACACAGTTTGTATCTAGAAGAAAATAGCGTCACAGTCCAGCTTAAAGGGATAGTTCACCCAAAAATGAAAATGCTGTCAGTAATTACTCTCCCTCGTGTTGTTCAACCCCGTAAGACCTTTGTTCATCTTCGGAACATAAATGAAGATATTTGTGATTAAATCTGAGAGCTGGGTCACTCCTCCATAGGCTTCTAAGTGATTGAAACCTGACAGCCCAGAAAAGTTATTAAAGAAATCGTTAAAATAGTCCAAATGGCTACAGTGGCTCAATCTTAAGTTTATCGAGCAACAAGAATATTTTTTGCGCGCAAAAAAAAAACTAAAATAACGACTTTATTCAACCATCTCTTCTCTTCCATGTCATTCTCCTAAGCTGTTGACGTAGTGTAACTGCGCAGCGCTTCTGTGTTGTACGTCACACGTGGGCTCACTATTGGCCGACGCTGGTCATGTGTGTGATGCGTGTGACGTTCAACCAGAAGCGTTGTGCAATAACAATACAAAATCTCCAGGCCCAAAGAGAATACTTGAATAAAGTCGCTATTTTAGTTTGTTTTTTTTGTGCTCAAAAAGTATTCTCGTAGCTCGATAAACTTAAGATCTAGCCACTGTAGGCACATGAAATATTTAAACATTTTTCTTCAATGACTTTCTGGGCTGTCAAGTTTCAATCCCTTAGGAGTCAATCCCTATGGAGGAGTGACCCAGCTCTCAGATTTAATCACAAATATCTTCATTTGTGTTCCGAAGATGAACGAAGGTCTTACGGGGTTGCATGAGGGAGAGTAATTACTGACAGCATTTACATTTTTGGGTGAACTATACCTTTAAGTAAGTTAACCAGTGATGGTTCATGGTTTAGTACTCACATATGAAGAAAATTAAGTTAAATATATTTTTATCATGAACACTCTGAATAGTTTTAGCATGATTATGTTAATGTATTTGTTCTTGAGGACTCGATCTGCTACGCTGATCCGTTACAGAGGCTAGCATTAGCAAAACGACTAGCTTGTCTAAAATTCTGACATCAAATTAGTCCGTCAGTCATCACCTTCATTTATAAAGCGCTTTTAACAGTATGGATTGCATGGATACAATATGGATATTTAATTACCATTTTTTTGTAATGAATATTAATTGTGTTTAGTTTTCCTATCAAGTAATTGAATTAACTGACCAGTAACTCAGCTTTAGGTGTATAGAAACCATGACACAGGTGATTAGCATAAGACATCAACTCACACTTTAATCAAATATCTGTCCCAAAGTCTCCGAGGATCAGACTGGCTCTGTGTCCATAATCAGATTACACGACCCATCAGAGAAAGTAGACGTGTTTAATCGCGAATCTCTGAAGGAACTACGGCGACACAAACCCATAGTGATCCAACAGGAGGATATAACAGAAATACACAGGGACATTTCATTTTAAATCAAATATTTTGATCAAATAAAAGCAGCCGTGGTGATCATAAGAGACTTCTTTTAAAAACATTCTTACTAAAAACGAACTTTTGAGCAGTAGAGTAGGCTACAGTATATCTTCACTTATCACTTAAATTGTTGAGAATTTAAAGGTAATTTATTTTAAAGGTAACATTTATTCAAGATTGGCATCTGTTATTTTCTTGATATATATTTTCTGTATATATTCCAATAACATTATGAATGACCATATGTAATGCAAAGTATAAAATGCTTTAATAAAAACATTTGACACATTTTAATAAACAGTTGCTTTTCTTGTCATTTTATGAATTCATTTAGATTGATTATAAATAGGCAGGACAAAGTATATATATTTTTTAATTAAGTACCATTCCTTTCATTTATATTTCTTTTTGATAATAAAAATGAGATCTAACATATGTGTCATGACCTGATAAAAGTGATTTCACATGAAAGACATTTAAAAACATAAAAAATTAAACATTTAAAAAAAACATTAAAATAATTTAAGACATTAAGAAATACACATTTGTGCACAGACAAAGTGAAAACACAGCAACAAACAAAAGATGCTAATTTAAGTTTTTATATGCTACATTCATGCTATTCTCTCTTAAAATGTGTGCTGCTCTTTTAAGAAAGCAGGTAGAAGAATTACAAGCTGTTTGTCTCTTTAGACTTGCCGTAGTTCTCAATGCATGCAACAACCCTGAAACACAGCTGAGCACTTTTCATCATCTTTTACACGTTTTGTCTTCATAACTCTGAAGGACTTATGTCTGTAAGTGATAGTTAAAGTGCATTTTCATATAAACCTTAAGTGAAGATCGTTAGAATTACATATTTGTGTGAAAAGTGTTGAAAATGGTAAAGATGCTAATCGCGTTAGCCTGTCTATGGCACCACCATGTTAAGTTAGCATTCATGCTAATCACTATATAACCATGTGTGGTTAATGGGTAAATTTATGTTACTGTATTTTGTGTTTTTCAAAGTGGTATTAATCCTGTG
Organism: Chrosomus eos; assembly: GCA_036326025.1. Taxonomy (NCBI): domain Eukaryota; kingdom Metazoa; phylum Chordata; class Actinopteri; order Cypriniformes; family Leuciscidae; genus Chrosomus; species Chrosomus eos. The sequence goes on from CM070838.1 coordinate 32,593,083, forward strand.
TTAATAAGAATTTAAACTATTCAAGTTTATTAATAAGTACATTTTGTATTTCTGTATTGCAGTTTCACAGTGCTTCTGATAAAACATCCTAAACGTCCTACTGCTTCCTGGGTGTTTATTGAAGAACCTGTTAGCTGTCTGCCAAGCTAAAAGTCCTACCCAAATTTTAGTAAGGGCAGAATAGTGAAAAGACATAATTCGACGGGTTACATCTGGAACGTGTTGCCACGTGGAAATGCACAGCAATCTTCAATAAAGCTGCCTTCACTATGGAAGATCTCGAGATACGATCCCAATGCTCTAACACTTCACGTAGCAGCCGGTCTTCTTCAGCAAGTGTTATAGCAGCCAGAGCACGTGCAAAGGCAGAGGCTGCTCGCACGCAAGCATCATTCGCTCAAAAAGAAGCAGACATGTTAAAAGCACAAGCATATATCGAGGAAGAACAACAGAAAGCTGCAGCTGTGGCTGCTAGGAAAAAAGCAGAGCTTGAAGCAAACCTACACACTCTGCGACTAGAGGGTGCTGCTGCAGCTGCCAATGCTGAAGCTGAAGTTTTAGAGGCAGCTGCTGAGAACGAAGTAGGGGATCCTGATCGCATAAGCTTAAAGAGTGAATGCGTTGAGCAGGGTTTAGCAAAGAATACAAAATCTGACTACCCTCACCATGACTCGCAACCCCAAGAACCGGTGTCAACACCAACACGCCAGCGAGCAATGGAAGTTGGTGAGCCAGTTAAAAGAAGCATGGAGAAGGGTACCACGCAGTCAAGTGAAATCAGCGTCCACGAGTTTCAAGAATTACCCGCTCAATGCACATTCACTCAAGAACAAGCTCCTTTGAGTAACCACCATCAAAGTCCATATAAGTACGCTCCATACGACTTTGAGCGTCCATATCATTCATATCCACTACGAGGAAGTTCTAGCCACAGAGATCACTCACACATGGCTACACTATCAGGCAACCATGGCCAACCTTCTCAGCCTTATTCAACCTTTGCTTCCAGAGAGCCCGAGTCTGATTCAGCAGCTATGTCAGACTTAGCCAAGTACTTGGTACGCCGCGAAATGGTGAGCTCAGGGCTCCTAAAGTACGACGACCAACCAGAGAACTATAGGGCCTGGAAGGCATCCTTCTACAGCTCTATAGAGAGCCTACACCTAACGCCAAGAGAGGAGTTAGATCTCCTTTGCAAATGGCTGGGACCTAAATCTTCCGAGCAGGCAAGGAGGATAAGAGCGGTTCATATCCATGATGCAGCGGCGGGTGTGAATATGGTGTGGCAAAGGCTGGAGGACTGTTTTGGATCGCCGGAAGCCATAGAAAATGCTCTCTTCAGGAAAATAGAGGATTTTCCAAAAATCAGCTACAGAGACAATCAAAAGCTGAGAGAATTTGGAGACATTCTTTTGGAGCTAGAGGCTGCCAGAGCAGATGGCTTCTTAACTGGGCTCAGTTACTTGGATACATCTCGTGGCATCACTCCAATTGTTCAGAAACTGCCATACTCCCTACATGACAAGTGGGTCTCTCTAGCATCACGTTACAAAGAAGCCTACAGAGTTCCATACCCACCATTCTCTATATTTGCAAAGTTTGTCTGTGACCAAGCCAAGATTCTGAACGACCCGAGTTTTGCAGTACTTACTGGTCCAAGCATGAACAAAACTGAAAGACCCTTTAAACAAAACTTAAAAACACCTGTTTCTGTCAGGAGGACGGACGTCTCAGTAGACACTGACAACCATCAAGACAACAAGGGAGAAAATGCACCGATCGACCTGGACAAGCAGTGTCCCCTACACCTAAAACCACATCCCCTGAGGAAATGCCGTGGTTTCCGAAGCAAACCTTTGGATGAGAGAAAAACCTACCTTAGGGACAAGAACATCTGTTACAGGTGTTGTGCTTCATCCAGTCACTTAGCCAAGAACTGCGACAAAAACATTCAATGCAGAGAGTGCAATAGTGATAGTCACCCAACAGCACTTCATCCGGGACCAGCACCGTGGACTTCTGGAGCCTTTGTAATGGCGAAAGATCAAGGCGGGGAGCAAAGGGAAGGAGCCTCTTTAGCTATCACATCCAAATGCACAGACATATGTGGGACTGCTTCAAGGTCAAGGTCATGTGCAAAAATCTGTCTTGTCAGTGTTTACCCAGTAGGCCATAGAGAAAGAGCCGTGAGAACCTACGCCGTTGTCGACGAACAGAGTAACAGATCTTTGGCAAGAAGTGAGTTTTTTGAGCTCTTTGACATCAAAGAAGGTTCAGCTTCATACACATTGAAGACATGCTCAGGAGTCGTTGATAACATAGGGCGACGAGCTAACAACTTCATCATGGAGTCTTTAGATAGTAAGAATCAGATCCCACTCCCATCTCTGATCGAATGTGATATGTTGCCGGATGATAGGTCAGAAATTCCCACGCCAGAGATCGCCAAACACTATCCTCATCTCAAAAGCGTTGTGGGCAAGATCCCTCCACTTGATCCCACAGCAGCCATCCTTATCCTACTCGGACGTGATGTACCAAGAGTGCATAAAGTCCGAAAGCAGTGCAACGGACCTCATAACGCACCCTATGCCCAATGCCTCGATCTGGGCTGGGTTATCATAGGAGAAGTGTGCTTGGGGTCAGCTCACAAACCAGACTCCATCAGTGTCTACAAGACTAACATACTGAGTAATGGCCGTCCATCTCTTTTTGATCCTTGTCCAAGTAAGCTTCACATCAAAGAGAAGGTGGATGTCCAAGTACTTCAACCTGGAGTTGCATATCTCGCAGATGTTGACACCCTGTTAAGCGAAACGGATTGTCTCGGTAAAGGAGTTTTCCAGCAAACGGCCCAGGATGACAAGCCTGCGATGTCTGTGGAAGATAAGATCTTTCTGGAAATCATGGACAAAAAGATGTTTATGGATGACTCAAACAGTTGGGTGGCTCCATTGCCCTTTAGAGAACCAAGGCGCAAACTTCCCAACAATAGAGTACAAGCAGAAAACCGTCTCAAGACACTACGTTGTAGGATGGAAAGAAGTCAGGAAATGAGAGAACACATGCTTGCATTTATGCAGAGAATCTTTGAGTCAGGACATGCAGAACCAGCTCCCCTGCTTCCCCGAGACCAAGAGCGCTGGTATTTGCCAATTTTTGGGGTTTACCATCCACGCAAGCCAGGACAGATTCGAGCTGTATTCGACTCCAGTGCTAAGCATGATGGTATTTCCCTGAATGACCTCCTTTTGAGCGGCCCTGATTTAAACAACTCGCTCCTTGGGGTACTTACTCGCTTCCGTAAAGAACCGGTTGCTGTAGTAGCAGACATAGAGCAGATGTTCTACTGCTTCAGGGTCTGCGAGGAGCATCGTGATTTCCTGCGGTTCCTCTGGTTTCAGAACAACGACCCTGCCAGAGAGGTTGCAGAGTACCGTATGACTGTCCATGTATTTGGAAATAGCCCCTCTCCAGCCGTAGCCATATATGGTTTAAGAAGAGCTGCTCTACAAGAGGAAGACGAATATGGCCTGGAGGCAAAACAGTTTGTCTTGAGAGATTTTTACGTGGATGACGGTTTGGCCTCATTTCCTACCAGTGACCTCGCCATTCATGTACTAAAACAGACTAAAGAAGTGTTAGCAGTTTCAAACATTCGACTACACAAGATAGCATCCAATCACAAGGCTGTGATGGAGGCATTCCCACCCGAAGAACGGGCTAAAGAGCTAAAGGGTTTAGCACTGGGGGTAGACCCTCTACCTGTGCAGAGAAGCTTAGGGCTCAACTGGAACCTTCAGAGCGACAGTTTCACTTTCTTCGTCTCCAGAGAAGAGAAACCATTTACGCGCAGGGGTGTTCTCTCAACAGTCAACAGTCTGTTCGACCCACTTGGGTTTGTGGCTCCAATAACAATACAGGGGAAGTCACTTGTCAGAGAACTTTCATCAGAGTGTTGTGAATGGGATGCCCCATTGCCTGCCGAAAAAAAGACAAGGTGGAAGATCTGGAAAGATTCGCTCATTGCACTCGAGCAGCTTCAGATTCCACGGTCATACTTACCTGTTTCTTTGGTCTCTACACAAGTCAGGGAACTATGTGTCTTTTCTGACGCCTCTACCACAGCTATCTCTGCAGTAGCTTACATCAGAACAGTTGACAATCAGGGAAATATTCAGGTTGGATTCTGCATGGGGAAGTCCAAGTTGGCTCCAAAACAGTGCCACACTGTACCACGTCTGGAGCTTTGTGCAGCCGTACTCGCGGTAGAGCTTGCAGACACGTTGGTGGAAGAGTTGGACATGAAGGTGCACGCAGTTAAGTTCTACACAGATAGTAGAGTAGTGCTTGGTTATATATACAACACTAACAGAAGGTTTTACGTATATGTTGCCAACAGAGTAGCACGCATCCGAAAGTCAACACGCTCCGAACAATGGCATTTTATCAACACAGGACACAATCCTGCAGATCACGGCACACGAGACATACCAGCTACTCTCTTGAAGGAAACCAACTGGTTTTGCGGACCCCCCTTTCTCAAAAAGAAAGATAACGCTGCTTCGTCTCAGCAGGAAGTCTTCGAGCTCGTGGAACCAGACGTGGACACAGAGGTGCGTCCCCTGATTACAACCCTGGCTATTAATGTTTCCAAAGCTCACCTTGGCTCGCACAGATTCGAGCGCTTTTCCAGCTGGAAGCAACTGACCCTTGGAGTAGCTAAACTTATTCAGAAGGTCAGATCTTGTTCTAAGACTTTGGACGAATCAAAGATGGACAATTTCTCACAGGCAAGGACTGTAATAATCCGTTGTGTACAACACGAAATCTTCAAAGAGGAAATTAAGAATTTGTCCAAAGGAGAGAGTGTGTCAAAAGACAGCCATCTCAGAAAACTTGATCCCATCATGGACACTGACGGTTTGTTGAGAATAGGTGGTCGCCTGTCCTCGGCCGCAATTTCTTGGGAAGAGAAACATCCAATAATCATCCCTAAACTCCATCACATTGCAACACTGTTGGTGCGTTATTACCATGAACGGGTCGCACACCAAGGCAGACATATCACCGAAGGCGCCATTCGGTCGGCCGGTTTATGGATATTGGGAGGAAAGAGACTGGTTTCAAGTGTCCTACACAAATGTGTTACTTGTTTGAAGTTAAGAGGTGAGACAGAGAAGCAAAAAATGTCCAACCTACCTGTCGATCGAGTTACCCAAGTTCCTCCATTTACTCATGTCGGGATGGACGTGTTTGGCCCGTGGACAGTTTGTGCTCGTCGCACCAGAGGAGGTCTTTCTGAAGGAAAACGCTGGGCAGTGTTGTTTACCTGTCTAGTCACAAGAGCAGTGCACATAGAGGTAGTGGAGTCTCTATCAACATCGAGCTTCATAAATGCTCTAAGGAGATTCACCGCTATCAGAGGACCAGCAAAGCTTTTTCGTTCCGATCGTGGAACAAACTTTGTCGGTGCCTGTAGAGAACTAGGAATAACACCGCAAGAGGCAGAGCTTCAGTCTTATCTGAAGGAACAAGGCTGTACTTGGGATTTCAATGTACCCCACTCTTCTCACATGGGTGGGGCATGGGAAAGGATGATAGGTGTTGCTCGCCGCATTCTGGATGCCATGCTACTCAAGGTGCATTCCCCCAAACTCTCACATGAGGTCTTAGTCACGCTAATGGCCGAAGTTGTTGCTATAATGAACGCAAGGCCGATAGTCCCAGTGTCATCAGATCCACACAGTCCTGCTGTCCTCACGCCTGCCATGCTTTTGACACAGAAAACAGATTCACTGACCGCTCCTTTGGGATACTTTGACTTAAAGGATCTTTACCGGAGTCAATGGAAGCAGGTCCAAAACCTTGCGGATCACTTCTGGAAACAATGGCGTCAGGAATACCTTGCCACACTACAACCAAGACGGAAATGGCAGACAAGTCAACCCAACGTACAAGTTGGAGATGTCGTGCTTCTTAAAGACAAGGGAGCCAGGCGGAATGAATGGCCTATGGGACTGATAGTCAATACGTTTCCTGGCCGAGATGGTAGAGTTCGCCAAGTGGAGGTTAGGGTAGTTCAAGGAGGTTCTGCTAAAGTTTATTCAAGACCCATCTCAGAAGTCGTTCTTTTATTCAGAGAGACATAGTGGTATACTATATTATACCAGGCGGGGAGTGTGCTGCTCCTTTAAGAAAGCAGGTAGAAGAATTACAAGCTGTTTGTCTCTTTAGACTTGCCGTAGTTCTCAATGCATGCAACAACCCTGAAACACAACTGAGCACTTTTCATCATCTTTTACACGTTTTGTCTTCATAACTCTGAAGGACTTATGTCTGTAAGTGATAGTTAAAGTGCATTTTCATATAAACCTTAAGTGAAGATCGTTAGAATTACATATTTGTGTGAAAAGTGTTGAAAATGGTAAAGATGCTAATCGCGTTAGCCTGTCTATGGCACCACCATGTTAAGTTAGCATTCATGCTAATCACTATATAACCATGTGTGGTTAATGGGTAAATTTATGTTACTGTATTTTGTGTTTTTCAAAGTGGTATTAATCCTGTGTTAATAAGAATTTAAACTATTCAAGTTTATTAATAAGTACATTTTGTATTTCTGTATTGCAGTTTCACAGTGCTTCTGATAAAACATCCTAAACGTCCTACTGCTTCCTGGGTGTTTATTGAAGAACCTGTTAGCTGTCTGCCAAGCTAAAAGTCCTACCCAAATTTTAGTAAGGGCAGAATAATATGTATTTGCTGTAATGAATGGATTGTACATAAAAACATTATAAACATCTGAATAAAACATAAGTAGGCTTTTTATTAATCATATGTTGCACAACAGTAATTTTAAATTGCAAAATGGCTTTCACACTTTCCATTTACTCCCATCACTTTAATAATCAAGTATTTCCATTAATTTACTCTTTAAAATTCGATCTTGCAAAAAAAATACAGCATTTGTTTACAACTAACGTAAACGTTAAACAACTATTATCTCAAACTTTTGCAATGACCTTTTTCTGATAATCTTTAGACTTAAATCAGACATTAAAAAAAGAAAGTACAATCAGTAAGTCCCATCAAGTCTTTCAGTTTCACAGTGTGTACACTGATTCATTCTGCATATACAATAGATCATGAATCAAACATTAAAGTTGTGCAGTGCAAATTTGGCAAAACGTTCAAGAGTTTAACACTTCAACGTTTTGGACAAGCTATGATAAACCACTGTCTTACACTCTCTTGGAAATGACATTTACAAAACAAAACACTTTTAAAAAAGGAAATAGGTTTTTGGCAAGAATGCTAAAAACCACATGCTAAATGAACACTTATTTAATGCTTCATTTCATATATATATAACTGGTATATTCCTCGTTTATTAACCTAAACAGTTATCAGTATTGCTTATTCATGCATCTGTTAAAAATGACACATAATACACTTTTTGATATTCCCAAATTTAGCATAACATTTTCCCTTAACTATTTCCTATGGTTCTTTTATTTTAAATATCTTTGAAGTTGGAGTTATGAAGCTGTTAAAAGTCAAAATCAAACAGTGCAATGTACTTGTCCTCCTCCAAGAGTTCACAGACAGTGGGATTTTGGTTATTTTGCATTTGTCACATGTATTGCATGTTGTCACATTATTAAGAGCACATCATTTTATCACATAAACAGGCAACATAGTATTTTATAGTAAAAAAAAAAAAAAACAAGTAGAAAAACTTATATTCAGCATACGGTTCTAAACATACAATTATCAGGTTTATGATTTTAGGTAAGACTTTTAAAATGTGGATTCAACAGTATGAAAAGGTGGTACAATTTTACTAATTGTTGCAAAAGCAAAGGCCCGATCCATAAAACAAGAGCTCATGATTCATAAAATCATTCATAAATTGTCACATTTAATTGAATGCAATAATTCAACTCCAAAATTTGGTTTTACACAGAAATTCATTCTGCTCTTGTTCATAAATGGGCTCATTGTTTAAATCATTATAATCACTTTTGTATTTTTCTTGATGGACAAATTATGTATGATGTAAATTACGTATGATTTGACAGATGCGAGAATAAGACAGACGGCAGATTTCACAGATACAAATAATGATTTGGATGACCATACAAAAATGGCATACAAAAAAGTTGACAACTGATTTTATAGAGACATACTGGTATATTCCATTATATGTAAGATCCATATCCATATATTAATGTGTTGATTATTCAAGTTGTAATTCTTGTTCCAACAAACAGAACTGCAAAAGTAATGAGCCATAGTGGCTTTACACCATATGATGCCCACTAGTTTATGGCTAAGTATTTCAACATCAAAAAAATTACACTCTTTATCTTTAAAGGTGAAGTATGTAGATTCGTCATCACCAGTGACGCAGAATTTCAAAAATAAAGCATTTCTTTCCCATTTGCGTGTTGCGTCCTCCAACTCATCACAAATAAAGCCCTTACAGGAGCTTGTTGATGTCTCAACAGGTAAACGTAGGCTGCTTTCAATTAAAGGCCACGCCCCCAACCCTCAGTCTGCTACAGTAGCCACGCCCCCAACTCTCCACAAGCTACAGTAGCCACACCCCAAACTCTCAGTCTGCTACAGTAGCCACACCCCCAACTCTCCACAATCTACAGTAACCACGCCCCCAACTCTCCACAAGCTACAGTAGCCACACCCCAAACTCTCAGTCTGCTACAGTAGCCACACCCCCAACTCTCCACAAGCTACAGTAGCCACGCCCCAACTCAGTCTGCTACAGTGGCCACAACCCCAACTCTCCACAATCTACAGTAGCCACGCCCCCAACTCTCCACAAGCTACAGTAGCCACACCCCAAACTCTCAGTCTGCTACAGTAGCCACACCCCCAACTCTCCACAAGCTATAGTAGCCACGCCCCAACTCAGTCTGCTACAGTGGCCACACCCCCAACTCTCCACAATCTTCAGTAGCCACGCCCTCAACTCTCCATAAGCTACAGTAGCCACACCCCAAACTCTCAGTCTGCTACAGTAGCCACACCCCCAACTCTCCACAATCTACAGTAGCCACGCCCCCAACTCAGTCTGCTACAGTGGCCACACCCCCAACTCTCCACAAGCTACAGTAGCCACGCCCCCAACTCTCCACAAGCTACAGTAGCCACACCCCAAACTCTCAGTCTGCTACTGTAGCCACTCCCCAAACTCTCCACAAGCTACAGTAGCCATGCCCCCAACTCAGTCTGCTACAGTGGCCACACCCCAACTCTCCACAAGCTACAGTAGCCACGCCCCCAACTCAGTCTGCTACAGTGGCCACACCCCCAACTCTCCACAAGCTACAGTAGCCACGCCCCCAACTCTCCACAAGCTACAGTAGCCACGCCTCCAACTCAGTCTGCCACAGTAGCCACACCCCCAACTCTCCACAAGCTACAGTAGCCACGCCCCCAACTCAGTCTGCTACAGTGGCCACACCCCCAACTCTCCACAAGCTACAGTAGCCACGCCCCCAACTCTCAGTCTGCTACAGTAGCCACTCCCCAAACTCTAAGTCTGCTACAGTAGCCACTCCCCCAACTCTCAGTCTGCTACAGTAGCCACTCCCCCAACTCTCAGTCTGCTACAGTAGCCACTCCCCCAACTCTCAGTCTGCTACAGTAGCCACGCCTCTAACTCACGCTATTGGTTGAGCTGAAAGTGATTGAGAGATCTGAGTGGACGCTCTCAATGATTTAATGGTGCTTAAATGTTTACACTTTTTGGAAACCCATGAATGACATACTAATAGCAGTCAGTGAACAATAAACTGGGCTGTAAGAATGTATTTTAACATAACAAATCTTACTTATTCACCTTTAAAGTAAAATACTAATTGAGGTCAGTTTGGCTTTGACTAGAACAGGATCAAACCGTCTTCCCTTCAGCCCATCGCTTCAGACATGAAACACATTAGGAGAACATATCATCCCTTTCTGAATCTGGAGAGTCCGGCCTTGACATGTCAAACAAGTTGGAAGTTCCTGAGGTCTTTCTGTCTTTGAGAAGTCGGAGCATCTCTGCGAGCTGTGCTTCGAGTGAACTCATTCTGCTGCTGAGGGAGCTGATGTCTCCTCGCAGCTCCTGCTTCAGCTGCGTAAAACAGGCCTGAAGACTCTGTTCGGGAATGGAGTGGAACGCCTGTTTCCCCTCAGGCTGAATGGGGCTCCGTTCCTGAGGGGTCCGAGCGCTACCGTCACCCATATTGTCGAGTCGAAGATCACTCTTGGTGATGCCGCTGTCGCACGAGTCCGTCTTCTTGAGGGACAGTTCATTTTGAGACTTAGTCCTGTCTGGTAGCATCTCCATGGACTCGGCTTTGGACACAGGACACCAGGAGAGATCCGACTTGGCTGTGGCTTCTTTAAACCGACCCCAGCCTTTGCTTTTGGGTGGTTCTGCTGACTTTTTTCTTGTATAGTTTCCATTAGAGGCCACGGGAGAGTAAATCTTTGCTCGACATGACGAGGATGATGAGGTGGGGGAAGACGTAACCGGAGTGGCTGGGCTTTCAGTGACCGTGATGACGCTGGTTGGGGACTTGATCTCGAGCACCATGGTCTCCGCTCTGCCTTTCTCGAGGTCCGGTTCTGCTTGACTTGCTCGCTCCGCCGCCAGACGGGCCTCTCTCTGCTGGCGGAACCGCTGGAAGAGACGCCGCACAGGGTGATCTGGAGGTAGATTCAGAGGGGCTTCGTTCTTCCTTCGCAGCATCTCCTCTTCCTCCCGTTTGACGTCACTTATTTTACGGAAGACGATCTATATATGATTCAAACAAGAGAGTACATGTACACATAAGAATGAACACAGTTTATTAGTAGGGATAGTGTACATCCAGCCGGTTGTTATCCCAGAATAAACCCCCGACAGGGTGACCCGACCCGGGGTCTTGCATTAGCCAGAAGGGGGTTATTCTGAGATAACAACCGTCTACATCAACTCACTTATTACACGGCTACTTACCACATAAGTAAATAATTAGACACTAAATATTTTCTTAGGTCTTTAAACGCAAAGCTTCCGCGGAGAGAGCAGTTGCTAGCGCGGCAATTTAAGAGATACGGTATACAGTCATGCCACTTATTACACAGAATCTTGCAACAAAAATAATTATGGGGATAAAAGATATTGAATTCAGATGAAACGGTTTTAAAATCGTACCTGTTTGTTATCCTATAATCCAACAGTGTACAAAACAATAGTCACAAAATGGCAGCAGCTGCGTTTGTGTGAAACAAGAGAGCGCGAGGCCATAATACTGGATGGCATAATTAAATAACTTTACAAAATATTGATTCAAAATATTGCTCACCAAAAGCAAAACTTCCATGAAGAAAAAACGTTATTAGCAAGCGTATCGCTGCTGACTTCAGTAACCAAGATCTTATCCATTTTCAGCGGTTTTTATCGAATTTGTGTTTTTACAGGTTTTGTGACGAGTGCTTTATGTGAAGAACAGAACAAAATTTAAGTCGTTAATTATTAAAAAATCATTCAATCATGGCATTCAAACACATTCAAACTGACTCTCAAGTAAGATGCTGATGTCCAACATCATCTGACGACGATCATGCCGTGATGCGTTTGAATGTGTTGATTGCAACATGAAGGACAATAAAAATGAGCAATGCCTCATTGACCCAGAAATGGTCACAGCCCCTGGTCAATGTGTGCTTTCACTGCATCTATCTGGACTCCTGACGCGTGAGCACCTCAAATGATGAGAAGCGAGTCACATGGTTCATTTTAAAGTGTTTTTGACTTCATTGTACATCAAAATAAAGCATTTCATTTCTGAACTACCTCAATACATATAACAAACAGCACAATAAAATGCTGTCAGTATTTTATAATGAAAGTAGTATAATGAAAAATCTGTGATTTTGTCATGTCTGTTTAGGTTTGTGATTCCCTGTTCATCTTTAGTCCATGTGCATCTTTTCATTGATTCATTGTCTGGTTATCTTGATGTCAGTTCTGTTTTTTCATTGGTTCATGTTAATCAGTTCCACTTTGTCATTGGTTGTTGTTGTCATGTGTTTCCCATTGTCCTTGTATTTAAGTCCTCATGTTTGCTGTGTTTACTTGTGTGTTTTTTTGCTGTTGGTGAGTTTGTCAAGTCTGGGCAGGCTCAAGCCAGGTCTATATTATCAAGTTCAAGTTCTCATGTCCATGTTCTAGTTTTGTTATTCTGTTTATTAGCGATGGGAGAAACTAAGCTTTTCAAAGCTTCGAATCAATTGAACCAATTGCTTCGCAAAACGATTCACTGTTTCGAAGTGGTCAAAACTGTGTAAATGCAACAAAAACTCAGGCCAAACATGCATAAAAACTGCTTTTACAAACACATTGAAAATGTTTTATTGAAAGTATAATCTATCAAATGCAATTAACTAATCATCTAATACCATTCAATATTATAATATGTATAATAATGTATTATTTTATACATTTTCAGGGCTATGGATAGGGTCAGCTAAACAGAGACTACTATTATTCCTACGCCTCATGTCTACAAATGTATAAAACTCAGCAGAGATCAGAAAATAGACACTTAGACACTTCATACAAAGACACTTGTTCTAAACGTTTCGAAACCGCTATGATGTAACGAAGCCTCAGTTACAGAAATCACGTGACTTTGGCAGTTTGAAACCCACTTCAATCCACTGATTCGAAACAAAAGGTTCGTAAAGGTTTCGAAGCTTCATGAAGCAGTGTTTCGAAAGCTCCCATCACTACTGTTGTAGCCTAGAAATCTAGACGCACCCTAGCGGCGGCAACATGTATTTTGTGTAGTCTAGTGTAGTCTAACAACTCTCCGTTGGCTTTCGAGCTGGAAAAACCAAGCTCTAGTCAGGCCAATCACATCGTGTATAGAGTTGGTGGGCGGGCTTAACATAATGACGGCAGAGATGTTATGGTTCCACGTGAATTCCTGCTACTTGAAAACAGAGAAGATGCTGCTGGCGAACCGCGGTCTTTCGAATCGGCTTTGGTCACGACTCTGAAGGACTTGGAGTTAAGAGAACGTCACTTAAGTCATTCTTAAAAAAGGAAGATGTGTTTGGAGTTTTGACGACCGGATACGGCAAAAGTTTAATATATCAACTAGCTCCGCTGGTGGGAAAACGCACGGGACTCACTCAGCCACTGCTGTTCGTTGCTCTGGTTGGTTGTAGCACTGTCCTATTGCGTGCAGAGAGAATTTGAAAGACAAACGTTTATCCCGCCCTCGGATTGAGGCATGCCAATGGTGAGTTCCCAGACCTAACATCTTGATGTAGCTACTACTGTTTATCAATAAAACTTAACTTGGGTTCAGCTCGGCTTGCCTTCAGTGGAAGTCTGTTACAGATTTAGATGTTGCCTGCAAATTGAGTAAGCAGCAATGTTAAAAATGGCTTGTTGATCTTATCATGATGTCTATGGTTGAATCTCACAAAACTCAAGGTCATATTTTCACCCCAGAACCAAAGAAAAAAAGGCCTCTACCAGCAGGTGAAACTGCCCAATGGGAACCAGCCAAATATTGGGGGTCTTGTTTAACAAGAATGTTGTTCCGGGACCAACAAAAGATGCTGATCCAGAATCATGTCTTACTTGTTGAAACCTCTGTGTCTTTCTTCACACACGGAGGATATCACATCTCAATCTACATCCAAGACAAATTTATCTGGGCCTGCAATGTGCCTTCAGCTTTTAAAAGAGATGGTAATTTTCCAAGTCAACATGAAAGTGGGCGAGGACTATAATATCCTGCAGATATTTCATGCTGTGTTCATACAAAATGGAGGACAACAGCTTTCCATACCCTGAGAGAGTGATCTCACGCGTTTTTACTTAATTATGAATGAACCTCGAGGCGGAATGAAAGAAAAATCCCTGTATTATTGCTACCTTCTTATAACTGTTAACCTATAAATGTGATGTGATAAGATTCATGAGATGTCCTTGTACGGCAGACAGTAGTTATTTTCGCATCCGATTATTGTTGGATTATTCCTGCTTCTAAAGAAGACCATTAAGCTATTAAGTTTAGTTTGTCTTGTTTAGATTAGATTGATTACTAAAGGAGTTGGAGTCAAGTCACCTTCATTTATATAGAGCTTTTTTACAATACTGCTTGTTTTAAAGCAACTTTACAGGAAAATAATGCAGCAAAGATTCTTTTGGCTTTACAGCAGATCTGAAAGAAAGTCATTGTCCAGTTTAAGTACATTTTTGATTGATTAATTTCCATTGTAAAGAGCATTAGTTATTAACTTAGGGGCCGCTTACATGACACCGTTTTAAGTGCAAGTTTTTGAAATGGGTTTTGAAAGCGATACCATTATCATCTCCGTGTAAACTTCAAAAACGTGAATCTGTGAGAACAGTGACGGCATGCGTATGCATATTACGTGTTTAGTCCATAGACATGAGCGTTTCTTTACAAAGTGACATTGACAATTACTTGTCTGGCATGCATAATACAGCGTTTTTAGTCATTTACGTGGAGATTAAATAGTACTACATTTAAATGTAAAACAGATGAAAATGAAGGTGTTTAGAACGGGCAAAAACCTAATTACAAGGAATATGTTCATACATGCGGAAGCTGTCCTAATGTGTTAATGATGTTGGTTCATTAATTCATTCCTGTGCACAGACTGACTCAGCAAGACTTTGTTTTCTTACCCGGTCACATGGGTCTGCTTCCTGATGAAGCCATTTAGATGCATTGTAAAGCGCAAAAATAAATGGATTTTCTATCAGGTCAGACAGATGACTGTGAGATGTGCGGTGGGAGCAGCGCTGGACTGCAGGCGGACAATACTCATGGCATTTTTCTGCATTTATCCTGTCAAAGCTGGAGATAATGAGTTTTGGAGGTTAGAGAGGTTCATAGTTTATTGCCCAAGTCTGAAAACAACAATGATTTTCCTAACGTAGAGCCAGCTGTGGAGAATTACTCTAGTTTGAAATAAAATGGAAAACATAACATGCTTCATTTTCTTCAATACACGTCAGTATACAGAAGCCTAAAGTTCCCTTTAGCATCTGTTTATTAACACGTTGGTTTCACTTAGAAACATCAACAAGAACTTATCATAAAGCTATTTTCTTAAAATATATTTATACTTTTGCTGGCTAAAATACATCCACGTTTGTGTCTATTTGTAGAGAACAAATAATATAGTGTGTGCATTTTATTCAATTCACTTCTGTGTTCTGTGAAAGAAACAGTATTTAAGTAAATGATACGATTTTTACATTTTGGTGAACTATTTCTTAAGAAGTGTTTCAGTAATGATTTTAGAGTCTTTAAAGAGACTCGGTTAGATTATTGATTATTGAATGTATCCGGCTGTTACTGTAAGTCATCCGCACACTATAAAACACTTTTCCATCTTCATTTACTCACTCCAATGCAGGTGACTAGATACAAGACTATTGACAATTTACTCTCATGATGATCAATAGAGTCACAGGACTTTAAAATTGGCTTCCAATGTCTGTTATTAGCATAGAGGTGAGAGGAAACATGTCTCGAAGATGAATTACTCCAACTCAGAAATCACTGTTCAGCTGTTCAGCTATTGAGTTTTTTTCTGAAATAGTTATAATTTC
The DNA here is from genome assembly GCA_036326025.1 of Chrosomus eos. Classification (NCBI taxonomy): domain Eukaryota; kingdom Metazoa; phylum Chordata; class Actinopteri; order Cypriniformes; family Leuciscidae; genus Chrosomus; species Chrosomus eos. The sequence goes on from CM070838.1 coordinate 32,608,747, forward strand.
TAAATTACTACATCAAAACTCTGTTGTAATAAAATGTACTCTGCATAACATGCAAATATTCTGTGTTTACTGATGCAATGCAGTTGTAGCAGATGCAATCAATGCAATCAATAAACCAGAAGTATAATTTATTACCTATTATCCCAACGCGATCTCACGACCAATTCGTAGGAATTTGTACGAGTGGCTAATTCGTAACAATTCATACGACCTGACTTTGAATTTGTAGGATTTTTGCTAAATCGTACATATTTTACGAATTATTTTATGAATTCATACGAATGACCTAAATCTGAAATCTGAACTATTTTTGCTGTTGCAGCTAAATAATGGTGAAGGAAATACTGCTGTTTCTTTGACCTTTATGTGATGAAGGTGAAGTAAATTCCCGAACATATACTCATTAAGTGTCATTTATCATAAAATGACAATCTAGAGATAGTTTTCAAACCTTGCCTAACAGCAGGATCATTTCACAAGGTGCATCAGTAATATAATATTTCACATGCAGCACTCGCCTGAACTGTTTCAACAACATCATTCAGCACTTTCTATGGGCAAACAAGAGACTAGATACTTTCCCCAGGGTTGGATGTGACCTAAATCAACGGGGACTTCTGAAAGCACTGTATCACGAAAAAATGAAGACCCTGATGTGCAGCTGTTTATCATATACAGAAAATCACACTTGTAGCGCATGGCCCTGCTAGAGACCGGAGCAGAAAACAGGAGGATGTAAATAAAGTAAAATGAGTCTGTGGGAGATACAACCATAATACCAGTGAAGATCGAGAAACGTCTGTCTGCTTAGACGAAGGCTTAAATAAAAGGAAATATGTTGTGAAAATGAAAAAAGAGAAATAGGAAATCAGCATAGTATAGCTTGAAAGAAGGTGAAATGCAAGAGAGATTTGTCTGAATAAACCGCACACAGTTTGATAAGCAGCGGAGGACACTGAAGGAGACCGATCTGTCCATCCCAGAACACAATCAATACCACTGACCGGTGACGGAGAGCTTCAGGCGGCCCAACATGTCACTGTCAGGATGCTCTGGTATTAAAGGTTTTCACCCTAATGGAAAACTATCTGTCATTACATACTGACAACAGGTGATTTTTTAACACTATTCACACTGCCCCCCCCCCACCCCCCCCCCCCCCCCCCATCAGATACATCTACAGTTTAGAGATTTTCTAAGATGATCTAAAACTACCTAGCAGACAGACAGATCAGTCAAGTCACCTTCATTTATGTACTGCTTTTTACAATACAGATTGTTTTAAAGCAGCTTTACAGTGAAAAATACTGCAACAAAAATTGTTTGTGCTGTACAGCAGATCTAGAAGAAAGTCATTGTCCAGCTTAAGTTTTTAATCGATTCATGATAGATAGATAGATAGATAGATAGATAGATAGATAGATAGATAGATAGATAGATAGATAGAATAGATAGATAGATGATAGATAGATAGATAGATAGATAGATAGATAGATAGATAGATAGATAGATAGATAGATAGATAGATAGATAGATAGATAGATAGATAGACAGATAGATTGATAGACAGGCTGCAAAAATTAGGTCAGCCGGAACCGGGAACACTTCCTATAACACCCGATGTACTCGCTACATTATAAGAAGAATGACATCTACGCTAATGTTAGTCTTTCTGTTCCATGTCCATGGTTTACTGTAATCAGCCAGATCCAGGCCGTATCCAGATCAGATGGTGGACCTGAGCCTAGACACGACCACAACACATGATGTAGTCAGCCGAATCCAGGCCGGATCCAGATCAGATGGTGGACCTGAGCCTAGACACGACCACAACGCATGATGTAGTCAGCCGGATCCGGGCCGGATCCAGATCAATGGTGGACTGGCCTAGAACGACCACAACGCATGATGTAGTCAGCCGGATCGGGCCGCATCCAGTCAGATGGAGGACCACAGCAGCATGACGCAACGCAACATGACCGCAACGCATCCCTGAAGTTTCAACTAGACTCTCCCCTGTAAAGGCCTCATCGAACACAGCCATCAGCACTGATCCTCAACAAACCCGTCTCCATACGCGCGTAATGACTCTGGTCGTCAACTAGATGAACTGGATTAATATTCAGAATTTTTTGATCCAATCTGACCTCTGACCTGTAATGCCTGAATCATAATCACACACTGTTGGGTCGTTGGCCAGAGGAGAACTGAGACTGAGTCTGGTTTCTCCAGAGGTTTATTTCTCCATTCTGTCACTGATGGAGATTTGGTTCTCGTCACTGTCGCCTTTGGCTTTTGTCTTGCTTAGTTGAGGACACTTAATATTCAACAATATTATTGATCTCCTGCATCTCCTACATATACATATATATATATAAATTAAAGATAGATAGATGAATGTAATGCTTATCACACAACATTAAATCATGCTTCGTGCATTCTTAACAGAGAGAGAGAGAGAGAGAGAGGAGGGAGAGAGAGAAGAGAGAGAGAGAGAGAGAGAGAGAGAGAGAGAGAGAGAGGAGAGGAGAGAGAGAGAGACAGAGAGAGAGAAGAAGAGAGAGAGAGAGAGAGAGAGACAGACGAGAGAGAGAGAGAGAGAGAGAGAGAGAGAGAGAGAGAGAGAGAGAGAGAGAGAGAGAGAGAGAGGAGAGGAGAGGGGAGAGAGAGAGAGAGAGGAGAGAGAGAGAAGAGAAGGAGAGGGGGATGATGATGAAGATACTTCTGTATCAGGTTTCTATTTTCTGTTCTTCCAAGGTCAGTTTGACATTGAGTCCCTGTAATTCAGCTCTTGACTCTACATGGCCATTTTCTGACCGCTACTAAATTGAACGGCGACTTTGATCATGGCTATCAAATCTTTACCTCTATCTCTCTCTTCATCCTGCACTCACACACACTGAAGATTTACAGTAAGCTGGATCTGATCAGGCTGTTCCTGGATGATACAGCTTACGACACTATCTCACCTGGACAAAGAAGACCATTACTCTGATGATAGCCATGCATCACTGAAACGCGAACACATGAACGCTTGCTTCGGTTTCATCCGCTGAGTGAACGACAGCCTTTCAGAAATCACACCCATAGAATAATGAACAACCAATCATTCTAGTGGTGTCATTTGTGTTTAGTGTAATGCATGGGGGCTGGGTTACAATCCTGATCTAATGCAGTGTTTTATGATGAACTGCAAATGAACTCGACTTTCCCCGTTCATAGCTATGGACAACACTTTATTTCGATGGCCTGTTTTAGACATTAGTTAGAAGAATAAGTTGACATGTAGTTGCAAAATTTATTTTAGTTAGTAGAATGTCTAAAGTGGACCATCAAAATAAAGTGTTACAGAATTTACTTTTTGATACCATTTGAGTCATTGGAAAAACCCCACATAAAAATAATAATTATTATTATTTATAATAAAAAAAATCTTTTTTTAAATGTAATAATTGCAATGTCTTCAGACTTAATTCTATTTTTTTTTTTTACCTGTTCTGACTTATGAACCAAAGTGAGATCATGCATTATTAATCATATTCTTTTGATTATCCCTGGAAAGAAAACTGTTATGGTCGTTCAGCTTTTGGTTTTGCTGCTCTACCGTAAATGATTGGAATGAAAAAGTAATTGCAATTAGAGTCATATATTTTAATCTCTGCATTTAAAAAAAACTAGTTGGGAGTGTTTTTATCACAGCTTGAAAATGTTTGTGTGTGTGGTGTGTGTGTGTGTGTGTGTGTGTGTGTGTGTGTGTGTGTGTGTGTGTGTGTGTGTGTGTGTGTGTGTGTGTGTGTGTGTGTGTGTGTGTGTGTGTGTGTGGTGTGTGTGTGTGTGTGTGTGTGTGTGTGTGTGTTGTGATTATGAGGACACAAATTTGTATAATGACATGTGTATTACACTGGTATTACAACTTATGGGTGGTTTATGAGGACACTTCAAAAGTCCTCATAAATCAAATGGCTTAAAAAACATAAAAAACAATGTTTTATTAAACATTTTAAAATGCAGCATGTCTCCTGTGATGGGTAGGTTTAGGGACAGGGGCAGTGTAGGGGGATAGAATATACAGTTTGTCCAGTATAAAAACCATTACGCCTATGGAGAGTCCTCATAATGCTGTTGCACCAACATTTTTTGGACACCGCAAGGTTAAACTGCACACTATCTCTGTCTTCAGAAGCGTATTTTGCGCAAACCCTCTTTTGGCGTTAAAAAAGACATGCAGTATAAAAAATAGCGCTGGAAAATCTACCAAAAATTTTTAGATTGTGTTGGTCATATCTGTGCGCACTGGATCTAGCTACCGGGAGCCGGTATAACATGCTCTCACACATTTATTTTTTGCCATTTTGGGAAGAGTAAAATCTATAAAAATACGTATATTTATTTAAGTAAATGATAACTGAATTTTCATTTCTGTGTGTACTATCCCTTTACAAAAAGAACATTTGAAAATATGGAACAGCATTTGTTCCTACAGCCACACGAGTGATGGAGTGCTATAGGGATTGTGCCGGTGAGAGATCTTCCCGCTCAGTTGGCTTCATAATCACTTCCCTCTAAAAAGTGCTTACACAGAGAAACGAGACATGAATTTAAACGAAGCTTTGTGCAGTCCGGCTGCACATGGACACAATGTAGCTGACAAACTCTAGGACAAAAGCTGTGTTCAGCCGCACCAGCGATGATATTAATAAAAAACCTGTCAACGTCGTTCTAGGAAGAGCAGAGTAATAGAAGGACTTGTCAGCAAAAGGAAGAGGAAAACATAAAAAGTAAATGAATGAAACATCACAAAGCTTCAGGAGTTTGTTCATTCAAATGAGATACATTAAAATAAAGAGGTTAGGTCACTTTTACATTTCAGAGATGTGGTAAGGTAAAAAGGTTAACTTAAAAAGGTTGACTTAAAGTTCCTCTGTAGTCAATAATTGTATCCCTTAAATCTCTTCTTTCATCGCCGAAATTGCATATTAAAATAGCTTGAATGTAACTCGACACCCTTGCCTCATTAGTATTCATAGTATTCGAGCCCCGCCTCCACTCACTCAGCTCAGAGATCCACTCATTGATGATCAGATGTTGATCTGATTGGTTACAAGGTTTACCAGCCAGTTTGCAAAAACAGGCTTGACACGAAAATTGTAGATACCTGTGAAAAATCGCATTTTTCAGGTACAGAAATTAAACATAAATTATCCTAAGTTAAAAAAGTTATTGAGTCAAGAGTGAGTCAAGTTATTGAGTGATTTTTCGTTGTCTTTTGTTGTTTGAGTAATATTAAGATCACAGCAGGAATATTAGGCTGCTGTCACTTTAAGAGCTAATGCACCTATCCAATATACTGTTACTCATGCGTTTTCTTTCCCAACTGTTTATGTTTACTTAAGACATAACTGGTGATGTTTACAAGGATGCTCACCAATAAATATTTAAATTGGCAAGGACTTAACAAAAAAAAAAGATTTCCACATCAAGGCGGAGCCTCAGAGCACACCTACCTATTATGTATTCTAGGAGCAATGCTAGTTCAAATGTGTTTAACAGCTGGAGACAACTTTTTCCGAGAAGTTCGAGCTGTTTCAAACTCCCGAAATTAAATTAGTTTGGGCCTGATTTTGATTAAAATGATGTCACACATGTCCATTCTTTGATTTTTTTTTAAAATATATCAGGGTCTATATAGATGTGCTACACATGGCATGTTAGCTTTGTTATATGACCTTATTTCAGTCATTTAGAAGTCAAAAAATGTTGGTAAATTGGACCAACATTGGACCATCGTTGAAGAAAAGTATTTTGGTGCTGTTGTATAATTGGTCTCTTACAGATGGAAAGTCATTGCTTGTGTTGTGGGAACACCACATACGTACATTATGGTGTATTTACCAGAAAAGTCAATCTGGCACTCTTTTTACTGAGTGTTATGTGTGAAAGCAGTAACTGGAGTGTAATAAAGTACCATTCATACCGCAAAGGTGGCACAGAAGCGGTTCTGAAGTGGCATTTACTGTAGGTGTTTTTCACAGACTAATTAAAGCTGCTTAGATGTGGCTTAAAGGCATTTACACAACACTTAAAACTTTACTTTGACGGAAGGGGCTGAGGTGGTTCAGATAATTTAGTCTGACTTAAAAAAATTAGTAGGTTGGGAAACTGCTTTAACAAGAGAATTCTAGTCATACTCATTTGGAACTCTTGGGAATTCATTTGGAACTTTGGGGGGAAACTCATTTGGAACTTTGGGGGGAAACTCATTTGGAACTTTGGGGGAAACTCATTTGGAACTTTGGAAAACTAATTTGGAACTCTTGGGAATTCATTTGAACTTTGGGGGGAAACTCATTTGGAACTTTGGGGGGAAACTCATTTGGAACTTTGGAAAACTAATTTGGAACTCTTGGGAATTCATTTGAACTTTGGGGGGAAACTCATTTGGAACTTTGGGGGGAAACTCATTTGGAACTTTGGGGGGAAACTCATTTTGGAACTTTGGGGGGAAACTCATTTGGAACTTTGGAAAACTAATTTGGAACTTTGGGGAACTAATTTGGAACTCTTGGGAATTCATTTGGAACGTTTTATTTTGTATGTGAAGTGGTCTAGGCACTCACCCTTTTCCTCAGGTTGTAGGTTAACACCAGATTGCGTGAGAAGTGTCCGGCGAAGGCTGCGTAGAATTCCAGAACCTTCTGTAAGGCGTCCCGCTTGATGATGTGAAGATCGCAGTAGGTCAGTGCACGGACGTTGGCACAAGCCTGAGCTAAATTCACTTCTTTCCAGAACACATCCCCGAACACATCTCCCTTTCCTGAGAGAAAAAAAGAGAGGGGGACATTGAAAAATGAATTCCATTAGGCTTTCTAATACTTTCAGGGGGAATGTCCCGGATTCGTTTATATAGGTGCAAATTTTCATGGATCACAGGAAACACAATACGCACTTCAGGATTAAACTGGTCAGTTTGAGAATGTCATTTCAAGGGAACATTACATAAATTCATGCATATAAATAAGATCCACAGTAAAGTAAAACAGTAAAGGTATGGTCACATTTACAATTGTGAATTTACACACATACCAGTAAATTTTAGCAGACAGAAACCTTTTGCAATGGGTTGAATTTGCAGTATATGTGAATTTGCAGTGTTCAACAACAGAAAGCTGCTTGGTTTGAAAATGCCTTCTTTGTGAGCTGTGCTTCACACATCGCCACACTAATGATGATGGACTTTTTTGCCCATGAAATTCTGCCTGAAATGTTGCTAACGTGACCACAGATTAACATCATGTTTACACTTGTAGCGACCACCAGTGCCACACCATGTCAGATAGCATTTATCCAAAAATGGAAATGCCTAATTTTGTTCCAAATGTGTAAGACTATTTTGAGAAATGTCTTAGTGTTTTTGGTCAATGAACTACAATGCTTTCTTCAAAATATATATTCTCCTGGTTTCCACAGAAGAAATACTTTTTTAGAACAACAATAGATTGCTCGATATCTGTAGCTCAAATGTCTATTTTTTTTAATTTCCTATTCCAGAACAAGCAAACTGTGCCAGTGTGTCCACTGTGCTTTCATACTAAATGTACATCTTTAACTCTTTAAAATCCATTCCCACAGCGCTTGACGCTAGAGCAGATCTCACCCCCACAGACGACTCTGCTTTGCATCCAGCCCTGCGATGACAGATTTACACCTCCAGTGTAATGACACACACTGCTCGAGTCCTGCTGTCCCGCTCGGGCTGAGTGCAAATATTTATCTCAGCGTAATACTGGACACCAGATCTTTCTCCGCTGTGCCGTGAGCTTCTCGTGCTGCCGAGGCATCGCTATTATTATTGCTTATGCTTGACCTTATTTAATCTTCATAACCAATTCAATAACTGACTCAATGCCTTTTGCATTCCTGGATCAGTTTTGACCCGGTATAATGTGAGCTTTTAAAAACATAATTTTTTTAAGCTAAAACCATATTGGATCTGATCAATAACTTCCCATCAATTCATTAATGTGCTGAAATTTCAGTCACACTTTATATTATGGGTCTTTAACTACTATGTACTCGCATAAAAAGTATTGTTAGTACAATGTATAACTGTGTTGGGTAACACTTTATTTTACAGTGTCCTTGTTACATATGTTAGTAAACTATGCATAAATACATGCAACTAACCCTCAACCAAACCCTAATCCTACCATAACCCTATAGTGAGTGCATGCAGTTAATTAATATGAATCAGTATTTAAATATATAATTACACTGTAACAATGACACCTTAAAATAAAGTGTTAACCCTGTGTTGTTTTATTGGAAAAACGTATGCTGTTATTAAGGTGGATATGGGTCAGGTTAGGACAGGTTTGGTGGTATGTGTAGATTTAAGAGTTGGTTAACAGTGTGATTATAGATATAATTACAAAAGTTAATTACAGCTGTAATTATATGCAATAATTTTTTAAAATATAAGTTCAAGGTAAAAACATGTATGTAGATACAATAAATTTAGGATGTTACCCTGTAATTACCATGTTATTACCACATTATCCTTTTTATTAATAAAATACTTCTCTTTTTGTCAAATTAAAACTATTTGGTCTTTGAACTTTTACTCAGGCTTAATTTACAAAGATGTTCACCTGCTGCTTGATAACAAATGGACAAATCATTTATATATTTTGTCTGGTAGTGATGGCAATTCCAAGAACGACAAGCTCATTACTGATTTCACCGATCCTTTCAGATTACAGTTACACAGACACAATCAGACTAGACATGAGCTTAAACTCATGAACCCACGAGAGATATTCTCCTGGAAGAAGCACTGAGAACTTTTAGAGATAGCGAGACCGCTTCAGCCCTCTGACAGACCAGCCCTGCTCAAGTAAAGCGAAATAATGCACCAAAACAATATGAACAGTACTAGACAGAAGGCAACATAGTTTGTACATTCAAGGATTAATTTAAATAGTGCACATATTACAACTGAAAATTTGGTATTCTAGAAAAATCGCACACATCACACTTGTTTCCTATTGTGGAATTAAAAAGGTAAATCTCATCTGAAAGGGACTTGAGGGATATCCAGATTTTGAGATATGATTAAAACAATGAAATACTACTAGATACTGGAACTAAATATTTTTCATGACGTTTGGTTCAGTAAACAGTTCTTGAACTTCTGTCGATATGCACAGAACACTGAGCTAAAAAACTGTGACAGCAGCATTATTCACATTATAATATCATATTCATGTAAACACATTATTTTATGAGTCTGTTTGAGCAAAACTCATCACATGACATGTAGATATTTGCCCATTACCCTGATTTCGCTTTGCATGTTAACACCTTTAATGCATTGTGACAGCTAACTTAATGTGCAAGCCTTGTGCACATGTAATGAAAAAACATGTCATTTAAAATCTCATGATTTTAAAATCTCTAGTTTTTAGAATGGGCATTTTCATCAAAATGTTGCGCATTGTTGAATCAATGTGGTTTAAACACCAGAGGTGCAGCTATTTTACTACAGCTTCAGGAAACAGTCTTGACTAGTTGGTTAGTTTCTCCAACAGTGCATTGTACAATAGTAGTTAATCAGCGAGTTACATTGTTGTACCGGAAATGCACATCAGATTGGATCTTGTTGCATGCATGTAAACAGAAAAGCATTTGTTGGACAAGATTTTGTGTTGGCAGCAATTTGGACCTCTGTTAAATGTGGTTCTAATTCCAATATATATCTGACATCGAGACCCCATTTACAAACATTAAGATCGCTAAAGTGTTAAGCTTAAACAGGGTCCAACATATTTTTGTGATACAAACTACAACTAAACATTCTTATCTGAAAGTGGTGAAACTGAAAAAATGGTAACCTAAAAATCTAAATTTAGCCAAAAACATCACTTTAAATAACTTACATATACATGAATTTATACCAAATATATAAATACATTTTATTGGTTAAATTGGGTAGGAATAGCTCTTTAATCTAACAATTGTAAGTTACAACTTCTAACAGAGTAGAAATTTTGAAATTACTTGCATTTGACCTTTCACATAGTCACAATCTGGAGTGTGTTTCCCAAAAGCATTGTTACCAACTATGGGTGCAAGTTCTGTCATTATCAGCAGTTTAACGAGTCTGTGTTTTCCGAAAACATCGTTCCAACGAACATTAGCAAACAACATTGTAAAGTTGTGTGTTTGAACGACAGCTCTCGACCTGTGGTTAGAAGCAGAGTTTCATGTGGACTCAACAAATCCTTATCTTGAGCAAAATAAGCGAGCTAACTTTCAGTATATATTTTATTTAGAACACATACAAATGTAATTTACGTCTTTTAGTTTGTCAAAAGATGTCGTTTTTGAAGAGTGTGCATGTGTGAACGTGCTCTAGTACCTAAGAACGAGTCTATGATTGAGTCTAGAAATAAAGAAACATAACGGAGAAAAATTAGAAATAGTCCTCAGATGCCATGTCCGTAATTTAATGCATTTAGCTTTAATTAGATCTCAAACGGATTCATTAAAAGTAGTTATTACTCCACCCCTGCATGACATAATTAACCAACGTGGTTGAACGACACATTTGCGACAATACGGTTTCGGGAAACAGTCACGGGAAGCTAGTCACAGCTGATTTCTTCAACTTACTATGGCAGTTAAAGGATTAGTTCACTTTTAGAAAAACCTTTGCTGATAATTTACTCACCCCCATGTCATCCAAGATGTCCATGTCTTTGTTTCTTCAGTCGAAAAGAAATTAAGGTTTTTGATGAAAACATTCCAGGATTTTTCTCCATATAATGGACTTCAATGGGACCCAAACGGTTCAAGGTCCAAATAAGCGATACATGAGCGATGGTTTGGCTAGATAAGACCCTTATTCATCGTCTGGTGTCGTTTAAAGCCCTTTGAAGCTGCACTGAAACTGTCATTTGGACCTTGAACCGTTTGGGTCCCATTGAAGTCCATTATATGGAGAAAAATCCTGGAATGTTTTCATCAAAAACCTTCATTTCTTTTCGACTGAAGAAAGAAAGACATGGACATCTTGGATGACATGGGGGTGAGTAGATTATCAGCAAAAGGTTTTTTTTTTTAAAATGAACTAATCCTTTAAGCAGTGAGTTACAGCATTGTATGATTTAGTTGAAACAATGAAACAGTGCTACTCCACACAACACTGACCAAAACTGGCATGAAACAATTGGAGAACACAGACTAATCTGTTTACTTTGGGTGAGAAATATTATACGTACCCAAAATAGCAACGACCTCATCGTCCTGGATGACCTCCAGAGACCCTGACACCACAAAGCAGAGGCTGTCGACGCTCTCGCCGGCGTGGTAGATGAGGTCTCCCGGGGCACAGTGGATGGTCTGAAACTCCATGGCCAGGGCTCGCAGACAGCCGTCGCTGGCCAGACGGAAAGCCGGATGCTCTTTGAACACCTTGCGGTTGAGATGAACACAGATGTCTGCTCGCATGTCTTTGGGGCAAATCTGCAACACCTGCCGAGACAAACAATCAAATATACATCTTTCGTGTCGCGATCCCACACATGAACATTAGCGTTATGCTAAAACAAAAACTGGAGGTTGTCCAAAGCCTTTCACTAATGATTCATGAGATTTTGAGAAGCTGTTCAAAGCCTTACGTAACACATAGACTGTGATCTTAAGCATTAGAGGGACATTATTCACACATGCTACGGATGTTATGGCAAAGACAGAATAAATGAATGAAGAAAATGAGCTCCCTGGATATAGATCGAGATCTTCTGTCTGCGAGACTCTGTGCCAAGTACCTTATCAGTGTCAATTCCTCTGGACATGGACCATGTGGAGACTATATAGTCCATGACCCTCTCGCTGAGGCCCTTGGGAACCTGGTAGAGCTTCAGGAAGTCCCTCACGCTGTTCAACATCTCGTGGTAGCGGTTGGTGTTGGCATACATTTGCTGGAAGATGGTGGTTACATTACCAAAGATGGTGGCGTAGAGGAGAGCTGAGAGAAAGAGACACTGGGTTATCCTGACTCTGAAGTAAAAACAGTACTCAACAAAGAGAGAGAGCTACAGATACAGTGGTTTGGTACAGTAGGTTTGTCAGATTAAAACAATTAAATTTGAGCTTACGTGTCTCAAAATCGATTGAGTGCAGTTAGTTCTCTGCATTTTACATTATCACACAAAAATTGGTCCAACTATATTAAGCGTTATAACGTTTAAATTAGTCATTTGATATAATGTATTTATGGAGTACATACTGTACATGTTAAATTGTACTTATATCTAAAAAAATAAGTGCATGCAATAATCCTAATCCTACCATTCTACAAAGATAATTTTATTTCAGATCTATACTACAGCTGATAATTTAATTTGCTATTCAATAGCGGAACATATAAGAGTTAAATAACCCACAGTTCATCAGTAAATCACTGAACAATTAAGATTAAGCATTTAGATTATCTCTCATACATTGAACAACAGTTTTAAATTGCAATAATTTAAAACCAGCTCATCATACAATCATATAAAAAAAACATATAAAAAAACACTCATTTACATACTCATCTTACTCAGTAAGTAGATGATCATCTTCTGTTTAGTCTAGTTTAGTTTCTAGTCTTAGGTTTCAATGTAAATATAAATGTAATGAATTATTATTTTTATTATTATTAATGTAGTTCTGGTCTCTCATTAGTTGTCTGATTAGTCTCACCTGTTCCCTGTTCATTATTTTCGCTTGTGTATTCAAGCCTTCAGTTTTCCTCTGTTGTGTGAATCGTTATATGGTTTGTTATGTTGTATTGCTTCATCTCTGCTCGTTTCCCTAAATTTCAAGATAACCCTGAATAGCACCATGCTATGAAATATGTCAATGTTTTGAGGTTACACTAAAGACTGATGTAAGTTGTACATTCATTAAAGGACAAGAAGCTACATAAAGTTCATGCCGTACATTTGTAAGGAGCTTGTTCATCTAATCCAGTCAATCATGATCCATGGAGTTTATTACCAGCGTCTTAGCTTAGCATCTTCAGATGAAGTCGCTCAAGCATCCCTACTCCTCCTCTTCTCTACCGTGAGCCTAAAGTCATCTTTCTTTATATTTCTCTGAGAGTATCTGAAAGCGCAATCTCAATCGAAGAGCAAACTTATAACCATGGACAGCAAACCAAATCTGTTTACCTCTATCATGCTAAATGATTATATGGTCAAGCAAACTTGGAGAGGTTGAAGTTAACTTCTTACCCTTAATTTTTTTTTAATTCGAGAACCTTTAAAACTTCCCCAGTTATCGAGGACACTAATATGCATGGTTGAAAATCAAAGGTCAGGTGCACACGCAAGTTATTCAGCATAACGCTAGCCATCTTTTCCCACTGTGCTCGGCCTACTGAACAGCTGTCTTACCATCAAATGAACATCAAGACATTTCAGACTGTAGACATTAGTTGACCTATCGGTTAGACTCCCCCTGATCAACCAATGGCAGTCGAGTATCAGTTGTACGGGTAACTCGGACATCTTTACGTTTCAGCGCCATAGAGAAACATGGGAAGATCCGAAGCTCTCATCGGTTTGATGGTGTTTATGCTACAACAAATGGTACAATGATGTGCCTGGGGAACTTGTATAACTGATTCCGGCATCCTGAGATGATGGGCAATGAAATTTGTTTTATTCTATTTATATATATTCTATTTATCACTGTAAACCCTAACACTCTAAATATTTAATTGATTTGAGTAGGGCTAACTTAAATTATACAAATTAGTTCAATCAAATTACCTTTTATGAGTATTTAGTATTTCTTTTTCTTTTGAGTTCACAAAACTGACACATTTTAAGTAAGTTGAATTTTTCCATTGTTTTGAGTTCTATAAACTTGTTTCATAGACAACATTCATCAAGTGCTATGCTATGCAAATGCTATCAAAGCATTGTATCACTAGCCTGGCATGCCAGACCTACATCAAGATGTTAGGTCTGGGAACTCTCCATTGGCATGCCTCAATCCGAGGGGCGGGATAAACGGTTGTCTTTCAAAATCCCTCGGCACGCAATAGGATAACGCTAACCAACCAGAGCAACGAACGGCTGTGGCTGAGTGAGTCCCGTGCGTTTTCCCACCAGCGGAGCTAGTTGATATATTAAACTTTTGCCGTATCAGGTCGGCAAAACTCTGAACACATCTTCCTTTTTTAAGAATGACTTAAGTGACGTTCTCTTAACTCCAAGTCCTCCAGAATCGCGGCCAAAGCCGATTCGAAAGACCGCTGCATCTTCATTGTTTTCAAGTAGCAGGGAAATCACCTATGGAAATCACGCGGAACGTCATGAACTGTGCCGTCATTGTGTTAAGCCCGCCCGCCGACTCTATACACGATGTGATTGGCCTGACCAGTTTTTGGTTTTTCCAGCTCAAAAGCCTATGGAGAGTTGCTAGACCACACTGGCAGCGAAATGATTTTCGCTGCCGCTAGGGTGCGTCTAGATTTCTAGGCTATTGCATCACCAATTAGCAAGGTAGCATTTTTTGAATTAGCTGGTTAAAGATAGCCAAGTTTCCTCTGCTAAAAATATTTAAGTTGAGATTACATGATCATTTTAAGTTTTAAATGAATTAGCTTACTCACATATTTCAAGTTAAGAGGCAAGGCAAGTTCTGCTTGCTTAAGTATTACATTTCTTAACTTAACAATTTGATGTAAATGATTACCTCAAATTTTTTGAGTTTTGCCAACTTATTCGGGTTTACTTATCTTGTAAACTTATCTTGTTACCCACCATATTTATTTTAAAATCTTTTATATATCCCTCCATGGCATATTTAAATCCCACATGAATGCTTCTCGACGAGACGTTGTCCTTCTGTGTCCAAAATTGATCAAAGACATCTTGAGTCAAGGTTTTCACACTGACCGCTGTCATTGAATGACAGTTAGCAACAGTAACTAAGGGGGGCGGGGCTTATGATGTGCAAACTGAAGTGTGTTCTCTTGTGGAGTGTGTGATATCCACGAATGCCCATTAATGAAGAGCATCTCAAATCTGCCACTTAGGTTGTAATATCGTCTATGTAGGCAGTGGACATCAAGCCTGGTCAAGGACACACAGCAAGGTTGTAATCTCAGAAACCAGACACTTGCTTGCTCTGCAATCCACTGAACCTCTGACACTGAGGATCTGAACTGCTACAGCTGCTGATGTCTTCTTCAGCTCCATTAGTATGTCATATAGGCAACAGTATCGATCGCAGCCCTGACTGAAGCGGCTCTAAACCAGGTGAAGATGAAGCCTCAGCGTGTCCAGCTGCATGCGTGTGTGTGTCTCCCCGATAGAGCAATGCACATGTGCTGGGAAAGATTCACTCAAAAGCCTTTGTTTAACAGGGAGTCATCTAGGTAGAAACAGTGTCGCCTGCATCTCACAACTGGTCTGAATGGCCATGACATGTTGTTCTTGAATATCGTCCCTGCAGACAAACACAGTTTTGAGAGCTCTCGTCTCGCTCCATCAGCATGACGGCTACTTTACAGCCCTGCTTTATTGGATTGGTTACATTCAGGCGATCGGCTCCCGGTCAGCGCTTTTCCCCGGCCCTCGCCCTCCGAGGACTCCCTGCTTCCCAGAGGTCGTATTAATCAATCCCAGCTCTGCATGTGCAGAAACATAACCATGATACGGATCTGGCGAAGTGGGATTTCCCGGTGGGATTTCAGGCAGTGGATAGCTGATTTATTATTAGTGATGTGTGTCTATACTGTTCAGCGGTAGAAATGAGTGTACAGATCATGCCGTTTACACACAGTTATATTTGCATTGTTATCAGTGCTTTACTGTTACATGTAAAGAGAGCGGCATGGACGAACAGAGTTATGCAAAAATAGTCAAAATGAGATTGTTATTAAGTTATTAAGGGGACACATTTTAGTTGTTTACGGTTGCTATGCAATGTCAAATCTTGCTACTATAACCTTACATATTGCTTGGATTCATATCCTATTACAATACAAAAGAATGTTATATTGTAATATATAATATATATATATATATATATATATATATATATATATATATATATATATATATATATATATATATAATATACATTTTAAAAGTGTCATAGAAAAATATACACGTAAATTCGGAGTAATTTGCATGTAAAATGAACCTCTCCTCCAGATTCACAGATGCTTCATAAGCTTCATATTTGCAACAGTTGTATCTGTGATCATGTGTATGTTAATGAATTCCTGTATTTGTCACATGGCGTGCAGAAAGAGTGTGTGTGAGCACTGATGAGGAAAGCCTGTCACCGCACAAAAGGACGTGTTCGTCACACAGTCTAAAAGAGGACACACACTAATACAGCTGTGATGACAGAGACGCAGAGCAGCGCTTAGGAGAAGCCTGAATGAATGTTGTAGAGATCAGTGGGGATCGTGTTTTTACTTGTTATACCACTCTACAGGTAAAGAGCTGTGGAAATTTCGGTTCGCGTACCTACCCCGAAGTGATAAAAATAAAGTACAATTCTGCATCAAAATTTATAGGCAAGACAAGTAGTTTGTTTAGGCATGGTTTGAGTTTATCACAGGTTCAGTTTAAAGTCTGTGTAGAGAGAACGACGTCGTCTTAGCGGCCCCTAATTTAATAACAAATGATCATTTCGACGGAAGTGAATCAATCAAAACTAACTTTAGCTGGAAATAACATATTCAAGAACCGCTATAAAACTACACCATTCTTTGTTACCTTAAATTATATGTTTAGGTGTCAATGCAGGAGATCAATAATATTGTTGAATATTAAGTGTCCTCAACTAAGCAAGACAAAAGCCGAAGGCGACAGTGACGAGAACCCAATCTCCATCAGTGACAGAATGGAGAAATAAACCTCGGGAGAAACTAGACTCAGTCTCAGTTCTCCTCTGGCCAACGACCCAACAGTGTGTGATTATGATCAGGCATTACAGGTCAGAGTCAGATTGGATCAGAACATTATGGATATTCATCTGGTTGAAGATCAGAGCCGGTGTGATTTCACTACATACAAATCATGATGTCTTACATTTTAATCCACTACATTTCATAAAACATAATGTTCCTCGTTATTTTAAACTGAAGGAAACATCACCCGCATTCATGAACAAGCTGATTCTTTCCATTTTAACTTATTGAACTGGTTCACAAATCACACTGGGCTGCGTTTCCCAAAGACAGCATCGTCAGCCAACTATGGTCAGTTTCGTTCAACTGTGTTGGGAATGAAAGAATATCAGAAAGCACAATTCCACAATCTGACTGAAAGTTTACAGACTTATAATTCACCCGAAAATGAAAATGACCCATGATTTACTCATCCTCAAATTATTTTAGTTGATAAGGTTTAAAATATCTGAATCTGTGAAGAATCTGTGAGCTTGCTGTGTTTGGTACAGTATTTTCTCTGGCCCGTGTTACACATCATGTTTACAGACTTAATATTATTTTCACACAAATTACAGTTTTAGAAATTATTAAAATAAAGTTTGTGTGCAAGTTCAGAACAGAGATCGGCCACAATAAAACAACAAAGAAAACATCCGGTTGCCGATCCTGTGTTTGAAGCTTAAATGAAAAGCATATTTTCCAGGATTGTTTTCAACTGTAAATATTCGGCTCTGTATAAAGTGGAACACTGGAATGGCTTCTGGTGGATTCTGTCTGGGTCTCAACCCAATTTTGATCATCTTGCTCACATTTTAAGCATTCATTGAGAAGGACCTTCTCAAAAGAGTGAAGTTTTTGCCAATCGGGAACGCTAGTTCACTCTAAACACCCCTGTTCATGAATCGGACTGATCAAATTGCAGTTGTTATTAATTCAACATCTCATTGATTCAAACCATCCAGCCAAAATGAGAGAAGATCCGGGATATCGTCAGATCTTAAATGATGCAAACAGTTTTACCCCGGTTTCACAGACAAGGCTTAAGCTAGTCTCAGACTAAAATGCAAGTTTGAGCTGTTTTAACAGAAAGCAACTTGCACTGATATATCTTAAAATATGTCTGTCATTGTTTTGTCCCAAGAAGCACAACAGTAATGATTTTTTTTTTCACATTTATAAAATCAACTTAGATGTCCTTATTAAACCTAAGGTCTAATCCTGGCGTAATCCTGGCGTCTGTGAAACCAGGCCATAATGCTGAATTTTACTATTTATTATTGTAAAAGAAAATCATATTTAGGTCATGACTGTCAATTATTGCTGCTGTAACCGTTTCAAATTACATGAAACTAGCATGTTTGCCTAGCGTTCCTCCTAAAATATGATATTTTTCTACGTGTGACATCTGTACATTGTATTTTTATACTATTTACACAAATTTAGCTTTTCCTCATTTTTAAAAAGCTATATTATTTCACTTGTTTGCACACTTGAATGATCAGTAACTCATTTGATATTTTAGAATATTGAAGTTTACCACCAAACACATTAAAAGTTTCTGTTTTCTGTTAGAACGGGGTGTGTTAGCGCCCCTAAGTTAATAACTAATGATCTTTACAACGGAAGTGAATCAATCAAAACTAACTTTAGCTGGACAATAACTTTATTCTAGATCTGCTGTAAAGACTAAACAATCTCTGTTACTTTAATTTCCTTTTATCACTGTAAAGCTGCTTTGAAACAATCTCTATTGTTTGTATATCGTGACTTGACTTTACTGTTTTTATAGTGTTTAATAAGTTTTAGTAATAGAATAAAAATGTTGCTTATTTTCAGATCAATACACATTAAATGTCTGCAGTATTATTTAGTATTATTACTGACTAGCATGACTAGTGCTGGCTAGAAAAAATAATAATAAACATGGTTCATCGATCAGAACTGTTTTACTTTTAATAGGCATACTTAAAAATCAAGTACTTTTGTAACATTGAAAATGAGTACTTATACTTTGACTGGAGTAATATTTAATGCGGGTTTCTGTAATTACTTGATTACTTGAGTACTTGATTTGAAAGGCACAGGTCCTCAAACAGTGTGTCAGAAGTGTGAGTTCATCCACTAGTGAACATCAACGACAGCGATACATCCCAAGTTCAAGTGTAGCCTTACTTTCAGTTCTTGAAAAAAGTATCAAGCAATAAGATCAAAAGTACTAAATAAAATCCTCATTGTGTAAAACAGGCCTTTTTGGGCAGAAACAAAATATGCTAATATATGCTAGTTTTGAAAAGAAAGAAAAAACCTGAAGGTTTTTGGAAGACATTTAAGAATCACAGAAATAAGATGGGAAAACCCAATATTTTTGTGCAGGAAAAAAATGTATCACATAGGCTACTGTATCTCTCTTTACCATGTGGAAGTGAAAATCATGCGGTAAAGCTACAGCTGTCTAGAGGACAAAACAGACTTAAATCTGTCTGACTGTAAAAATGAACTGAAAGTTTTCTGCTTGAACAGAGATAGATTCAGAGGTCTGCTTACATGATTTAACCAGTCATTGTTATATTTGTAATAATGCAGCTATTGCAAAAAAAGAATACTCGATGATAATAATATGCTATTATATAGCCTCTGATTGTTCATTTCAACAACACATGGTCAGTAACCTTGTCATCACTTATTGGGCCAGTACAAGTAAAGGTTTGCCAAAATTAAAATACTCTGCAAAAGTACAGAAAAATGTACATTAACAAAGTAAACTACTATGAAGCTGTGAAGCCCATGCTTATAATGAATTATATCTCCATTTATACTTATTTATAAGAAAAGTATTACTATTCTATAAATATATTTATAAAGATTCCTATAAAGAAGACCTATAATGCATTATAAGAACAGTTATAGTTACATTTATATTATTTTTATAATTACTTAAAGTCATGCATTTGCCTTTTAATGCGTATGCTCATATTACTAAACTTGGTATGTGTTTTCAGCACAAACCATGAAAAGCATAAAAAAGGCAAACGCTTCAAAAGCATAATGATTCGCTCCATTCGTTTGAACGGTGCCGTACAGACCATTGTTAAACAGAGCTGTTAAATCCAGCGAGAAGCGTTTGAATTCACTGCAGAAATCTCTGCTACGAAACCCACGTCTCAGTGATTTAAACTCTAAACCCCAATTCCCAACAGCACTGATGTGCAAAACAGTAGAAACATTATGTCATGAACAATCCAGTTAGAGGCTTTTCAAAACACAAAACACCAACATTTACTATGGATTTACTGTAGTAACACTAACTATACCATGCAGTGGACAGTAACAAAGTAGGTTTTAATAGCTTTTTTTACCACTTTCTAAGAAGAGCATGCTTCTAATGAATTATAGATCCCATTACTGTGTGAGTCTGTGTGAGCCTGTGTGAATCTGTGTGAGCCTGTGTAATGTCTGGTCCTTGAGTCTGTGTGAGTCTGTGTGAGTCTGTGTGAGCCTGTGTAAGTCTGTCACTGAGTCTGTGTGAGTCTGTGTAAGTCTGTCACTGAGTCTGTGTGAGTCTGTCGCTGAGTCTGTGTGAGTCTGTGTGAGTCTGTGTAGTCTGTGTAAGTCTGTCACTGAGTCTGTGTGAGTCTGTGTGAGTCTGTGTGAGTCTGTTAAGTCTGTCGCTGAGTCTGTGTGAGTCTGTGTGAGTGTGTGAGTCTGTTTGAGTCGTTGAGTCTGTGCTGAGTCTGTGTGAGTCTGTGTGAGTCTGTGTAAGCTCTGTAGTCGGTCGTCGTGTTTTTCTGTGTTGTGAGTCTTGTCGGGGCTGAGTTTCGTGTTGTGTAGTCTGTCGCTGAGTCTGTGTGAGTCTGTGTGAGTCTGTGTGTGTTTGTCGCTGAGTCTGTGTGAGTCAGTGTAAGTCTGTGTGAGTCTGTGTGAGTCTGTGTGAATCTGTGTGAGTCTGTGTGAGTCTGTCGCTGAGTCTGTGTGAGTCTGTGTGAGTCTGTCGCTGAGTCTGTGTGAGTCTGTGTGAGTCTGTCGCTGAGTCTTTGTGAGTCTGTCGCTGAGTCTGTGTGAGTCTGTGAGATTCTGTGTAAGTCTGTCGCTGAGTCTGTGTGAGTCTGTGTGAGTCTGTCGCTGAGTCTGTGAGTCTGCATGTGTGAGTCTGTGTGAGTCTGTGTGTGTTTGTCGCTGAGTCTGTGTGAGTCAGTGTAAGTCTGTGTGAGTCTGTGTGAGTCTGTGTGAATCTGTGTGAGTCTGTGTGAGTCTGTCGCTGAGTCTGTGTGAGTCTGTGTGAGTCTGTCGCTGAGTCTGTCGCTGAGTCTGTGTGAGTCTGTCGCTGAGTCTGTGTGAGTCTGTCGCTGAGTCTGTGAGTCTGTGTGAGTCTGTGAGATTCTGTGTAAGTCTGTCGCTGAGTCTGTGTGAGTCTGTCGCTGAGTCTGTGAGTCTGTGTGAGTCTGTGAGATTCTGTGTAAGTCTGTCGCTGAGTCTGTGTGAGTCTGTGTGAGTCTATCGCTGAATCTGTGAGTCTGTGAGTCTGCATGTGTGAGTCTGTGTGAGTCTGTGTGTGTTTGTCGCTGAGTCTGTGAGTCTGCATGTGTGAGTCTGTGTAAGTCTGTGTGAGTCTGTCGCTGAGTCTGTGTGAGTCTGTGTGAGTCTGTCGCTGAGTCTTTGTGAGTCTGTGTGAGTCTGTGTGAATCTGTGTGAGTCTGTGTAAGTCTGTGTGAGTCTGTCGCTGAGTCTGTGTGAGTCTGTGTGAGTCTGTGTGTCAATGTCAATGTCAATGTCATGTTTATTTCTATAGCACTATATAAAACAACTCAGAGTTGACCAGCACCATTTACACAAGAAAGCAAACACACAAACAATGAAGAGCTTTTGCAGTCTCTACACTACATTAAAAGCCAAAGAAAAAAATTAGTTTTTAACTTGGATTTAAAATCAGAGAGTGACTGAGCAGTTCTAATATTCAGTGGGAGACTATTCCACAGTTTGGGGGCAGCGACAGAGAAGGCCCGATCCCCTCTCATTTTTAGTCTTGCCCTTGGAACCGTCAACAGCCTGTGATCTGATGATCTGAGAGATCTAGATGGCTTATGAACAGACAGAAGACTTATCAAATACGCAGGCGCCAGTCCGTTTAGGGATTTAAAAACCAATAGAAGGATTTTAAAATTAATTCTATATAGAACAGGAAGCCAATGTAGAGACATTAAAATAGGAGTAATATGATCACGCTTACGTACACCCAGCAAAAGTCTAGCCGCAGAGTTTTGCACCATTTGGAGTCGGGAGATCGATCTTTGATTAATTCCCACATAGAGAGAATTACAGTAATCAAGGTGGGTAGAAACGAATGCATGGATTACTTTTTCGCAATCTTTGCGGGAGAGCCAGGGCTTTATTTTTGCCACAACTCTTAGATGGTAGAAGCTAGATTTTACCACCGAGTTTACCTGCTTATCAAATTTGAGGGAGCCATCAAATAGAACTCCCAAATTTTTTACATACGGTTTTTGAAAACAAGTCAGCTGTTCCAGATTAAGATGTTGAGTATACCTATCGGAGGGACTAAACACGACAACCTCTGTTTTGTATTCATTTAGATTTAAAAAATTTAGTGACATCCAGCGTTTTATGTCGGTTAGGCATTCAAACAAAGGTTGCAGTGTATCTGAATCCCTCAGTTTCAGTGGCAAGTAAATTTGGGTGTCGTCTGCAAAGCAGTGAAAAGAAACACCATGTTTCCTAAAGATGGTGCCCAACGGTAGCATGTACAGAGAGAAAAGAATGGGAGCTAAAATGGATCCCTGGGGAACACCAAAATTAAGAGGGGATGTGGCAGAAGAAAATTTTCCAAGACAAACGGAAAAACTTCTGTTCGACAAAAATGAATTGAACCATTTTAGAGCATTTCCCTTTATCCCTCCACACTGTTTGAGACGGGACATAAGGATATTGTGATCTATAGTATCGAATGCTGCGCTAAGATCCAATAGCACCAGAATAGCATGATCACCTGTGTCCACGGTTAAATAAATGTCATTTAAAACTTTCAGCAGGACAGACTCTGTGCTATGATATTTCCTGAAGCCGGACTGAAATATTTCAGAAATGTTATTCGTGCTCAAATAGCTCTGAATTTGTAGCAGCACTATTTTCTCTATAATTTTCGAAATAAAAGGTAGTTTAGAAATTGGTCTAAAATTTGACATGTCAGAAGGAATAATATTTGGTTTCTTGATAAGGGGTTGTACAATGGCATGTTTCAGACCCTCTGGCATGGTCCCTACAGTAAGGCACTTATTAATCATGGACCGTAAACTAGGTCCGACAGTATCTAAAACTTGTTTAAAAAGGTGAGTCGGAATCTTGTCATGCTGGGAGGTGGTAGGCTTTAGCTGGTTAACCACTTCTTGAAGATTTTCAAAAGAGATGGGTTCAAACTGGGCCAAAACACTAGAACAAGTGACTGGGTTCGACGGATCTAACAGTGGTGGTTGAATATGAGCTCTAATATTTGCAATCTTATCTACGAAAAAGTGTAGAAAATTATTACAGAGTGTTTGTGACGGTTTTGGGAGAACATCCGAAGATGGATTTACAACAGAGTTAATTGTATGAAATAGGATTTTTGGTCTATGGCAATTTTTTGTAATGACCTCTGAAAAATATTTAGTCCTGGCGTCTTTTACTGCTTTTTGAAAAGTAGACAATGAATCTCTCAAAATTTCTTAAGACACCTGTAGCTTGTCTTTTTTCCACCTCCGTTCCGCACTTCTACAGGTCTGTCTTAATGTACGTATACTATCATTTAACCAGGGCTCAGATTTTGGTTTAACCGTTTTCTGTTTTAAGGGAGCAATGTTGTCTAAAATATTTATACAAGTAGAGTTGAAAAGAGTTAGATGTTCCTCGGCACTCAGTTCCTCTAAGGGACCTTCTAAATCACTGTGTGTGTCTGTCGCTGAGTCTGTGTGAGTCTGTGTGAGTCTGTCGCTGAGTCTGTGAGTCTGTGTGAGTCTGTGAGAGTCTGTGTAAGTCTGTCGCTGAGTCTGTGTGAGTCTGTCGCTGAGTCTGTGTGAGTCTGTGTAAGTCTGTGTGAGTCTGTCGCTGAATCTTTGTGAGTCTGTGTAAGTCTGTGTGAGTCTGTCGCTGAGTCTGTGTGAGTCTGTGTGAGTCTGTCACTGAGTCTGTGTGAGTCTGTGTAAGTCTATTTGAGTCTGTCGCTGAGTCTGTTTGAGTCTGTGTGAGTCTGTCGCTGAGTCTGTTTGAGTCTGTGTGAGTCTGTGTGAGTCTGTCGCTGAGTCTGTGTGAGTCTGTGTGAGTCTGTCGCTTTCAAGTAACATTGAAAATGAGTACTTATACTTTGACTGGAGTAATAATTAATGCGGGTTTCTGTACTTTTACTCATAAGTACTTGATTTGAAAGGCACAGGTCAGACGTGTGAGTTCATCCACTAGTGAACATCAACGACAGCGATACATCCCAAGTTCAAGTGTAGCCTTACTTTCAGTTCTTGAAAAAAGTATCAAGCAATAAGATCAAAAGTACTAAATAAAATCCTCATTGTGTAAAACAGGCCTTTTTGGGCAGAAACATAATATGCTAATATATGCTAGTTTTGAAAAGAAAGAAAAAACCCTGAAGGTTTTTGGAAGACATTTAAGAATCACAGAAATAGTAAGATGTGAAAAAACAATATTTTTGTGCAGGAAAAAAAAGTCACATAGGCTACTGTACCTCTCTTTACCGGAAGTGAAAATCATGCGGTAAAGCTACAGCTGTCTAGAGGACAAAAGCAGAGTTAAATCTGTCTGACTGTAAAAATGAACTGAAAGTTTTCTGCTTGAACAGAGATAGATTCAGAGGTCTGCTTCCTCATGATTTAACCAGTCACTGTTATATTCGTAATAAAGCTGTTAAATCCAGCGAGAAGCATTTGAATTCACTGCAGAAATCTCTGCTACGAAACCCACGACTCAGTGATTTAAACTCTAAACCCAATTCCCAACAGCACTGATGTGCAAAACAGTAGAAACATTATGTCATGAACAATCCAGTTAGAGGCTTTTCAAAACACAAAACACAACCATTACAATGGTTTTACTGTAATAACACTAACTATACATGCAGTGACAGTAACAAAGTTACTTTTATAGCTTTTTTTTACCATGCATCTAATGAATTATAGATGCCATTCCTGTGTGAGCCTGTTGATTTTGTGTGAGTCTGTGTAAGTCTGTCACTGAGTTGTGCAGTTTGTGTGAGTCTGTGTGAATCTTGTGTGAATCTGTGTAAGTCTGTCACTGAGTCTGTGTGAGTTTGTGTGAGTTTGTGTGAGTCTGTGTGAGTCTGTGTAAGTCTGTGTTGAGTTTGTGTGAGTTTGTGAGTCTGTGTGAGTCTGTGTAGTCTGTGTGAGTCTGTGTGAGTCTGTGATCTGGTGTTGAGTTTGTGTGGAGTCTGTTTTAGTTCTGTGTTAGTCTGTGTGAGTCTGTGTGAGTCTGTCGTTGAGTTTGTGTGAGTCTGTGTAGTCTGTGTGAGTCTGTGTAGTCTGTGTGAGTCTGTGTGAGTCTGTGTAGTCTGTGTAGTCTGTGTGAGTCTGTGTGAGACTGTCGCTGAGTCTGTGTAAGTCTGTGTAGTCCGTGTGAGTCTGTCGTTGAGTTTGTCATTGAGTCTGTTTGAGTCTTTGTGAGTCTGAGTCTGTCGCTGAGTCTGTGTGAGTCTGTCGTTGAGCTTGTGTGAGTCTGTGGCTGAGTCTGCCATTGAGTTTGTGTGAATTTGTCGCTGAGTCTGTCGCTGAGTTTGTGTGAGTCTGTGTGAGTCTGTCGCTGAGTCTGTGTGAGTCTGTGTGAGTCTGTCGCTGAGTCAGTGTGAGTCTGTGTGAGTCTGTTGCTGAGTCTGTGTGAGTCTGTCGCTGAGTTTGTGTGAGTCTGTGTGAGTCTGTCGCTGAGTCTGTGTGAGTCTGTCGCTGAGTCTGTGTGAGTCTGTGTGAGTCTGTCACTGAGTCTGTGTGAGTCTGTGTGAGTCTGTCGCTGAGTCTGTGTGAGTCTGTGTGAGTCTGTCGCTGTGTGAGTCTGTCACTGAGTCTGTGGCTGAATCTGTCGCTGAGTCTGTGTGAGTCTGTCGCTGAGTCTGTCATTGAGTCTGTGTGAGTCTGTGTGAGTCAGAGTCTGTCGCTGAGTCTGTCGCTGAGTCTGTCGCTGATCTGTCGCTCTGTCGCTGAGTCTGTCACTGAGTCTGTCACTGAGTCTGTCACTGAGTCTGTCGCTGAGTCTGTCGCTGAGTCTGTCGCTGAGTTTGTGTGAGTCTGTGAGTCTGTCACTGAGTCTGTGTAAGTCTGTCGCTGAGTCTGAGTGAGTCTGTCGGTGAGTCTGTGTGAGTCTGTGTGAGTCTGTGTGAGTCTGTGTGAGTCTGTGTGAGTCTGTCGCTGAGTCTGTGTGAGTCTGTGTCGGTCTGTGTGAGTCTGTGTGAGTCTGTGTGAGTCTGTGTCAGTCTGTGTGAGTCTGTCGCTGAGTCTGTCGCTGAGTCTGTCGCTGAGTCTGTCGGTAAGTCTGTGTGAGTCTGTCGCTGAGTCCGAAATCAAATACTTCCCTACTATACAGTAGGCGAAAAACAGTATGCCAACAGAATATGTCCAAATAGTATATAAAAGACAGAAGGCAAAAAGTCCCCGGATGATCTTCTTCTGATGAGATCCTGAAGTGTGCCTATGATGGCCTCCATTTTGTTTGACAATAGTTCAAACGTCAACAAGAAGTGATGTTACCCAGGATCGCTTAGAGAACCTTTAAGAATCTCAGAAATAGTAAGATGGGAAAACCCAATATTATTGTGCAGGAAAAAAAAAAGTCACATAGGCTACTGTATCTCTCTTTACCGGAAGTGAAAATCATGCGGTAAAGCTACAGCTGTCTAAAGGACAAAAGCAGAGTTAAATCTGTCTGACTGTAAAAATGAACTGAAAGTTTTCTGCTTGAACAGAGATAGATTCAGAGGTCTGCTTACATGATTTAACCAGTCATTGTTATATTTGTAATAATGCAGCTATTGCAAAAACAGTTAGAGGCTTTTCAAAACAAAAAACACAAAACACCAACATTTACTATGGATTTACTGTAGTAACACTAACTATACCATGCAGTAGTGGACAGTAACAAAGTAGCTTTTAATAGCTTTTTTTACCACTTTCTAAGAAGACCATGCTTCTAATGAATTATAGATTTCATTACTGTATGAGCCTGTGTGAGTCTGTGTGAGTCTGTGTGAGTTTGTGTGAGTCTGTGTGAGTTTGTGTGAGTCTGTGTGAGTCTGTTGCTGAGTCTGTATGAGTCTGTGTGAGCCCGAGTGAGTCTGTCGCTGAGTCTGTGTGAGTCTGTTTGAGTCTGTGTGAGTCTGTGTGAGTCTGTCGTTGAGTCTGTGTGAGTCTGTGTGAGTCTGTGTGAGTCTGTCGCTGAGTCTGTGTGAGTCTGTCGTTGAGTCTGTGAGTCTGTGTGTGAGTCTGTGTGAGTCTGTCGCTGAGTCTGTGTGAGTCTGTGTGTGAGTCTGTCGTTGAGTCTGTGAGTCTGTGTGAGTCTGTCGTTGAGTCTGTGAGTCTGTGTGTGAGTCTGTGTGAGTCTGTGTGAGTCTGTGTGAGTCTGTGTGTGAGTCTGTGTGAGTCTGTCGTTGAGTCTGTGAGTCTGTGTGTGAGTCTGTGTGAGTCTGTCGTTAAATCTGTGAGTCTGTGTGTGAGTCTGTGTGAGTCTGTCGCTGAGTCTGTGTGAGTCTGTGTGTGAGTCTGTCGTTGAGTCTGTGAGTCTGTGTGAGTCTGTTGCTGAGTCTGTGTGAGTCTGTGTGAGTCTGTGTGAGCATGCGTGAGTCTGTGTGAGTCTGTGAGTCTGTGTGTGAGTCTGTGTGAGTCTGTCGTTGAGTCTGTGAGTCTGTGTGTGAGTCTGTGTGAGTCTGTTGCTGAGTCTGTGTGAGTCTGTGTGAGTCTGTGTGAGCATGCGTGAGTCTGTGTGAGCATGTGTGTGTGAGTCTGTGTGAGTCTGTGTGAGTCTGTGTGAGTCTTTGTGAGCATGTGTGAGTCTGTGTGAGTCTGTCTGAACAACAGTACAGTGGTTTCTATTTTTGTATGTAGCACTGGGTAGCTCAACCCACAGTGAAATGTTACATGTATTGCTCCACATAGCTGTATAATATTACACATTGAATATGTTCTGATATATTTAATTTGGTTATGATTGTTGGGCACCACACATAAACTGTAGGGATGCACGATATATATTAGCCAACATATCGCTATCGGAGGATAAATGTTAATTTCTAATGTTATCGGCCTAATAAAATTTGGCCGATATGTTAAAGCCGATAAATAATGTATTATTTCCTTCAGCTGAGAAACTTCAGATGCACACTGTTCAACATGATGGTTTTGAATTGCTTGAAATATGATTGAAATCACTTCAAAAAAGGAAAATACGGTTCAGTGCAACATGTGCAGCGCAAGTCTGTCAAAAGGCTACATAAAATTATAAAGAGAACACTGTAATTGTGTGTATAGGACATGGGTTTTAATGGTGAGACTTTAGTTTTTGCAATCAAGCAAGCTCTCAAAAATTATAAAAAAAAATCTGGATTTATATTCATCGGCCAATATATCCGTCATCGCCTTTCAAATTTAAAGAATATCGGTTATCGGTATCGGCCACCCTAATAAACTGCATCTTTCACATGCTCTCAAGCATTTTGACCATGATTTGATTGCATATTTGAACAAACGAAACACTGTTCATGGAATCTCAGCCACTCTCAGAGGAGCTTTGCTAATGAAATAATCATCACTTTAATAGTCTCTGTGTTCTCACTGAAGTGTAACAAGCTTCTAATGAGCCTCCAGGGGGAGAAGAGACGAGAAAATGGGTAACAAACAGAGTAGAGAAGAGTGTCTATGAGTGTCTATGAGTGTCTATGAGTGTCTCTCTCTCTCTCTCTCTCTCTCTTCTCTCTCTCTCTCTCTCTCTCTCTCTCTCTCTCTCTCTCTCTCTCTCTCTCTCTCTCTCTCTCTCTCTCTCTCTCTCTCTCTCTCTCTCTCTCTCTCTCTCTCTCTCCTGCCAATTAATAATTATGCTAAATATATATAAACATCTACTTTAAGAACATTTCTTAGAAATCTACTCTAAAAATATCAGATAGTACAATCATTAAGGTAAAAGTCATTAACACAGTATCATATTGATAAGGTCTTGAC